>JAVSCE010010264.1:0-75298 GCA_032199065.1 Smutsia gigantea
GATATTGGTCTGTAATTTTCTTTTTTTGGTGAGGTCTTTGCCCGGTTTTGGTATTAGAGTGATGCTGGCTTCATAGAATGAGTTTGGAAGTATTCCCTCCTCTTCTATATTTTGGAAAACTTTAAGGAGAATGGGTGTTATTTCTTCTCTATATGTCTGGTAGAATTCAGAGGTGACTCCATCTTGCCCGGGTGTTTTGTTCTTGGGTAGTTTTTTGATTACCGATTCAATTTCTTTCCTGGGGATTGGTCTGTTTAGTTTTTCTGTTTCTTGCTTGGTCAGTCTTGGAAGGTTGTATGTTTCTAAGAAGTTGTCCATTTCTTCTATGTTTTCCAGCTTGTTAGCATATAGATTCTCATAATATTCTCTTATAATTCTTTGTATTTCTGTGGGGTCTGTCATGATTTTTCCTTTTTCATTTCTGATTCTGTTTATGTATGTAGATTCTCTTTTTCTCTTAATGAGTCTGGCTAGGGGTTTATTATTTTGTTTATTTTTTCAAAGAACCAGCTCTTGGTTTCATTGATTTTTTCTATTGTTTTATTCTTCTCAATTTTATTTATTTCTTCTCTAATCTTTATTATGTCCCTCCTTCTGGTGACTTTGGGCCTCATTTGTTCTTCTTTTTCCAATTTCAGTAATTCTGTCTTTAGACTATTCATTTGGGAATGTTCTTCCTTCTTTAAGTAGGCCTAGATTGCAGTATAATTTCCTCTTAGAACTGCCTTTGCTGTGTCCCACAGAAGTTGTGGCTTTGTGTTGTTGTCATTAGTCTCCATATATTCTTTGAATTTTGTTTTGATTTTGTCGTTAACCCATTGATTAATTAGGATAATGTTGTTAAGTCTCCATGTATTTGTGAGCCTTTTTGATTTCTTTCTAAAATTTATTTCTAGTTTTATGCCTTGGTGATCTGAGAAGTTGGTTGGTAGGATTTCAATATTTTTGAAATTACTGAGGTTCTTTTTGTGGCCTAGTATGTGGTCTATTCTGGAAAATGTTTCATGTGCACTTGAGAAGAATGTGTATCCTGCTGCTTTTGGGTGTAGAGTTCTGTAGATGTCTGTTAGGTCCATCTGTTCTAGTGTGTTGTTCAGTGCCTCTGTGTCTTTACTTATTTTCTGTCTGGTTGATCTGTCCTTGGAGTGAGTGGTGTGTTGAAGTCTCCTAAGATGAATGCATTGCTGTCTATTTCCTCCTTTGATTCTGTTAGTATTTGTCTCACATATGCTGGCGCTCCTGTGTTGGGTGCATATATATTTATAATGGTTATATCTTATTGTTGGACTGACCCCTTTATCATTATGTAATGTCCTTCTTTATCTTTTGCTACTTTCTTCGTTTGAAGTCTATTTTGTCTGATACAAGTACTGCAACACCTGCTTTTTTCTACTTGTTGTTTGCATGAAATATCTTTTTCCATCCCTTCACTTTTTAGTCTGTGTATATCTTTGGGTTTGAGGTGAGTCTCTTGTAAGCAGCATATAGATGGGTCTTGCTTTTTTATCCATTCAGTAACTCTGTGTCTTTTGATTGGTGCATTCATTCCATTTACATTTAGGGTGATTATTGATATGTATGTACTTATTGCCATTGCTGGCTTTAGATTCGTGGTTACCAAGGGTTCAAGGGTTGCTTCTTTACTATCTAACAATCTAACTTAACTTTCTTGTTAAGTTATTGTAAACACAGTCTGATGTTTCTTTCTTTCTCTCCCTTCTTATTCTCCTCCTCCATTCTTTCTATAATAGGTGTTTTATTCTTTGCCTTTAGTTAGTATTTGGATGGTCTGCTTTCTTTGCTATGATTTTATTTTCTCTGGTGACATCTTTTTAGCCTTAGGTGTGCTTCCATCTAGAGCAGTCCATTTAAGATATCCTGTAGTGGTGGTTTATGAGACGCAAATTCTCTTAACTTTCGTTTATCTGGAAATTGTTTAATCCCTCCATCATATTTAAATGATAATCGTGCTGGATACAATATTCTTGGTTCGAGGCCCTTCTGTTTCATAACGTTAAATATATCATGCCATTCTCTTCTGGCCTGTAAGGTTTCTGTTGAGAAGTCTGATGATAGTCTGATGGGTTTTCCTTTGTAGGTGATCTTTTTTCTCTCTCTAGCTGCCTTTAATACCCTGTCTTTATCTTTGATCTTTGCCATCTTAATAATTATGTGTCTTGGTGTTGTCTTCCTTGGGTCCCTGGTGTTGGGAGATCTATGAGCTTCGGTGGACTGCGAGACTACTTCCTTCCCCAGCGAGGGAAAGTTTTCAGCAATTATTTCTTCAAAGACACTTTCTATCCCTTTTTTTTTTTTTTCTTCCTTCTTCCTCTGGTACTCCTATAATGCTAATATTGTTCCGTTTGGATTGGTCACACAGTTCTCTTAATATTCTTTCATTCCTAGAAATCCTTTTATCTCTCTCTGCCTCAGCTGCTCTGTACTCCTGTTCTCTGTTTTCTATTCCATTAACAGTCTCTCGCATCTCATCCATTCTGCTGTTAAGCCCGTCGATCGCTTGTCTGATTTCTGTATTGTCTTTCCTCAGTTCCCTCACTTCCTCCCTCAGCTCTTGCACATTTCTCTGTAGGTCCATCAGCATGGTTATGACTTTTATTCTGAATTCTTTTTCAGGGAGGCTGTGCATTTCCATCCCTTCAGACTCCCTCTCTGGGGTTGTCTGGTTGATTTTGGTCTGAACCATATTCCTCTGTCTTTTCATGGCTGTATAATTGGTCACTGATAGTTGCCACGTATGTCAGCTGGGCTCTTTAAGACTTTAAAAAGAGAAGGAAAAAAAAAAAAAGAAAAAAAAAAAAAAAGAAAGAAAGAAAAAAAGAAAAAAAGAAAGAAAAGAAAAAACAAAAACAAAACAAAAAACAAAACAAAAAAAACAAAAAAAAATGCCCACCGGACGTAGATTCTGTGGGAATGCTCTAGGTGGCGCTATTGCCCCACTATTCCACAGCTGTGACTGTGCCACTCCGCAGGGCCCTTTATCGCTCTGGCAGGGGTGGGAACGAATAGGAGGCTGTTGATCTCAGTGAGAAGTGTTAAGTATGGCTACGCTTCCTCAGTCGCCAGCTAAGGCGTCTGAAACTCCCCAGGACTCCCAGCCTGCTGGGCTGAGTGTGCTGGGGCGATCCGGCTCCTCCGCTGGGCTCCTGTCTCTTTAAGACCGCTGAAGAAAGCGCGCACTTTTTTTTTTTCCTTCCCGGGAGCCGGCTGCAAGCACCCTGGCGCGTTCCCCGCTCAGATCCTGCCCCTCTGTCTCTCCAATCTCCGCTGCACTGCGCAATGTGGGTCAGTGCTCCCCGCGCAGATCACCGGGGCTGGCTACTTCGCGGGGGGTACTTCCACTCCCTCCCGGCTCTGAATCCTCTCCTTCCGCCGGTGCGCTGGGGTCGGGGAGGGCCCGGGTCCCGCCGGGTCACGGCTCCGTATCTTACCCGCCTCTTGGGGTGCCGAGTGCTCTCAGGTGTCGCTGCACGCTGTGCGCTTTCCTGTGTATTCTCATCTCTCTTTTAGGAATAGATGTATTTTCTGTGTTTTCGTAGATAAATATAGTGTTGGGAGGAGATTTCTGCCGCCCTGCTCACACCGCCATCTTCCCGGAAAGGGCATAGAACTTTTTAAAGCCAAAATTATAAGACTGCTTTGTGGCATTTATAATGTATTGGGCATAGATGTAGTACCTATGGCAAATATAGCAGAAATAATGGGGAGGCATGGTAAATAAACTTATACAGTTGAGTGGTTTTCAAATTCTATATGAGGGGGTATGAAATTAAGCAGAAATAAAAATTTCTCGGGGTGGCTATTTCTTAAATACAGGTCAAAAATGTGTATTTTAATGCTTAGAACAACCAGTGAGAATACAACAGATAAATTGGAATCTTAAAAATATTTTAAATGACCCTAAAAGGATGCAGGAAAGAAGGATCAGAGGACAAGGCACAGAGGGGGCAAGCAGAAAACAAATAAAATTGTAGCTCAAAATGTGACTGTATCAGTAATTACATTAAATGTTAATGGATTAAATACTTTAATTAAAAAGCAGAATTTATGAGAATGAATTTAAAAAAGAACAACTATATTCTGTTAAGAGATAATATTTAATATAAATACAGATTAAGTTTAAAGTAAATTGATCGAAAAAGGTATGCCATAGAAACAGTGTAAGTCTAGAGTGGCTATGTTAATATTAAACAAATTAAACTTTAAGACAAAAGTATTACAAGAGATAAAGAATATTTCATAGTAATAAATGTGTCATTAAGTTAAGATGATATAAAAATTATAAATGTATGAATAATAAAATTCCTAGAAAGATCACTTTAAGTATTTTTGAGTCTATAATTTTTTGAGGACTATCTCAGTTGTGAGTCATCAGTTAATCTAACAGCCATTTAATAAAGCATTGAACTCCAAGTTCAATACAAGTGAAAGAGCATAGTTGGAGAGTGTAGGTATTTGATGCCTAACTGCTTATAAGTTATTCATTACACATTGTTGTGCAATGTATGTTTGCTTCATTTAATGCATTTTATATATTTGAGCACTTCCCATGATCCAGGATCAAGTTAGGTACCCTCATAATTTAATCCCTTAAACAGGGTTATATTTAATTGCTATAGCACCAGAACAGCTATTAAGTCCTTTCTGTTTGGTGCCCAACCATGTTTAATGATAGTTGTCTGAATATTACCCCTGCTTACAATGCTCATATAAATTAGAAGTATTTCCCTCATTTGTCAACGGAAGCATATGTGTTTCAGATGTTCAGTATGTTACCCAGTGTAATGTAACTGGTAAATGGCAGAGCCAACCTTCAAATCCTAGTCTCTTTCCAAAGCTTCCCCCACTGCACTACACCATTTCTTCCAAGGAAATATCTCTGACCCATTGTTCTTAGGGTATGCATATAGGGATCTACAGTGCACATTCCTGAACACGCTTGAGGACAAATGAACATTTTATGCTTTATCTGGCTACATTCTGGATGCCACACTGGTGGCTGTGAAACATGGGGAAGCTTGCTGTTTTACAACAGACTGGGGATTTTGGCACAGTGTTCTGGGTAGGCTAGTGTCTCAGTTTATTAAACCTGAAAATGTCATACACATGTGTTCCTGATAGAGTTCTGTGTTTTCAGTAGACATGCTTACAGTAAGAATTTAGAGATTGTTCACTAGTTTGCCAGATTTCCATCTGCCCAATGACATGAAAGAAGGGCAGCGAATGTATACCTTTGCCTCAGCGTGGAGCAGATTTTTACAACAGTGCATAGAGTCAGAGGGATAAGTGATACAAATGTTGTCTAAGAGTTATGCATTTGAGTTTTGTTACTTCTGGTTAATAGAACTGCACTTATATTTTCAAGGGTCAATATTTCAAACTTTTCAAATATTCTTGAAGACTTTTTTCAAATATCTCTGAATCTTCGTAACAATCTTAAGAAATAGATATTGTTCCCATTTTAGAAATAGGGGCACTAATCCTTCTGTATTCTGTCCTCTCAAATAGAAGGCTAATGTGTTTGCTCCTTTCTATGACATAGGACCTATGTAATAAGTTATGGCTTCACTGTATTTGCTTGTGAGAATTATATGCCATTTCCATAATAAGTGTGACAGTCCCTAATCTGGAATAAAGTGACATGAATCCTGGCCATTGCTGTTACTAGCTAGCTAAGAAATCTGTACTTGTGGTGGCTTATAGCCAATTTAAAATACGATTAATAAAATAAACATAGAAAATTAGGAAACAAATCCACTAACCACCACTGCTAATAGAGTTGTAAATATACATTGAGCACAAAAATTCACTCTGATTTTTCTGGCAGGCAGGGCAGAGAGAGAAACACAGGAATTTTCATACTCTTATTATCAACAAAATTACATGTCAGAAACTTCTCATGATATCTAAGATCCTTTCCTGTTTTTAAAATTTTTATAAAATTGGGGCAGTGATACCTATTTTTCAGAACGTTGATGGAATTGAGACCACACTGGTGCATAAATGTTAGTTTCCTGTTGTCCTTATATAACCTCAGGGAAGGCGCATGGTAGAAATCTTAGGGGAGTCAGATTGTATTTAACTTTGTTAAAACTCCATACTCTGCCCTTCTGTGGTTTATATAGTGACTACTTATTTAAGCACCCCTTTGTTGTCAGCAACTGTGAGAAACATTTTACAGTCTTCTCCATACAAAATAGATGTTATTGCCCCTGTTCCATAAATTAGGAAACCAAGCCCCAGAGCAGTGATGTCACCTGACCAAGGCCACATATAAGGATTTAAGTCAAAATCTGAATCCTTGTTTCTCTGTCACCAAAGCCTAGGTTTTTTTCAGTACACTACACTGTGTCTAAAATACTTAATAATTTAACAGCTTTGGCATTCTATCCAAGAATCATTCCAGTTTATAAAGTGGTCATCATGAAGAGCTGGCACATACTGGGTTAGAATTCATGTGATGTGAATTCACCAGCAGAGCCATGACTCTGAAGGCTCCATCATCCCCGGCAACGTCAGGGAGAACCTTGTAATATTTATATTTCAGATTTGTGCTTTGTTTTTGAAAAGTAACCTCTTCATTAGGACTTGAGAACTTGGAAAATGACACAGAGTGAGGTTACACTGGGTCCCCCCAGTGACAGCTTTGCCAATACAGTTGGAATATTCCCCAACTCTAAAGCTTATTTAATGAAAAGAGACCCAAAAAACTTTTTCACTAATGTGTAGTGCTCTCTCGTCAGCTTAAAACGAGCAAACTGTCAGCCTGCCGAGCACCGTGCCTGCAGTATATGCTCATTAAGTCATGCACTCTGGGTTTCCTCAGGTTGTCAAACTGCTTAATTGAAAAAATGTGCAGTGTTGGTCTTATGGGAAAGAGGCAGGGATCAAAGCACTGGAGAGCTTACTCTTAATATTTGTTTGCTTTCAACTGTAGCCAGAAACTGTTCCATTTTACAGTTTTGATTAAAGTACTATTCCTTCTGCATCTCTTTTGGTTTTGTTTATGATTCAAATATTGTAATTAAAATGGAGTTGCTTTTGTAATAGAACTACTAATTCATTCTGCCAGCAGATGAAAACCAAAGGGAAGGGCTTGATATTTTGTGCTATAACAGTAAGAGCCCACTTGGGCATGTGGGGACTAAAACAGATTGAGAATAAGAGATTGGGATGGGTTTTAGCTTTGCTAAGTCTCTGTGGCAGTGTTTTCTTTCTTTCTTTTTTTTAATTGAAGTATCGTTGATATACAATCTTATTTTGGTTTCAAATGTAAAACACAGTGGTTCAACAGTTACCCACATTATCAAATCCTCACTCCCTCTAGTGTGGTTGCTATCTATCAACGTAGAAAGATGTTACAGAATCATTGACTCTGTTCTCCATGCTATACTACCCTACTGTCCCTGTGACCAGCTTACATTGTGATTGCTTCTGTGGCCGTGTTTTCATTTTAGGAGATTAGGCCTTATCATTACCTCTGTGGGTAGGTTAATCCTTTCTGAGATCTAATACCCTTAGCCTATCAGTGATACTTGATTTATATATATGGTAGCTTTAAAAAATACCAAAGCTCCATCCTGGACCAAATAAAGCAGAATCTTTGGGGATAATTGTTTTTAAAAGCTCACCAGATGAGTCTAAGATGAGCCAGGGTTGTGAGAGATTGGGCCAATTTGACTCAAGTTGTGCAGAATTGCAAGTCATGACTAATTCAGCAGCTGTTATCATCAACCCCACAGCATCAACCAATTTCCTGAAGGGCTGTAAAACCTAAAGGGTTTTAGGTTGAGGCCTTTCAGAAGGTTAAAAACCCTGATTTCTGGGCTCCATTGCCATCTATTAAAGAGATTTTTTTTGCAGACAGGGCCTAGGAATCTCCATTTTTAAGAAGAGTGCTAAATGAATCTTATATATTAAGGTTTGAGAATTTGCTAGAGAAGCAAGATGATCTTTGTAATTGAAGATGAATGGAACTTCAGAAACAAGTGCACAATCACAGTAAAATCAGGGCAGGGTTTTCTTGTTTTGTTTTGTTTTTAACAGTAGAGATTTTGGTACATTCGTCTGGACTAACTGGGATCCTGCATGGTTATAATAGCATCGGCTTTATTTTGGGGGAACCCCTACCACTCACACACCATCTAGGGCCATAGGAGACCCAGGAATACATACACATTCCATTGCTTTTATAACCTTTAGATACCCAGGCCTGATGTAATGACTAGGGCCGACACATTTTTCAAGGGCCTATTATAAGAACTAAAAGAGAAAGGAAAATTAGTTTGGTTTCAATGTATGGATAAATTACAGAATCAGAACAATTAGATATGTAATGAAATTTCAACAAAATGGAACATTTTATTTGTATTAATTACTAAATTTAGTGATTATAGAAGGTCTACACTTGAGATAATTTATGAAGTAACTTCTCTTACTTAAGAATTTCTGAAAGTGCATTATGATTGCTGGGAAATTTTAGCCAATTTTAAAATCAAATAAACTATAGTATATGCAACCAAATCATTTCAAATGAAAAAGTATAAAAATATTTTCAGCAATTTCATACCCAACAATTGTTTAGTATAATATATATGATACAATATGGGGTTGAGCCTCCCAAAGAAAATGCACCTAGGGCTGAGGAAGATCATGTCAGTGTACTTCAAAACTTGCTAATTTTGTATATACTTCAAAATTAGAGGATATTTAATTGTCCTGGGCTCCATGCTCATTGGTAAACTTTCAAAATATGCCTAACTAGTCTTTTAAAAGTGCAGTTGAAACTAAACATTTTTTCTTACCTTCCTTCCCCTAAAAAAAAGAAAGCCAAAAGATAAAGGGAAAAAAACTAATATTTTTAGCAACACATTATATTACCTTTAAAACTGCATCACTTACATAAAAGTTGGGATCGTTAATGAGCATCAAATGAGACTGTCAAGGCAAATTGCACACTGTACCTCTTGCTCAGAAAATTACCCCAAAGAAATTACTATAATAGTAGTGAATGACACATGACTACAATAAAAGTCAGAAGTAGATGTCATGGAAATTTGAAGTCTCTGAGATCAGCTGATAATTAGAGTGAACTATGTCGTTTTTGAATTCTCCAGGTCATATTCATACATGGGATTTGATGGCATATAGATCACCAGTTTCATCATTCTTCTACTCTATATCTTATGATTCCTGGTACTGACATCTGACTTCAGGTACATGTTCCTCTCTTACTAGCTTCTTTTGAAATTTCTTTTGTAAAATATACCACAGCTGTTTTATTTGTCAGTTTACCTTCCTTTTTGACTGTCACCTCTCCTAGAATGTAAGCTCAATGAAAGCATGAGCTATGACTGTATTTTACCAAATCATGGGAACGAAAGGATGACAACTGATCATTTTGTCCTTGCCAGCCATGATCAGTCAGGAGTGTCATGCTATGAAGAACAATGTTGCAGATACTTAACAGGTCAGGAAATGTTTTAGAACATCTTCTTTAAACTTAAGATTCTCTAACTCCAAGTCAGTAATAAATGGCTGATGAGAGGGAAGCTATTTCCAAGTTTCATATAGCTCTCTCTTACCTCCCCCAGCATCAAAAAAGAAAAAACAAAGCCAAAAAGAACCAGGTTTTCCATAAATACTATGATTTTTAGATGAATAAAATCTTTATACTTTTGGAGAGAGGCCTGGAAATGTCTTGGCAATATGTCAACTGATTAATACTTGAGAATGATGATTGACTAGAGAGTGGAAGTGGAGCTAATAGCCTCTTATTTGCCTCTTTATTATTTCAGACGAGTTGGTAGGCCATGGTAGAGGTGTGGGGTATTTTGGCATCACCTGGCTAGGAGCTTTAGGTGACAAATGGAAGGAGGTATTTGATCTCTGTGAGGTGGTGGCCTCCCCTGCAGTGGAGTTGGGTGGCTTGTGCTGTGCTGCTTGCGATGCTCAGTGCTGCTATTGCATTCCTGGCAAGATCTGTGGGAGCCGCAGGAAACTCCTACTGTGACCTGCTGTGTGCCACGTCATATTAGACATGGGGTGGGACACAGCAATGGATCCAACATAGTCCTAACCGTAAGTAGTTCAAAAATCTAGCGAGGGACACATATGACTATAAGTCATTATTCTACCAGGTAAAAAAACGTTAAGTGTCTTTAAGATAGGGATATGAGCAGATACTATGGGAGCCATTACTTATGGATGGATGTGTGAAATCTGCCTAATTGGGAATTAGTGATTTGAAACAGTGTGAGAAAGTCAAACCATCTAGTACGGACCGTGTATGCTGGTAACAGCAGTCAGAATCACAAAATGGCTCGGAAAGGAATGCTGGTATGAGAACCTGTTCAAGATTTTCAGGGCTGCATAAAGCTTCAGGTCTGTATTCAGTAAGACAAGATTCAGGTCAATTATATCCTAGAAGGACTGAGGTGAGCCTCATCCTAGAAAGCATACAGGGGTTTAGCTAGAAATTTCCACTCGTTCTTGGGAGAGGGTGTGGCTCTCACAGGAACCAGTGTTACTGTGGTTGCTGTTGGGGTGCTCATGCTCTCTGTCTCTAAGGAAGGAGTGGCTGAGCTCCCACCTGAGTCCCACAAATTCTGAAGACAGGTGGTTTTTCACTGAAATAAAAGTTGTATATTTGAATGCCAGATCTGCTTCCCCTGGCTGAAGTCACCCTAATATAATCAGGGCCTGAACTCAAGGGTTCACCTCAAGAAGCAAAGGACTAGCAGGCTTCTGCTCCCACGCCTTCCCCAGTGGATCTAAGTAACTTCCAGAATATGCATGTTTTGAATATTTGCAAATGTTAGTATTATGGACTGAATTTAGTCCCTCCAAAAGTCATATGATGAAACCTAACCTCCAATGTGACTATTTGGAGATATTCAAAGAGCTAATTAAGTTTTAGTGAGGTCATAAGGGTAGGGCCCTAATCCTATATGACTGGCGTCATTATAAAAACAGGAAAGGACACCAGGGATGTGTGCACACAGAGAAGAGGCCCTGTGCGCAGCAAGAAGGAGGCATTTTGCAAGCCAAGGAGAGGCGGAAGGGGAACAAATCTGCCGACTCCTTAATCTCAGACGTTCAGCCTCCAGAACTGCTGAGAAAAATATTCCTGTTGTCTAAGCCATTCAGTCTGTGGCATTGTGTTATGACAGCCCTGAAAGACTATACAGTTATTGGCAAATCTCCCCAGTGGGTATGATTTGTGAGCCTGTCAATGACAAGTTAAATAAAATTCTTAATTTGGGCCAGAGCAACTATGAAAGTCCTTAAAAAATTATCTTCCTGTCCTTCTCATTAAATAGTGGCTGCATAATCATAGTATGAAACTGCTTATTTGTGTAGGACAATTTTTCATTCAACCACCTAGTTATCCCACAAATATTTTTGAGTGCCTGTTATGTGCCAGTTACTCACAGATTATGCTCAGAAGGAGCTGTCAGTCTAGAAGCAGAAATATAGGAGGCACATAAAATACTGTCATTTGTAGAAATGCTGTGGGTATGCTCAGAGTGGAGGATTCACTGTAGCTGGGATGGCAGGGACAACTCCTAGAGGATGGGGCCTTGAAGGAAGGCTTTGGAGGATAGGTGGGATTTGGTCTGGCAGAGTAGGGCAGTGGGGAAGGAAAATTGGAGAGGGGAAGGAATGGTGAGCAAAGGCTTACAGGTAGAAACCTTGGGCAGGTTTATAGGGAGATGTGCACTTTGACAGAAATACATCTAAATAAAAGTTGTATATTTGAGTTCCACGTCTGCTGCCACTGGCTGAATTCACCCTAATACAATCAGGACCTGAACTCAGGGACTCACCTCAAGAAGCAAAGATTAGCAGGCTTCTGCTCATTGAGAAAAGACTCACATGAAGTAAAATTTTCCTTTGGGAGTTGAGTTATGTCAGACTCAGAGGGCTTCTTTCACGAACGAGTGATGATATGCCAGGCACTGGCTTGCATACATCCTTACATTAACTCATCGTACCCTACTAAGTAGGGCTAATATTATCCCAGGTTAATTGATGGGGGAACTGAGGCACAGATGGATTCAAACACTTGCCAATTACTAGTAAATTGTGGAGTGGGGATTTGAAGCTAGGCACCTGGCTCCAGAGCCCTTGCTTATGTAAAGGAGGCCTGAGCATCAAGACCAAAGTATGAGGGAAGTGCAGGGTGTGGACTGATTTGCAAATAGGGCAAGATGCAGGCTTTGGGAAAGTGGGCACCTTGTCCTGTATCCTTGGGCAAAGAGGAGGGCAGAGCCCTTGCCTCTGACAGCCATGAGGTGGGTCACAGCACCCGCCGCCATCTTCCTCTCAGTTAGCCATCTTTGCAGCCATCATGGAGATAAATCGTTGGTTCAGGGAAACAAAAGTGTTTTTCAGGCGCTTTGCTGCCATGGTTAGCCTAGGACAGGGTTATGAAAGGAGCTTTTTTGCATCCGCTGCCTTCTGGGGTTACATTCTTAGTGAATCTGCTGCCTCAAAATGGAGCTTGTTAGTTGCGTGTCATCGGAGGGTGGCAATTAGTTGCATGTGTCTGGTTGGGTGCCAGCCCCCAGGGTGCCAGGCCTCAGTGGGAGAGCCACTGTGTGTCATGAATTAATCTTTAAATAAAAGCAAGTTTTTAAAATGGAGCATGCTAATTTGGGTTTTGCTAACCCTCTCTGAAGAAGGGTTGGCCTGTTCGGTGCCAGCTGGCTGAGCTGGCATTCGGCAAGAAACTGGGCCCCTACCAAAAATCGCATTGCTCCCACCTCCCCCTTTGGGAGCGAAACGGCAGCGAGTAGCTGGTTGGCACTGAGGAACAAGGTGAAATAAGGGGCAGGGCGCACAGTGATGGACTGCTTAAAGGGAAGTGAACTGCCATGGTGTCCCCACTTCCCTCACCACTTTAGAAAGGAAAGTGCCCCTTTCTCCCCACTCACGCTGTCCTCAGCCACCCATTCAGTGACTTTCTACATAAAAGGCTTCCTCATCCAATTGCTTATACACTGCACCTTTTATACTCTTCCAACTCATACTTAAGGGATTATCACTGCAGCTTTTAACTTCCCCCAGAAAGAGCTGAATGAGCGTGAATGGGGCGGAAGAGTCTTCAGTGAGAAAGTGTCCCCCACCCCAAAATGCTCACAAAACCCCTAATCACGATGTAAGAATGCTGTCCTGTTTTTGGTGGCGGGTGGCTTCAAATGTAGCTAATTAACAATTACCGTACATATAGGCGATAATTACCAGGAGTTGTGCGGCGCATACAGCTTGTGGAAATAGAATGAGCTACACACATGGGCCCTGGTCACCTTAACATGGTGCTTTTTCACATTAAGAGTGATCCTAGTGATGAAGGTTTTGATTCTTGAAACTCAGCACTTGGCCCCCTACATGCTGGTTGGAAGATTTTTTTCTTACGCTTTCCAGGTGTATGATTTGATTATGAGAAATGGCAACTATGTGATGCAATCAGCAGTTGAAAATAGGAACCATCCAGTTATGTATTTATTTTGAGGTGGGGGTTTGTTTTGCAAACATCTCTTTGTTTTCAAATAAGATTGCTCAGTATTGGGAGAGAAACCTTGTAGTAAGTAGGCAGGACAAAAAAAGAATTTAAATAAGCTTTACATTTTTTCTGAGGATCCAGGAAAGATGGAAGCATTTTGTCATCTGAATGTATTTGCGAGCAGATTGCTGAGAAATATGGGTCGTCCTGGTTACAAATGTAGTGTACATTAAATTTCCTGGGGACGTTTTTTTTTTAAACCTGTTTATTTGATGCCAGCATCGCTGCTCTTCCAAATGCAGCATATTAAGTTTACTAATAAACTGACACCCCATTTCTAAGAGACTCAGCCTGAAAGTCTTCCTGATGGAATAGGGTTTTTTTTTAAGTGAGGCAAAATTGACAATGAAGGACATTTTGAATATTTAAATACTATAAATTATTTTAAGGGGAATTTTGTTTTCAAGGCAATGCATTTTGCAGTTTCTTTAAATACTCATTTAATATTTTGGGTCTCGGCAGGACAATGTGTTGCTTTTAAGAATAGGAGCTGATAATAAGCCCATAGAGCCTTTAATTTATGATGTATCTGACAGCATTGTGGTGGATCTGATGTGGGATGCATGTGATTATGTCTGCAAGCTGAAAATAAACCAGCTGGTATTTGTTCTGAAAACATTCCGAGAACACCCTCCTGTTAATGGCCCATGGCTTGATCCAGCATCTGGTAAACTAATATATTGTCATTTTTACCATGAAAGTCAGCACAAATCATTAATGATTCTGGCAGCCATTTGCGTTCTTCTCTTGCCTAGAATATGCCAATTACCATGAAATTATTCCTATTAGCAGCATGATTGAATGATAGTAACCTGACCATAACTTGTTGGCAGAAATTCCTTCATAATGACAATAATGATCTGTTCATTTGAGTCCTTGCTGGGCTCTGTTAAACAGGAAGGTTGGATATTATGTGTTTCTAACCCTCATGCACAATACTTCTTAATGACTGTGTGAATTGAAGGAAATGTGCTATCTTGCAGATTTATTTCAGTGTGGAAACTTACCATTTTTGTTTAACTTGTTGGGGGAAGGAATCACTGCTTGCCATTAAAAGTAGTGCTCAGGGACCATTTTGCAATATGCACACATTATGAGCAACACCAATATATGTAGAGCTTGGTAGAGTTCGTCTTTGCTCTTATTATAGACAAACCTGAAGTTTTCAATGAAATGTTTCACATACAATCATCACCAAAGAATGAAATAATACTATCAATGCCAGTGATTAGGAAAAATATAGAGAGCCCAATACTGCCATGATACTGATAATTAAATTACAATTTTTCTCTTACTCAATCTTGATCTGTAAGGCTACATGACCATCCTTACCGAAAATGCATATCAGGGAGCTAGTCCAAGAGATGTAAGAGGAGCAGTGGAAAGGACAGCTTAAGTTATGTGAAAATTCTTTGTAGGACATCTGTACAGAAATAGGACAGGTTAGCCATATTTTCCAAAGATCTAGGGAAACCAATTAATATATTGGATGCTTCTTGTGGTCCACTTCTTGTCTTACTTTTTACTTGGGCCATTGCTGTGGAAATCAACTTGGGGCAGGTGTGACCCAAAGCCTCTTGTCTAAGCTGCATTGCGTGTCCCCATTTTCTGCCTTAGAGCTTTTCTGACACATTGATGTGGGACTGGAAGCCTGGAAGTACAAGTGAGTTAATGAACTTTGTAGTAACTCTTGACGAGTGGGGCATGGGAACTGCTGAATAAATGCTGTCCTCTTGCTCGTCTTGTTCAAAGAATTTTGAAGCATATTATACATATGCATATACATCAGAAACACATAAGGTTTCTCAGAGAGTCCCAGCAAGACTGAGCCCCAGCTGCCCAGTGGTGATGAGCTTGCAAATACACCCTTACATTGGGTTTTCCTCCGCAGAGGATGCTGCTTGTGCTTCACCATGATCAACTTTACTGGCTCAGCACACCCATGTCTCAGCTGCCTAGAGTGTAGGATGCTAAGGTCTCACAGATGAACCTTTCTCAAGAGAATTATCCTCTGTTGAGGGGAGCCTCCTTCCCCAGAACACCTGCTAAATTTCCCTACTTTGGCCCAAGAGCAATCCAGAGCCAGTGACTAACTGAACCTGTCAAGGTGAGATAACTCTGTGGTGCCATTCATACCCCAGAGCTCCCTGTGGGATCAGGATGAGGCTAGATTTCAGATGAAGCCACAGATTCCTTGGCTTCTCCCCTGGTGCATGCACCTCCTTCATTGCTTTATAGCTTTCTCCTGAGGGCACTTCGTCAGTCAGGTGCCTGCTCAGGAATGCTCATCTTAGGCTCTACTTCCAGGGAGCCTGAATTAAGACACCCTTTTCTCCTGTTTCTCTCTAGTCCCCCAATCCTATTACCTATGGTCCTTTCACCTGCTTGTAAGTTTTTGTCTTAGGCTGTGCTTTCTGAGATGGGATGGTGGTGGCGGGTGGGTACCCAGCTCACCACAGTGACTATCAGTTATCAGTATGTTCTGAGGCTTCACTGTCTGCTGGGTTAGGTGCCCATGGCCCCTGTTAAATGCCCTACTGAGGGAACTTAACTTTAGAAAGAATTAGGCACTGTAAGATTATTCTAAAGTGAATGATTCAGATAATAAATGAAGAAGTTGAGAGACCTACTAGAGGGGGATCAAAGACTTGTTGGAGGAAATGACTTGAATGCATGAGAGAAACATTTGGGAGGCAGTGGAAGGAAATTCAGCTTGGAGAGACAGCATGAATAAAGGCTCTGAGTGCTCTTGAGAACGATTAGTTTAAGCATTGCCATTCCTGTGGCAATACAGACCTCATGCTAAAGGAGTTGGATATGTCCAGGAAGTGCTTTTGTTTGTTCCACAAATACCTCTAATAATTACCAATTTCAGGCCTTACTGTGGGCACTGTAAGTGACAAAATAGAAATTGTCCTGGGTCTCAAAGAACTTGCAGGATAGTGAATACACAAGTAAACAGATAAACACATATAGTTACAGGTGTTTTTCCTAAGGCTCTGAAGGAAATGAACAGGGTGCAGTGACAGAAAATAACAAGGGTCACATATGTGAGCTCAGGTGGACCAGGAGGTCATCCCTAAGAAGGTGATGTGTAAGCAGACCTCTAAAATGTGGAAAGAAGTCAACCTTGCAAAGTGGGTGGGCCAAGGAGCAACATGGCAGCCACGGGGGTGGCATGTACAAAGGTCCTAAGGCAAGAAATACCTAGAGGTACAACCAAAGACGAGTGTAAACTAGAACCAGAGAAGGAAGAGAGCACACAAAATAAAGTTGGAAGGTAGGGATGAGGAGGGTTTTAGAGAGCATGGTATGCTATTTTATCCTGAACATAATGGAAAGCCATTGAAGGACTTTTAGGTACAGAAGTCATGGTTTCCAATTTATGGTTTTAAAGTATGACTCTGTTGTGTGGAAAATGGGTTGGGGAGGAACAAGAAGAGATGTAGGAGAACAATAAAAAGGCTGTTGTAGTAGTCCATGTGAGGAATGATGAACCACTGGTCTACAACAGAGTCAATGGATGTGAACTAGAAGTTACTAGAACTTAATTCAAGACTTACTCTCTTCATCACTGTTGTGGGGCCCAGGGCAGTAGTACAAATGGAGGTCACATACCATCTGTCTAATATGAAGAAGTTATAAATCCAGGTAATGAACTATTATAAGAAATGTTTTTTTTATCTTTCAACCATGACAATGTAACTCTTTAACAGCAAAATCCAGAAGTATGACTTTCATGACTGAAAATTGTCGAAATATCAAAGATGACTGACATTGATTATTGCACATGTTCTATTATTAGGGGTGATATTTGGATGAATTTTTTAAAAACAAATAATTCATAAATCACATACTTATTTCAAATAAGTTATCTTTTTAAATCTTCATTTTAGTAAAATAAATATGATGCTATAATTTAGGTGTTTTTGGTTTTTTTTTTTCGTTTTTAACATAATTTGTGTCTATGGCAGTAATGATCCAATGCAGGGATCTGCTACTAAGGCCAAGTTTAGCCACAATGATTTATATACACATTATCTATAGTTTCTTTTATGCAACAGTGGCAGAAATGAGGAGTTGCAGCAGCCCTAAATGTTTACTATCTGGTCTCCCAGAAAAATTTGCTGACCCCTCATCTAAAGAATTAAAAACTAAACTGCATTTGCATTCACAGTGTGTAAGATTTGAATATGTTTTCATGAAGCATCTAAACTGATTATAAAAATTAGAGAGGTTAAATTATTTTTTAATGTTTTGAAAAAAGTTACATTTCTTATAAAATATTAAAGATGATTTATTAGAAGTAAGAGGCAAAATGCAGGATATATTAACTTATATAAATATAAATAAATATAAAAATTCTGAGTCAATTTATATATGTTGGATTTAAAATATTTTCCGTTTTTGACATCTTAATTAAATCTTATTAAATATTATTATAAAAATAAAACGATTTCCAGTTTTTTTGTTTAATGCCTATCTGTCAATGTAAAAGACTGACATCTCATTTCATGCATGTTATGTTGTGACCTGCATATGTTCAAGCTTTAGAAGAATGTGCATTGCTTAATATTGCAGAATGTGCTTGAGCCACTATGTGTCACAGGTGTGAATGCTGCTGGAATTTCTGACACCTCTGAAACAATGAAACGCCCCAGAACATTCTGATGAGAGAAAATAGATGTGCAGCACTACAGGGAACAGAGATATTTTTATGCAAGAGTCTATTGCACTCGTGCTATCTAAGAGGATGGATCTGACAAATTAATTAGTCTTTTTCTCATTTAAACCTTTCTACTGCTCAAATTCTGTGCACATCACACAGCAGTGTGCATCTCTGTTGTCTGCATCTTTGCAGTTGCACTACTGACAACCCACAATCCGTCCCCACATTCAGACTCAGTCACCTTTGCTTCATTGACATCGAACAAGAGAGGTAGGGAAGCATTTTCCTGGGGCATGGACATCATTAGACACTAGAATACAAGTTACTAGTTGTGCTGTGCAAGAGCCAAGCATTGAATCCTGAGTAACAGAGGCTCCAATGTATTCTCTAATCATTCTTGGTGGGGATAGATTTGTGAAATGGAGATCCTGCTAAAGTGTGGGTTCAGGTTATATTGCATGTTAGAGTAATGCAATACACAATGTTCATATGATAAAAATGCATGGAGAAATAAGCAGAAGTGTTATGATAGAGGATTTTAACTTCAATCTATGGACATTCAAGTAGATAAAAATGATCTGAACAAAATAATTGATAAAGATGAACTAGATAATAATATCTAAGGTTCTGAAGGAAATGAACAGGGTGCAGTGACAGAAAATAACAAGGGTCACATATGTGAGCTCAGGTGGACCAGGAGGTCATCCCTAAGAAGGTGATGTGTAAGCAGACCTCTAAAATGTGGAAAGAAGTCAACCTTGCAAAGTGGGTGGGCCAAGGAGCAACATGGCAGCCATTGATGATAGAGACTACGTCTTGTTTCTATGGGCCTTTAGGAAATTTGCAGTACATAGCCTTTATAGGTTACAAAGAAATCACAGAGAATTTCGAAAGGATGAAATAGTAAAGTCCCCATTACCTGATTACAATGGAATAAACTAGAAATTTCTTCTCAAATTCTTACAATCTGGACATTTTTAAATGCTTTGATAAACAACTCAACTCAAATAAGCATTTAAAAAACCAACTTGAAAAATATCTAGACATCACTGATAATGGAAGTATAACATTTTTAAAGTTATGGGCTGTAGCTAATCCTATGCTTGGGAGAAAATGTATAGCCATAAAGAATACCCATATAATAAAAAAAGAACAAAAAATGAAGTGCCTTAGCCCATTTGGGTTGCTATAACAAAACACCACAGACTAGGTGGCATCAACAACAAATATTCATTTCTCCTAGTTCTGGACATTGGAAAGCCCAAGATCAAAGTGGCAGCTGATTCGGCGCCTTGGCCAGGGCCCGCTTCCTGGTTTGTAGAGGAGGTCTTCTTGCTGTGTCCTCACTTGCAGGAAGGGATGAGAGAGCTCTCTGGGGTCTTTTTTAATAAGGACACTAATCCCACTCATGAGGCTCCACTCTCATGACCTAATCACCTCCCCAAATTTCCACCTCTGTCGTGTTGGGGATAAGGTTTCAACACATGAATTTTGCAGGGACATATTCATAAGATAAAGGAATTATACATCAGGCTGAAGAAAAGAACAGCAAGATAAATATAAGGACTGCAGAAAGAACCAAGTAATAAGACAAAGTCAAAAATTCAGTTTTCTAATTTAAATGCAGATGTGGTAAATATAATGAATAAACCCCAGTTTCTTTGAAAAGAATGTTAGGCAATGAAATAATCCATCCAACCTAATCAAGGAAAAGGCAGGGAATACAAAAACACAGCATTAGAGGTGAAAGGTGGGAAAGGAACCGTGGCTGAGAAATCAGAATCAAAGGAGAGACTTTGTAAAATTATTTGCATTTATCTTTGAAAATCTTGATGGGATGGATTTTTAAAAAATAGATAAATAAGTTACTCAAACTTACCCAAGAAAAAAGAGGAAAAAAAACACTGGAAAAAAATCTGAGGAGGCTATTAAAGATCTGAAAAAGCCCCAGGTCTTCATGCTTTCAGAAACAAGTTAATTTGAACTTTCAAGGAACAAATAATGATAATACTATTTAAAATGGGAATTGGTAAGGTTAATTTTCTATCTGCCTAATGGAATACTATGAAGTCATTAGATAGGATGCAGAGGTTCTGTGTATGGCTATGGGACAGTCCAAAACATACTAATATGGAGAAAAAAGAAAGAAGCAGATCACTATACACATGTGTGTAATGTCTGTAAAGGAAAACAAAAGCAACTGTAACAGTGTTTGCCCCTGGGGAGGGGAGCTAGGCAGCTGGAAGACAGGTAGGAGGCAGATACTTTTTGTATGCACTTTTATGCTTTTTAAATTTGATACTCTATTTCAAAGAATTATAAACTTGTCAAGGAATTATAAAAATAAATTGTCCATTGTACAAAGAAAGAAAGCTGCCAATGTGTTTTTATAAAGCCAGTGTAACACAGACTTTGGTAACTCTAACAAAGCTAGCATAAAAGAGAAATCTATAAACCAATTCGTTCCTTGACTCATTATGAAACTTACAATGCATGTGAATGAATATAATTCATCTTATTATTAAAAGAATAAATAGGGTGTTTATTCGCAGAATACAAGAGTGTTTCGATAATAGACAATGTATTAATATACTCTTAGTCACTACCTTACATTGCCTCTCAAGTGGTAGAGCTGTCATCCATGTATAACTACACTCTGTCTGCTGCATTATATCAATCTCAAATGCTGTTGATTGTAAGTTATTCTGATTTCAGAAATGTTAAAATGTGACAAACTCTTTATCTCAGAATCAATGAAGTACAGTATCCATCATCCTTTCATCCCCCTATTCTTTTGTTCATTTTTCCTTCCTTTCCTTTATATTCACTTTCCAGCTATCTGCCTACCCATCTGTCTATTATCTATCTAATCTATCACCAATTATCTAGAATATACCCATGATATTATATACTTAGGTGAAATAAAGCAAGAAGTAGAACAGTTTATATACTGTAGTCCAATCTATGTATTAAAAAAATATTTAAATAGATACATAGTGTGTGTGTGTGTGTGTGATTCCTTAAAGGGATTTACAGAAAACTAAATAAGGATCATCTTTGGAAAGAGGGGAGGGGTGAGAGAAGGCAAGTTTTCCTTCTTTCTGTATGTACTATTTGAATTCTCTAACATTATTCTACCCTTGCCTTTATTTTAAAAAATTAGGAGTTTCCCTGCCAGGGAAATATGGGTCATTTGCTTCTTTGTGTACATAAAGTACCAGAGAGCCACTGAGATCCCCTCAGGTATTTTTCCCCATTTTTGTGAGCCCCACCCCAGCCTACTTCCCTTTCAGTGGCTGTACCTGAGCCCATCTTTGCCAGCCCTCCTGGAGCTCCGGGCTAAGGTGGCCTGCTGGGACCTTGCAGGCAGTCCTTAGCCAGGGATGGGAAGTGAGGGACTGTGAAAGTCCGGGTTCATGGCCCTGGCAAGAGCACCCACTTCATAGGACTGTCCCAAGTCCTATCTTTGTGTGGCTTCTGGCCTTTCCCTGTCTGCTTTCTTGCCCCTTCCTCAGCAGTTTCTCTTGGAAGCCCTTCCTTAATAAATCACTTGTACATTAGTCCTATTCTCAGAATCTGCTTCTGAGACCTGAGACATTTATGTTCTACTTTGAATTTATAGATTTTTTAAAAGAAATCTTTAAGTGTCCTATGTATAAGGTATGTGTGTGTATATATAAGAAATAACTTAACAGCAGAATCAAATTATATTGAGACAGCAAGGAAATGAGGACTGGCTTCCTTCCACTGTGCCTTCTTGTGTCTTATAGACACTAGAATCTTTGATTTTTGTTTATTTTTTTAACCCGACTTCATCCTCTACTAGAGCGGTTTCAAAAAAAGGATAGCTGCCCACCCACTTTGGCACAGCCGTTCATTTTCCTGTACATACTTAAAGACCACTTTTAAGTTCTCATATCTAATGTATTATGCAAGTTCCTAAAAACTTACGGGTCTCATCTTGGTAAAACACAACTATCAATTCTCAGTGAAAAAAAAAGAAAAGAAATTGTGTTATTGAAGGATAGTCTCAAGATGGGATTACTAATGGCTATAAAGAACTCTGCCTACGTTAAGAGGGTCCTGGCTTATGATTTCTCAGTAGTGGTCCTCCATGGGCAAGTGAATTACCAGAAATCACTTTGCTCATGGATTGCATTGGTGCCTGGGAATACAGAGCTCATTGTCAAATAAAGCACATGCCATTTGGGCGCAGCATCTTTGCGTTTTCAATCATGTTTGATGTCCTAGTTGCTCAAACGAGCAAGGCTACTTTGCAAATGTTCATGCTCCTCAGGCAGTTTATTTATTCTGGTAATTGTCGAAGTATTTATAATCCTCCTGTCTTTATCCTGAATGGGTGCCTGCATTTAGAGCCATAAATTTCTCTCGATTTGAGTGGCTGTTGATAGCAAGGTTTAACTGTACCATACTCTGTGTGTGTGTGTGTGTGTGTGTGTGTGTGTGTGTACACACATCTATATACATGGATATTTATTCTCACATCCACAAACAGGGTAATTTATAGCATAACACACATACAGGCTTTAAAAAAGCCCTGCGCCTGTCAGAAACAGCTGAATGTTTTCTGTGTAGTGTAGTGCTGGGTATTAGAGGGAAAAGAAGCATCTAGGTGATTATTTCTGAAGAAATAGGATGAGGAGATCTTGGGCACGAAGCCATCCTGATTGGAGGCTGCTGCTGTCAGGGCTTCTCCCACAAGCCCTTGAGAGAGTCCACCAAATCGTCCAGCCCACTGTGCCTTTGTTTGGAACCAGCCCACCATCTGCAAGAGCCTGGGAACTGACTTGTTAGTGAGTAAGGGATGAGAGACATGATTGTGGGATAGGTGTGTGTGCAATCGAAGAGAACATAGTAGTTACGCATGGCTTACATTCTGCTTCTGTTCCTTTTTGTGTATGTCTTCAATGAGGATGCTCTCCACTGTTAATGGACTTTGTTAGCATTCAATTTTCCTTTTTAAAGGGAGACAGAGATTTGGGGAAATGATGCTTAACTCAGGATTGGGATGTTCTCATTTGTACTTGCCCTCACACTGTTGAGTGCTGGTGATCTATTTATACTTGACAGAAGACCTGAAATCTGTTTTCAGCTCATTAAGTTGGGCACTGGGAGCCTCAGGCATGTTCTATAGTTTTCATATTTTGTCAAGGATATTAGTTTTATCTCCCCTGTCAGACTGTAAGCTTCTTGAGGAGCGGAACTATGCTTTGTGTTTCACTGATACCTCCAAAGTATGTTGCACATCCTAGTGGAGTACTGAGTGCTTGCTTGGTCCTCAGTAAGTACTGATCATTTGGCTTTCTTCTAAAGTATTCGTTTAGCTTCTTGCTTAGCTCAGTCATAGGTTGTGATAATGGTCAGGTGGGAAGTTTGAGTTAAATATTTACTTATTTATTCAGTAGCTCAGAGTATCAGTGTATGGGGTTATTAGCTAGGTATTGGGTTTTTATCCATGGTTTTCATGCCTTTTTTTTTTCTTTAGCTGAGGAGCCTTTTCTTTAACGGATTCCAATGTGGAGAAACAATATGCACAATAGATGAAAGCAGAGTTGTTCTGTTTGAAATGCATACAAGTTTAGGACCCAGCTTGAGCAGCTTCCTTTTCATTGCTCCCTCTTGTCTCCTGCTCCATTTCTCCAAATATCCCCGAACCAAGTGGTCAGTGAATAATCTCCGAGGACTGAGAAGGCTCCTCTGAGTAAAGGTTGTAAACCTTTTATCTAAAGACAGTGTTTTTGAGTATATTATCACATTTGTTTCACCATTTAAAAAAATACATTGTTTTTTAAAACAGTTTTAGGTTTACCAAAAAATGGAGGAGAAAGTACAAAGTTCCCATATACCCATGTCCCCTTGCCCAGTTACCCCTATGATTAGTGTCTTTCATTGGTGTGGTACATTTGTTATAATAGATGAATCAATACTGATACGTGATTGTCCACCAAATTCTCTAGTTTGCATTAGGATTCACTGTTTGTGTTGTACGGTTCTATATCTTCTGACAAGTAACAATTGTCATGTATCTGCCATTATAGTGACATGCAGAATAGGTTCACTACCCTAAAAATGCCCTGTGTTCTGCCTGTTCATCCTGGTGTCCAACATTTTTTAAGATATGCTAATGTCAATAAGAGTGGTGGTAGCAGGGACCAGGTTTCTTACTATAAAAGTTCTGCTCTATCTCTTCACCACAGTTGGAAAAACCTCCAGGTTCATACTCCCAAAGAGGCAAATTGAAATTAGAGATTATCACTGTTATCCTCCTCTGATAACTCAGTACACCACCTATGGCTTTTGTGTTTTGGAAGAGCTGTAATTTATCAGTGAAGCTAAATGTCAGCGTAAACTTCACTGGAACCCTGTCATACTTATTTAAAATATGTTGTGATATATTTGAATCTAATGTGAATTGATATGCGGGCAGAGGTTAATTTTGCCTATTTTTGTGTCCAGATTCTAGACCTGTCCTTCCAAATGCTGGTTTGCAAAATGTATTTTCCTTAGTTTTGGGGCTTGTCATTGACTTTGGTGCATTGCTAATTATGCACGCAGTTTTTAGAATGACACTGACAATGAATACAAAATATTAATAAACCAATAAGACAAGCAGTTTTCAAAAATCACATTATGTGTACTTAATGCCTAACTGACCTTTTCTGTGTTACTTAAATCTTTTAAAAATTCATTTAATTTCAAAGCCAGAGTATTAGCCTATTTATATGTAAATTGTCTTTAATTCATGCATTGATTTTAAAAGACTAATCCAAAAGATCTTTTACCACAAATGACCTTTTTGACTCTACACTTCTGGGAAAATTGTGGAGTGGTTTCTTGGTGACCTTGTATCCACCTGTGGTACAACATATGCCAACGCTGGTCTGCATAAATCACGCACAATTGTATAGTTTTCAGCCGACATTGAATTATTAATTGTATAATTGTTCCAGTTACTATTGGAATTTCCACAGAACCATTTGCAGGGATTTTTTTTCTTTCTTTTTTCATCTTCAACCAACAAATCTAATTGGGAGCTTTACTAAGCTTTCTTAGCTTTACTAAGAAATATTATCTGTTATTCAAGGGACACAGAGTCAGATGCTTAGTAGTCACTGCCTCCAAAGAGCCTTTATATCAAAGAAGCTTAAATTTATATTATTGCCTGCCATACAGACCTGAAAATCCAGAGAATCTTAGGAAAGCAAAGAGGAAGGTTAACATCAATATTCTTTTTGCAATAATTGAATATATATTTATTCAACTCCTGGTTTTCTGACTATGTTTAGTTCACCTTAGGAAATGTCTTAAGTCTGTGCTTCATAACAAGTTATCCTTCTTCTGGGAATACATATAATTTGGAATTGTCAAGTGCTTGTTATTAGTGAACAAAATGCAAATAATTTAAATCTTAACCAGTATAACAAATTTGAGGTAAAATTGAATGTACCATATATGATATATATATATTTGTTTATCTATTCTATCCTCTATCTCTCTTGATATTGATGTCTCAGAGTTTTAACCTGAAGTACAAAATAGGAAGCCATTGAATACCCAGAATCATATGCAGTGTGTGTGTGTATAGCTATGTGAAGTGTCACCATAGTGAACAACTTCAGGGAGTGAAAACATTCCCTCGGACTATAATGTGAATGCCAACATCCTCCACCCCTACCCTGGAACTGTGCAGCATAGGGCCCTATACCTGGACTTACCTCCCCTCATGCTGCCCCTCATCCCTCAATATCCACACCTCTCTAAATGTTTAAGACAGATTGTATGATGCCAAAATGGTTAAGAACTACTAAAACACACATGTATATGCATACACACACAAACTTATTCTATATATATATATATGTATGTTCAATATACAGGTAGCTGATACTCAGTTTTCACAGTAGTTATGTTCTATAAAGTTGCTGCAAACATTGAATTAATGAGTAGTGAACCACTGCTCTTAGAGGAAATTCAGGGTTCGGTTCCTGAGTGCCTCTGGCCACATTTTTGTTAACCATCAATACATAACCATGCTTTATGTTTTTTTTTGTTTAAAGACACTTAATTTATATTGTTGATTCAATAACACTGAACTCACGGCTAACAGCACTGTAACTCATGTGCACAGGTAGATTATCTAACGCTTGTGTGTTCTCTGTAAGGCACATCACAGCCTTCTTGTACTTAGGGACATTAGCACTTTGGCACTACACCTGGGGGCCATTTTAAACAGTGAAATCACCAGTAAAAACATAAAAATGTGGAAAATGTGGCACTACACAGACCAAGAATAGGGCATCATTGAGAGGATGAGAGCTGGAAAAAGAAAGCGGAGCGTCACCTTGTTCAGCCTCAATGGGGAATGTGTATCTGGTGATACATTTTCTACCGCTCTGCACATGCCCACAGATGACCACAAAAGTGAGCATTGCTGTGAGCATTGATTCTGGAGTTACAGATAAATGTGACTGAGTGGGCATTTCACAAATACAGAATCCACAAATGAGGATCCATTGTGCACGTATGTATTTGCTTATCTATTTCATTACAAGGCATATGCAGGTTGGGGTGATTTCAGGGTGAACAGGCAGATATAAACACTTGCCCTCATTGAAGTGGCATGTAGCCTGGCAGGAGAAACAGATATTAAACAATTAATTATCTAAATAATTACCTAATTATAACAGTGGTAACCACTCTAGTGGAAGGATACCAGATACTACTAGAGCATATAACAAAGTACCCAGCCCAATTTGAGGAGTGAAGGAAGGCTTCTCTGAGGAAGTATCATTTAAGCAGTGCTCAGGAGGATGGATAAATATGCAAGAAAACATTAATATGTGTAATAAGCTATAGTAGAGATTGTATGCTAGTTCACATTTTCTGATACTTTGCTCTTCTAAGTGTAGTTGGGGACATTTATATATTTTCCAATATAAGAAAGTATTTACCTTTACACTGGTGATAAGATTTCTCCCACATGGATCATTACCTGGAAGTTCTTGTTCTGTCTCTTCATTGGGAACTGTAGCTAGAAGGTGCTGACAAAATAGCATATCACACACCACAGTGGGTGGTAGTAAATATGTCTTTAGGATGAAGAGACCCTTTTTCTTCTCTATCTTTTATTTTTTTCTTTTCTTTTTGTCTTGTTTCCTTCCCTCCTCCCTCATTTCCTCCCTGCTTTCTTTTTTTCAAACTAACTTCTCTTTTAAGGATGATTACCAAGATTCTGATAATGAGAGATGAAAGAAACCCTCTAATTCTTCCCCATAGGTTTAACTTCTCACTGTAAGTTGAATAACCAGGTAGTATTTTTAAGCTGTTAAAAGGCCACTGGCTTCTTCCACCTGTTATTGAATAAACTCAGAGAACTTGTAGAAATGAATTAAACTCATTGAACTGAATTGAAACACTTAAAACTCTGTCTTTTGTGTTTGTCTAGGACAATTTGGCATATATAGATGTGGCCCTTGTTGAGATGGGAAAATCAGCCCATTCATTCATTCTTTCTCCATTCACAACTATTTATCAAACTGCTATTTTGAGATAGTCTCTGTGTAAGGCACTGATGATATAAAGATGAAAAAGACATGTACCTCTTCATGCCTCTCTTCTCTCAGATTTGTCTGAAATAACACGAACCTTTTCAGATGATAATTATAATTATATATAAACATTAATTAGGCACTTATTCTCTGCCAGGTGCCATGATAGCATTTGGCATGCATTATTTTCACAATGTCCCTGTGAGGTAGTTTCTGTTATTCCTTTTTTAGGTGAAGTAACTGAAATTCAGGAAGGTAAAATAACTTATTTGAGGTCAGTTATTAATAAGTAACAGAGATAGCATTTGAACCATCTCAATTCTTTTTTTTAATATAATTTATTTTATTATCATTAATTTACAGTTACATGTGCAATATTACGATTATTAAACTACCCCTTCATCAGGTCCCCCCCTCCAACCCCATTACAGTCACTGTCCATCAGCGTAGTGAGATGCTATAGAATCACTACTTGTCTTCTCTGAGTTGTACTGCCCTCCCCGTGCCCCCCCAACATTACATCTGCCAATCGTAATGCCCCTTTTTCCCTGTTATCCCTCCCTTCCCGCCCATTTTCCCCAGTCCCTTTCCCTTTGGTAACTATTAGTCCGTTCTTGGGTTCTGTGAGTCTGCTGCTGTTTTGTTCCTTCAGTATTTTTCTTTGTTCTTATACTCCACATATGAGTGAAATCATTTGATACTTGTCTTTTTCGGCTTGGCTTATTTCACTGAGCATAATACCCTCTAGCTCCAGCCATGTTGTTGCAAATGGTAGGATTTGTTTTCTTCTTATGGCTGAATAATATTCCATTGTGTATATGTACCACATCTTCTTTATCCATTCATCTACTGATGGACACTTAGGTTGCTTCCATTTCTTGGCTATTGTAAATAGTGCTGCAATAAACATAGGGGTGCATCTGTCCTTTTCAAATTGGGCTGCTGCATTCTTAGGGTAAATTCCTAGGAGTGGAATTCCTGGGTCAAATGGTATTTCTATTTTGAGTTTTTTGAGGAACCTCCATACTGCTTTCCACAATGGTTGAACTAATTTGCAGTCCCAACAGCAGTGTAGGAGGGTTCCCTTTTCTCCACATCCTCGCCAACATTTGTTGTTGTTTGTGTTTTGGATGTTGGCCATCCTCACTGGTGTGAGGTGATATCTCATTGTGGTTTTAATCTGCATTTCTCTGATGATTAGCGATGTGGAGCATCTTTTCATGTGCCTGTTGGCCATCTGAATTTCTTCTTTGGAGAAGTGTCTATTCATGTCCTCTGCCCATTTCTTAATTGGATTATTTGCTTTTTGTTTGTTAAGGTGCATGAGTTCTTTATATATTTTGGATGTCAACCCTTTATCAGATACCTTTTTTATGAATATATTCTCCCATACTGTGGGATGTCTTTTTGTTCTACTGATGAACCATCTCAATTCTTAAGAATATTGCACTGTATTGCTTCCTGAAATCCTTATGAGTAACTTAGTAACTTTAAGAATTTTAGTTTCAGATGCCAACTAAACTAAGCTTGTAAAATTTAAGGGTGTTTTTTTATTCCCATAAATTACTTGTGGATTATGTTCCTGTTGCTTGATTTCTTACCAGAGAACACTCATCTACAAGATTTTATAAATGAGAAATTTGGGCACTTAGTGGTTAAGGAGCTTGCCCAAGGTCAAGTTGTTAGGAAGAACCATGCCTAAGATTCAGCCCAGGGCTCTTATTTTTGACTACTAAGCTCTCCTTCTAAAAAGGAGTTTAAAAAAAAATGATTGCTTTTTTTCCCTGATTTCAATGCTAATTCATGGTGAATATAGACATGTTAGAAGCACATATACATGAACAACACAATAAAAATGGACATTGAATTCTTCTTCTGTCTCTATCTCCATAGATAATCACATACTTTGTCATAATAATGACAAGTGCTGTGTGTGATGTGTGTGTGTGTGTGTGTGTTTCCTGTTACTTATGCTTGGGTTTTGTTTCTAGCATGAGGCTGTTAGCTTCTGGAGGGAAGGGAAGCATTCCTTTTATTCTGTCTCTCACAGCACCTGTCTCCTTACTAAGCATATGGTAAATTCTCAGCAAATACTTGTTGCTTTAAATTGAATTGAAATCACCTCCTGCCCATCATACCCCTTCCACAACTATGAGATGTAGCAACACAACCCCAGAGGCCCAAAGAAGGAAAGGAATTCTGTTTTTCTGTCATTCTCAAATTATGTCGCCCTGTGCCTGGGGAATTGCTCAACTGCTGAGCTTTTCTTTGGGGTGAAACTCAGAGGACACCAAGATCAGCCCTCCAGTGCAGCAGGGAGCAAAGCTACAGCAGTGAATCAATTCTCTGCCAGTTCTTTGCTCATATCAGAAGCACATTGAATGCTGGCAGGATGAATCAAAGAGGCATTTCCCTCCTTGAGGATCTAATGGACATGCCCTGCCTGTGGTACAGGAAATGGGCTCATGGACTGCCAGCAGCCTTCAGATTCCATCACTCCACAGGCCACTCCTCTTCTTACTTCTCCCTCTGCACTGAAGATCTCCATCTCCACATTCAGGGGCTGCTCTCAGTCATCGCTCTCAGACTTAGTCATTCTTCTTAAAGTTCTCCTTTTGGCTGCTGGACAGTACACTGTCTCTGCTTCTGCTTCGTATCTTTCTGTTATTTCTCTGTCCCACTTTTTGGTCTTTTCTCCCTCCTTCTTCTTGGGGCACTTCTTAACGTTTATCATCAGTCGCTGCTCTTGTTTCTTGATGATGTGTTTTCTAGAAATTTCATGCAGAAATCCAGTTTTGGTGATCATTTCTATGTGGAGAATACCTAAGAGTCCACTCCAGCACCATCTCTAGCCTCTGCACAGATTCCCATCTTCCTAGCAGAAGTACAGGGAAGAGTGTGATAACCAGGCTCATACCCCTTCCCCATCCAGGCCTGAAGGGATGAGAGGAGGAAGAAGTTATAAGAACCTAGGAGAGGTCTTGTTAGAGCAGCCACCTGAGAGCATGCAGTAACTTTCAGAGGATGGACACAGCCAAGCAGCCCAGGCACCCTGTAGGGTGGGCCAGTCCTGGAGTCACCTGATCTCTCACCAGGGCTTCCCACTGACTGAACACACTGTTAGCCTCTGAAGACTTATTCCTCTGGCCTCTTTGGACTATGACCATATTACATCCCCGAAGTCATACTGGTACTTTATGATCCTCTAATGACCTGTTGAAGGGCCCAGAAAGTTCCATCATCTGTTTTATGTACTTCATACTGATATAGTAAAATTATCATGTTCAGGCATGTATTTCTTTGTTTATTGGGTCTCCCTGACCCCTTCCTTTACTCACCACCTGTAGAACTATGTTCCGTGAGGGCAGGGGCCATATGTGACTTGCTCAGCACCCTCTCCCCAGAACTTAACATAGAACATGGCACACAGTAGGTTCTCAGTCAATACATTTGAGTGATTGAATTTAAGTTCCCCTCAAACTTCTGCTTGAGGGCTAGAACCAGTGATGGACCCCTATGCAAATAATCCTCAGGTTTTCCTTTGACTATGTTCTTCAACTTTGGGGCCAGTTTTTACGATTGGGTTTATCTTGGAATATTCTTATTTTTAAAAAAAGGATAACACCTTTAAAATATTATAAAATGACTTTTGGACAAAGTTATACAAGTAGTTTACTACCCTACTTACATCTTTTATCATTCAGCCAAGCAGTACCTTTTCCTATTACTTTATGTTTTCCTAAAAGCCATCAAAGTAGTTTATGTTGTGGTATTTTCACAATAGATGTTGCAAAGCAAAGAGAACTGGTAATATCATAGGAACTTTGCACATGAGGAGATTGGACCATAGAGAGGTCAAGTGGCTATAAATTTGTCTCCATTTTAAGCTGAAAATAGTGAGGAACTATAGGTTGATGGGCCCTGTTTCTGATGATTCCTTCTTCCCCCACCTTTCCTTTTCTTTCTCCTCCTTTAGCCTTAACCTCCTGACTGGTCTCTTTCCTTAGGAATTACATGCCTTTTGTTCTACATTTCAATGATTTTCTCTGGCTCTTTAATTCCTTCCTGGGTGTGCCATTGGTGTGCTTCTTGAGGGCAGAGGCGGTCTTCCAGTTCTTCTGTGTGCCTGTGGGCCCCAGGGTAGCACAGTGGTTGCCATAGGGTCAGCTTAATGACTTAAAGAATCACTAAGAAAGTCTAGCTTGTCTAGAGCCTAAATCTCAGCAGTCAACAAGAAGACAATTTTAAAAAGTGTTAAACTGATGAGCATGGGCTCACAAATTCCCTATTCTCTTGACATTCTTCTCTCATTTCTTCTCCGGGACTGTGAATGTATTGAAAACAAGTGTTGGTCCTTGGAAGTAGGAAACCAAAGTTGTTGTCCCTGCTTTTTCAATTATTCGCTATTTGATGTTGGTAAACTCACTTCTGTGCTGAGCATTGAGTCTTTCCTCTATAACAGAGGTTTTTCAAGCTTCCCTTATTTAAAAGCCAGGATACCCTTTGTTCAAACGATGGTCTTATTTAGATTGCTAAAAAAATAAAATGAAATAAAAGGAACCACATTGATTGAAACAATATTATGGGCCTGGTATGCACTGACATGGTTTGGAAGCCAATGATCAAGAAAATGAATATAGTAATATATGGTTCTGCCCAGCTTTCTGAAATAAGTAGTGGAAGAGTTTTATAAAATGTACCTGGTTCTCTCAATTATGATGTCATTTTGAAGGTAATTTTCATTTTTTTCTTAAGCTCATCCACCAAATTTGTAACTGCAAACCCAAATTGAAAATTTTAGAGTCTTAAAATTGAGCAGCCACAATCTAGTAGGAATGTTTCAGTTCAACAGGAAGACATGGTTTAGAAACACTTAGAAAAACTCTAATAAAGAAGGTTATTGAAAGCAAAATGAGGGTGTGTAGCTTTATGAAAGGAGATGGTATTAAGCCAGAAATTGGCATTGTTTGACATTAATTAAACTTGTAACAAGTCACAATAATTCCACTGTAGCTTTAGTCTGGGAAGCTGCAATCTAGTTCCCAAGTGAATAAACCATAAGGCCAAAGGCTGAATAGTTTAGCAAAAGGGAATTAGATGATTATCTTGTAAACCAGAGGAGCAATGATATGGCGGCTTAGTGAGAGAGCTTGGTAGGAAGCTCAAGGCGCACCTAGAGCCTTAAAGCAGTCGCCCGGGTACCTGTAAGATGGTGGTATGGTTTGATTTATAAGAGAAAAGAAAGAAACTGCCAAATAGCCACTGACATCTAAGGGCTGAGACTTAGGGAAAACAGAAATGCTGAAATGGTACACAAATGGTAGCAGGGGGAAAACACTAGGCAGACTGATTTAATATAGTGATTATAAAGATGAATAGAATGAACAAGGAGTGTATTGACAGGTATTATACGATCATGGGGATGAAGTCTAAGAAGATGTTGGACTTAATTAGACACAGAGCTAGGGAGTGCATTCATAAATTAGGTATTCTGGCTTTTGACCTTGGTTTTATTGGGTTTTTGACATTTCTTTGACTCTTGTTGTGCAGATAATAACTGTTAGTGTTTATCTTTTTGCCTGAATTATTTGATTAAAATTTGACTCTTTTTCCTTGAAATCCTCTCATTTTCCTATGACACTCTATAGATGGCTTGATAATTATGTTGTGGTTAGTGACTTTACTACTCACATTCTGATTATGATTCTTGGGTGCCTAAATAAATAAATAAGTAAATACAAATGAGATGTGATCAGTCCATGTAATCTATCTTCTGTATGTTTAATTTTGATCTCAGTGATAATCTGCATGCTTCCATGTATCAGATTACTGACCCAGGTACTGTATACACAGTATGCGGACAAAACCACTCTGAATTTCAACTGTAACTTTTTTTTTCCCTGAAGAATGCAGCTTCCAGGCATTAGACAGTCTTGGGGGAGTCTAGAAAAACTTAGTGGTTCAATTTTAGGTTAGAGAAGATCTTTGTAAATCCTTCCATCCCACCTATGCTTTTCTCTTTCTAACTGTTAAGAATCTGTCAGCAGTGTCCAAGCTAATCCACTGTTGCCTGGATTGGGCACTCTTCTGAGCTTCTTGCAGAAAAAAGCCAAAATTGTGTCTGCAGATTTTCAGCTTGATGACACCTTGGATTAATGAAAATTCTTGAGGAAGAGAATGCAATTTCTTTTTAAAAATTCCAACCTGGTAAAAATGAACAATTTTGCATAAGAAATAAATCCTTAGCATTAAGATAAATGAGAAACACCAGTGATGTGAGACTAAGTTTGCTTTGACACAGATAAAGGAGCTAAGTAGGATTCTATGGGAATTCACACACTGGATCTAAATCTTTTTTAGATTACTGCATCAAGAAATGTGCTTTTATCTTCTCATAAGAAGTAAAGGAGAGCAGTGGAATTTTCCACAGAAAAATAGTGTTAGGTTAGAGTTTCCTGAGAGGGAAATGCCAGGTTGTAAATGACTAAAACAATGATTTCTGGATGCTAGAAATGGTAGAAGGAAAATATGGTCAACAGTGTTAGTTGCAAACACCAGAGTCTACTCTGGCTAGTTTAAATAGAAAAGGAATTATTCAAGGATATGAAGTATTTCAAAGAATCAGTGAAAGTCTCAGAGCAACAGGTTTGAGGCTAAGGTTCTGGGAACAATGCCCCAAATCATAGTGCCAACTGCTTGGTGAGAGCAGCCCTTGATGCTGCAGCTGGCTGAAGAGCCATGCCATGGAACTGCCGGTGAGGGAATTGTTTCCATCCATAACTAGATGCCAGAAAGCTGTCCTGACTCTAACTCCTGTGGATACCAAGGATTTAATTTTACTACAGTTTCTCCTGGTATCCCTGAAAGGTGGACACCTCTCCCATGGCCCACACAAGCAAAATGGATACCCACACAAAGCCTGTTTGTTCTCACGGCTCACTTTCTCATGGCAGCAAGAGGACAGAGATGCTCTCAGTCTGGACAACAGTTAGATTCACTTGCCTTTTTGGTGGAAATATAATGTATTTTATATGAAAATACTTTCATTGTCCATATTTTATCTTAGAAATACCCATTATTTGTTTGTTTGAGCCAAAGATAGAATTTCTTTACGTTAACATTTGTAAGCTCTTCTCAAGATGTGTGTTTTAGAAGGCAAATGGGTTAGTGATGAATTAAATCTGGGAAATGCTGGAGTAAAGACATAAAGTTTCTTTAATTCAGGATTAGGATGGGTTTGAAAAATACCCCAAAGGGTGTTAAGTATGCCACATTTCCTCAAGTATGTGAGCCATGGAACCCTTTTTACAAGAGGCACTTGCATTCTGAAGAATATAGTTTGAATGAGAAACACTGCATTTGATGGCATATAGTAGCATTTATTGACTTGATCAAAATGATGTGGGAAAAATGCTTCTTGTCAACCTAGTTCCTATTGTTTTCTTTGATGTTGTAGGAAGACTGTGATATCTGAAATCGTACTTGAGTCTTTCAGATATCCTATTGGAGTCTTGAATTACTGATCTGCCATTTGAAAAGGTTGCTCTGTTTAAGAGCTAGCCTTTGAGTTTGTTTGAGACAATGGAATTCTAAGGGACAAAATGTAATAACATGTTATAGGGTAAAATTATTAATGAATAGATATTCATGATCTTCTCCCTAGCTTTTATACAGGAAGAATCTCTGTTCTCTTGGTAAACTCCCAGGTCCTCTCAAAACTAAGAAATAAAAGAAGTTGAGAGGTGTGTTAAACTACGTAATAAAGAGTTGAGAGATGAAGAGCGTGAGTAGGACAGGCTGCCTAGATGGACTAGGAGGGAGAGTGTTCTTGAGCCAGTTGCCAACCATGTAAAGAATCTCGAGAAAGGCAGCGATAAGAAAGGACAATTTTATGATGTTTTCTAGTCATTAAAAATGGACTACCTCCCCCCTCCATCCCATGCTTTTTACATTTTGTTATGTTGTGTAAGTGAAAATGTGAAGAACTTTCTGGATCCTGGATTGCATTTGTCTCCTTGTAATATAGTGGTACCATGACTGGACCACATGGATCCCAGATTTTTAGTGAAAGCTCCTTTGATTCATTCTTTTTTCTGGCTTTTCCTTCAACTTTTCCCACTATCCTCATTCCCCAATCCAAATTGGTAGGCTTCACATCTTTTAGATGAAATTTATCTCTCTTTTTAAAGTACTAATTAACTGATAGTAATTCTTATTTGAAAAGAAAGTTCTTCCACGTTTTGAGTATCTGTGAGTCTGTGGCACATTTGTTCTTGAGAAGGTGAGCAGTCTCCTGGCACCTAAGCTTCCTTTGCCACTGCAGCAGAAAAGAAGACCCTTGAGATTTTCTGATGGTTTTAAGGTAAGTCATTCCAGGTGGCACAGCTCTTGTGCTGTCCCTCACCTGAGGAGAGCCCCCTGGCACTGGTTTGGCAGCCTGTTTAGAAACCTTGTTTCAGTGTCGTAGGAGCTTCCATTCCTAGTGCCAGTTTTGTCTTTGAGCTTCAAATCTTGCAGTTCTTCTTTTTGCCTAATTATATCCATCTATCCAACCAGCTGAGAGGAGAGAAGCTAACTTCTCCTTTTCCAATGTCAGTGCCACTGAGGCAGACATCTGACTGCTTGCCTAGCTTATGAATGACCAACTTTTCCATCTGGAAATCCTGGTGTTGATGCTAAATTGGCCTGTGGTATGTTACCTCCATTTGTACTTTTTGATTTCAGGTAATACTGAGTATGACCATAATCCTATTCTGGGGTTTTCTTTTCTTAATACCCCCTTGCTCTTTAGTTTTATAAATATCATATAGAATAAGTCAAAGAGCTATATTAATACCCTGCAATTTAGAAATATCAAATTACAGAAGGATTAAGGTGAAACTTTTCTCCATACCCCTTCTTGGGCCTGCCAGTGTCCAAGTCCACGTTTGCATTGTCACTGCTTAATAGCAATGAAAGTTAAACACACTTTTACCCTGCAGTCCACTGTGCCATTATTAATGCTGTTCATCCACCTACCCACCTACCCATTCACCCACAACTGAGGAAATCCTGTTTCATGATGTAATTGACCCTCTGGGCTCTATTTCTGAAAGGCAATCTGGGACTTTTCTGTATCTATGGCTGGACTATTTATAAAACCATGTTGACAGTTGCAATTACAGTGTGTGCAATTATTGTGTGTGTGCGTATGTGCGTGTGTGTGTGTGTGTGTGTGTGTGTGCATACACACACATTTACCTACCCAGATTGGACAGTTTTACTCTGAGGAACTGATAGCATGCCCTGTCAACTCAAGCCCCTCAGGAATGGTGGAAGTGACAGTTACAGGAACAAAGCATAATGGAAAGTGAGCTGGGTTGGATGTCAGGAGATAGGCTTTCCAATCCTGCTTGTACCACTAATTTGCTATGTGACCTTGGGTGACTTACCTAACCTCTCCAGGGGTCAGTTCTTTCACCTGGAAAATGGAGTTAATAATACTTGTCCTCCTTGATTCAGAGGGCCATATGGAAAATAAAGTGAGATTATAGATGTATGGGCCATTTGAAATGGATAAGCCCAGCCTTCTACAGATAAACTTTAGGGTGCCTGGCAGAAGAGATATCTTTATCTGAAGTAAAAGGCAGCATTAGTGGAAGTATCTAATACAGAAGTCTTTCACTTATTTCACATTAAAATGCTATTGTAGGCAAGAGAGCTAGTGGCCCTGTAACATGAGAATCTTGATGTGTTTCAGTGCTGAGCTGTGTGCATATACTGTTTTTACTCACCTAAGCATTACCCAATCACTTTCCACCTCTATGTTAGCAAATACATTATTAAAGAAGGTGGCCCTTCACCTTCCATGTGACTCAGTGATTAAACACATAGGATTTGGCATCATTCAGAACTAAGTTTGAATCCTTGTTTTGTCACTTACTAGCTGTATGTCCTGGGACAAGTCATTTATCCACTCTAATCCTTAATTTTGTCATCTACAAAATGGGAACCAAAATAGTGCCTACCTCCAAAAGGTAGAGATAATGCATTAAAATGCTTCACACACTGCCTGGGACATAATAAGAACTCAATAAATGAGATTTATTACTAAGTAAACAGGAGCTATGGGGTTGGTATGGTTGAATGTTTTCTTCCATGTGCTTTACTGAACTTCGAAATGTTCCATAATGACTTTTTCCTAGCTTTATTGAGATATAATTAACATATAATATAATGGCTTTTTAATGGTCAGAAATAAAGGTAATTATTTGAAATGACTGTAACCATGTATGAAGAATTATGGTTGTGAACTGGCACAGTGAGCCTGCCATGGCAGTGCTTCCTAACATTCCCACTGAGATTTATGACTTACAAAGCACTTTTACACATGCTGTCTCACGCATCCCTTAAAACCAGCCCATGGAGACAGTACTATTCATATTCCCATCCCATAGATGTGTAGGCTGAGAGCCACAAGGGCATGTACACAGTTATTTGGCTCACAAAGTGATAGAGCTCAGTTGTGTCAGAGCATTCAATGGCAGTGAACAGACACCCAGGGATAGGGCACAGTAGTCTCTGGAGAAACACATCCAAGAAGTGAGGTTTCTCTCATATATATGCAACACGTAATGTTGTATGTATGCATATAAGCTAGAGAGAGAGAGAGAGAGAGAGAGAGAGAGAGAGATTGAGATTGATTTATTTTAAGGAATTAGCTAATACAGTTGTGGAGGCTGGCAGGTCCAAAATTTGCAGGGTAGGCTGGCAGGCTGGAGACCCAGAGAAGAGTTGACATTGCAGCTCATACCTGAAGATAGTTTGTGGGCAGAATTTTTTCTGCATCAGGGGAGGTCAGTCTTTTTCTTAAGGCCTTCAGCTGATGGATGAGGCCCACAGACAATATGAAGGATAATGTGCTTTACTCAATATCTACTTATTTAAAGGTTAATCTCACCTAAAAAGCAACATCCAGATATGTTTGAGCAAATTTCTGGGTAATATGTGCCAAGCCAACTTGACACATAAATGTAATCATGTCAAGTGGCTTGACCAAAAAAGTTTTTTTTTTTTTGTTTTTCCTCCAAGGATGCCTTATATACAGATGCCTTATAAAGTTTACAGTACCATCAGGACTCTCTCCTTCTGTCTTGCTATTTGCTTATGTCTTGCTGTGGGGTATTGTACTCTCACTTGTAAACTGGCTGCTCCATCTTTGGCCATCACAGGCAGGAGCAAGAAGGAAGGGCAATGGGCAAAGGCGAAGCTCACAAATAGTTCATGTCATCAGAGTCTTCCCTTTTCAACACTTTCCTGGAAGCCCCACCAAGCAAGTTATTATGGTCAATTGATATCTCTTTGATCACTCCTAGTTGCAAATAATTCTAAAGCTAAGTATTTTTATCTAGACTACTAAAAAGAAAAAAAAATAGGGTTCTATTAGTAACAACAGACACTGAGTAGGCAAGAGGTGGTGTCTTTCACAACAGGTGTTTCGATGCCACATCATTTACTCTGTGTATCACACCAGATTGCTCACCAGAAGCACATGGACGTGTCTACCATTGGTTGGACTGCCCTTTGAATTAATCGGTCAGTTCTCTTTGGATATGTGAGCTCAGGATCTACATGAAATTACCTTAGATTTGATGGAATCAGGTAGAAAACTAAGGAGAGATTTGTTAGCTTTTGGCTTTTCTTTTCTATCTCTTCGTGGCCCAAGTAGAGAAACCTCCCGTCCTTTCATTAGGAGGATGGGAGTGGTACAGAAAGGAAAATAAGGACAAGGGGCAAGGAGAGGGGTCAGGCAGTAGTAAATGTCTGTGCACCTGATCATGTGGGTCAAATGATTTCTCAAAATGTGTTTATGTTATTAAATATGTTCTGCCTATGGGGCAGCAAACAGTCTACCTCACTTTCCTTGTCACTGTTCAAGTGCTTAACTGAAGCTCCAAGAGAAACGCCTGTAGCATTGGACTTCTGTGATACCTTGGAACTTAAGAAATCATAATTGGAAGAAATGGTGTCAGAGAGTATTGGAAAGTCCGTTTTGAGAATTGTTTGGTTTTGTTATTTTTTAAAATAAGATAACCAAAGGGTCTCCCTTATGTGTACAAGTAAATATTTCAAAAACCCTTTAGTAAAAAGTCATTTGGACTTAAAATAGGAACCATGTGTCACATTATTGAAATGTGACCAAAGCAATGTCTACCTTTTAAAAATATTTTGCTCGGGAAGAACAAAGCAAAGAAATAGATAATTTTTTTTGTCTTGGTTCTCTCCCAGACATGTATGTGCACATACACAGACTCACTTTTACATACATAACACCAGATTCTGTCTATCTATGTAATCTTGTATTCATTTTATATTCCTTTCTCAATATCACTGTGAAACTACTTTGTTGTATAATTTTCATGTAGCTCTTATGGCATTTTTGCAATTCTAATTTTCCATGCTTATTGCATTACAAAAGAGTGGAGGAAAAGTAGATTTGCATGTAGGAGATTTTAAATTCTAATGTCAGGGGTCATTAGTCTTTTTTGGGGGGGGGTTGTTGTGCTGGTTATATCTAGGACTGAGGCTTTTACATACCAGTGATAATTTACAAGAAAGCTTTTAAACGTAGTGTTTCAGATTTATTTTTCACATTCTCAGAGCTGGAAGAGCTCAATGAGAAGGAATCTAAAATAAAGATCATTTCCACATATTTGAATGTTGTGCTAGTTGACTCACTCACATTTGTTGGGGCAAGTGGGGATCCCCACATTCCCTTTAGTTCCCTTTCAGTCACCTCAGCTGTCCAGCACAGCCTCCTTACCCAGGCAGGAATGAGTGTCTCCTGTGGTAACTTTAGGAGAATACCACCAAACACAACATTTGGAATTCTCATAGTTTTGAGGTCACCATTATCTTCCTTATTTTCCATACATGAGTATCTTATTTTTTTTCTCTACCTTATATTAATATTATTGGGATTTATGGATTCACATCAAAGGCAGTTTAGAGCCCAACATACTACCTGCTACCTGTCTCGACTCCACCCTCTTGCCCTGGATGACGATGGCATTCTCTTGTCTCCTCAGACCTCTAGTGGCTCCTCTCTGCTTTTCATGCTCTGTGGTGGATCTTACTTCTTGTTTTACTGAGAAAACTCAGTCAGGAGGAAACTCCACATGCTCTCACCAGCCTACATGCACCTAGACTGTGTGCTCTCTTACACAGCCGGAGCTGCTCTACTCTCACCCATGGCCTTGATGGTGTCCTGGGCCCCAGCCCCTCTTGCTCCTGCAATCATCTAGGTTCTTTTTCCTACAGAATAATTCCCAGCAACATTCAAAGATGTAATATCTCCAAATTTAATACAAAAGAAAAAAAGAAAACGTGCTTAACTCCTTCTGACTACCAGATATTTCTCTGCGCCGCATCGACACCAAAGAACATCCATGCTCTCACCATCAGACTTTCAGCTCCACTACCTCTTAACACACTGTCTTCATCACTAGAGCTCCCTTGTCGGCCAAAGCCATTATCCCACGACAGCTCTCTTCTGACTTGATTGAACAACACATGACCAGCTGATCACTTTCTCCTTGAAGTACTTTGTTTTAGGACACTACAGTCTTGATTTTTCCTCCTACCCTACTGGCCCCTTCTTTTCAGTCTCCTTTGCTGGCTCTTCCTCCTCTTTCTGACCTGTCAGCCTACAATGCTTCAGGGTTCAGTCCTTAGACCTTCTCTCTCCCCTCGCCCACCCTGTCTTCACTCCCTAGGAGGTGTCAATTCAGGCCCATGGCTGTATACTGATGTTTTCTAAATCTTGTCTCCAGCTCAGACCTCTTCTCTCCACTCCAGACTTTGAGTGTACAGCCAATGCCTAGTCACCTCTGCTAGGATATCTAAAAGGTTTATCAAACACAAATGCTACTGCTTTGCTCCAAGCCACCAGCACCTCTGCCCTATCTTTTGCCTGAGGGTTTTCCTCTTTCTTTCACTGCCACAGCAGCCAGAATGATAGTCTTAAAACTAAATCAATTCCTCTCATTACTCTGCTTAAAGCCCTAATGGCTTTTTGTTTCAAAACCGAGGCCAGAGTTTTACAAGGGCCAGTGGCCTTGCCCTGCCCGTCTCCCAGGATGCATGGGTCTAACCACTGTTCCCACGCCGCTGCCCCAGCCACTGGCCTTTCACCGTCACTCAGCAGCATCCTGCACTTCCTGCCTCAGCCTCAAGTGGTTCTCCCCCTGCACCCGGCTTGCCTGGATAGTCCCTCGCTTGCTTCATCCCTTCCTTTAGGTCTCTTCAAGTATTGCCTTTTAGAGAGGGAGTATTCTCTCTCTTTTATATAAATCTCCTACTGTCTATCTTCCTTCACTGTTTTTTATGATTATGTTAAGATACTGTGGATTTGTTTTCTGACTCTCCTCTAGAGTATAAGGTGTAAGAAAATTGGCATTCTGATTTGCTCTCTGCTATCCTTAGTGCCTAAATTAGTGCTTGATTGATTTGCTCTCTGCTATCCTTAGTGCCTAAATTAGTGCCTTGCAAGTAGTAGGCACTCAATAAACACTGATTGAATAAATGAAAAATTGAATGAGAACTATAAATCTAAATATTTCAACAAGAGCTCTTGTCAATTGGCTGAAATGAAATACTGGTGACCATGAATTTTTATTTTGTTTACTGAACCTGCATGCCTGTGAATTTGTCATTTTATCTCTTTGGTCAATTTATGGTTTCGGTTCTCCTATAGAATAAAGAAGTTGGCAATGTCTTGCTGATGTTTTTGGGTTTGTGACCCTTACATCACAAGCACAAAGCATCAGCAGAGCAGAACATTAGTTAAGGATCACAATAAATGAACTCTTTACAATCAAATCTTGCCTCTTTCTTCCTGTATCATTAGGAACCCAACAGGAAACAGATGCCATATACAAATTAGGTAATTTGACTAGAGTTTAATAAAGGTATCATTTTCAAAGCACAGGGCCTCGAGTTCAGACCCTGAGGCTAGTAGCAGCCTGAAGACAGGAGAGGGAAAGTGAGGTGGAAGGGAAGGGTGCCAGAACCCCGAGGAAAGGTGGGGCAAGGCCACCAGGCAGAGGCCATCTGGCAGGCCCAGCAGCCTTTGGTTAGGTGTACACCCAGCATATACAAGAAGCTCATTGTGTGGCTCTTCGCCTACTTATACCCCTCTGTCTGGAACAACTTTCCTCAACCCTTATACTGCTGATTCCTTCTCACGATTTAAATCTTATCCTTTAAACATCATCACCTTAAGTAGGCCCTCCCTGTCCTGCCCTCCCTGTCCTCCCCTCCCACATAAAGGATGTCTCCCATTTATTCTTTATCAGGCACCCCAATATTTACAACCCAGCATTGATCACATACCATAATTGCCCCCTCTCCTCCTCTCCTTTGCTTTGTTTAATGTGACTCTAAACAAAGCAAGCAGGTTTCTTCCAGGCATTGCCCTCCTCTGTCTTGTATACTCTCTAATCCTCACAGTCCAGCACAATTTCTGAGCCAGGTGGTTTCTCAATAACTATTTGGTGATTGAATGTACACACATTCTTTTCAATGAAAATCTCTTTCCATTTATGTAATGATGAAAAAAATAAAAGGTTATCTTGAGTTATCTTGAATGTATTTGATTTTCTATCCCTAGTATCTGGGGGATCTTATCTCTATTAATAAATGCTTACTATATATTAGAATAAAATACATTTATTAGCAACAGGACTGATTTTCTAAAGCTTGGCAGATTGATTCTGTAGTTGGTCTATTATGTTTTTAATAAAATTAAGCTAAAAAATGAACAAAACCATGACCCAGTCTATAGTTTCACAGCATAATTAATTGCATGCCATTGACTATGTGGGTGACTTATTGGATGTTGGCATTATGTCATGACTAGCCTTGAGCTTTAGATCCAGAAAGACCTGGCCAGACTGCAGTGAAGCCACTAGCTTGCTGGGTAAGGACCAGTTACTCAGTCTTTCTGAGCCTGTTTCTACATCTGGAGAAACTAGGATGATGTGGCCTAGTTTCCAGAGTTGTTACAGAGTTGCAGGTGATAAAAGACATCTTCCTCTTCCCTCTGTGCACATCATTTCCCCTGCAATACAAAAAATACACTCAAATCCTCTTATTCTCTCCTTAGGCTGCTGCTTCATCAATACCTTCTCCGCAGTCCATGTTTATTAGTCTTTGGATCTCATGTCCATATGCTGGTTATTGGGAATCTTGCTGGAAGTCTTTCCTGTCCACACTTCTTTTTATAAAGTTGAATTTGCTCTCTGGTGGAAGGAGCCTGGAGCTCGATTGTGCCCATGACAAATTACAGATACATCAGGCTTTTCAGTTGGCCTCATATTTGCCAGACAAATGCAGACAACACTTTCGTGCTGCGAAGCATTTTTTTAGTACTTTGAGCCTCTAAGGGACAATTTGAGTTGGAAAAAATAGGCATTGAAACTTGTACAATACTCACTCCATTACACAAGGAAAACCAAATACGTTTATCTGACAAAAAGGTATGGATATGCTTTTGATAAAAGAAACACAAGCTCACAGGGTGTTCCCTTTACTCTGCTCTTTTCTTAGTTAAGTTTAACCAGCAGGCTTTGAATGCACTGTCTGTCCTAGGAACTTTTCTTTACTCTTTCAGATAAATTTAGAATTATTAACATTGTAAAGCAAAAATATTTAGGTGCAGTCACCTTTCACTAAGATCTGCCCAAACAATGTGATACTCCATTGATGGTTTGGAAATTTATTGGTGCTATAGCTGTAATCTGGCAAAATTAAATTTCTGATGCCTGAAATGGTTGTGTGCAGTCAGGTTCCTTGAAGGATGCAAATCAGTTCCATAGAAACCTATATGCTTACCTCATTCTCTTGATGCAAGCTGAATAAAATAGATACGGGTGTATCCCTGCCCCTCTAGGCCTCACTGTAAGGCTCAGTATTCCTTAACTTTTTTGACCAGTGCCCTTATCTCAGGCCCCCCTTACACATTATTTACAACTTAAAATAAGCTGGAGTTGAAGATAACTAGGTAAAGCCCTGCTTTGTTTTCAAGTTACACATACATATAAATTTATAGTCTCTGAGACAGACCAGCCTAATTGATGATCTAAGACACACACACATCACACCTCTTTGCACATGTCATGTCATATTAAAGCATCATATTGGGTAGGGATAAAGCTTGCAAATTAGAGGTTCCATAGGGGCAAAGCATATCACAAGAGTTGTATTGTCTTAACTTTCTTAATTGATCCAACATTTCAAATTGGGATATTTCACACCAAATGCAGATATTTGGCTTCTCTCAAAACACTGGAAAATCTATGGTCATGGCCCTGCATTTTCCCAGATGGCAGCAATGGGGCCGTGCTGACTGGCTGCTTCAGGTGGGACATGTGCCCTCTAGTTGCTGTGGCTCCACTGCTCTGCATTGAAAGCATATGACTGAAAATTGGCTTGCATCTTGCAGATTACCCCCCTGGATCCTGGAAAACTTAAGTTTGCAAGCTCTGGTAGAGTGTAGAGAGGGGAGGTTGAAGGATTTTCATTTATAAAGTAGGTAGACCTTGAGATGCTGGTAGGATTTAAACTGTTGAAGAATTGTGTGTATGGGGTGGGACGGGTCATCCCATGCAGGAAATGAACTTTGGTGCTCAGTTCCACCAGTGGGTAGTGCTGGTTTAGAAGATACAGCCTCAGTAGTATTTCTCTAATAATATTGAAATTGCTGAAGGATGCAGATGACTTATTTTTTCCTTATAAGTGAGAACAGATTTAAGGTTAAGATTCTTACTTCCTTGCAGCCTTGCAGTCTGATATGCTTTTTTGAGAGGAAGGGAAAGGGGGAGAAAGTATAGCTAGTAAGAGCTAGGAACTGGACATAAATAAGTTTGCAGCAATGGGCGACTGGCAGGCTTATGAATCCATCAATTAAATTTGTGTGTGTGGCTGATGTGCAGTGCGTGTGTGTGTGTGTGTGTGTGTGTGTGTGTGTGTATAGAAGGGATAGATGTTCAGAACAACTGTACAAGCAGCAAGCATTCAGATTTGTTAAAGAAAATAAGGCTGAGAAAAATGCCACTCATTTTATATTTCCCCAAAGATAGTAAAAACATCTCTTCCTAGTAGTTGAGCCAATATTTTACAAAGGCAACTGGTTCTATAAAAAAAAAAGCAAGAGGTGGTGTGTTTGATGAAGATAACTTCAAGGGGAGGTATTCTGTCATCCATGATAGTCAGTTTCCCACAGTATTTCCAAAACAGCCTCCCATACACGTGGGATTTCCCTTGTTACCATCACCCTTCAAATGATGTCTCCAAAAAGCAACTATTGGAATACAATTGCATCTATGAGTATACCATCTTTATATTTGAAGACTGGTTTCAATTTTTTGGGTAACTGACTTTTTCCCATCTGGCAGAGGGCTGAGGAAGAGAGAACAGTGGGTACAGTTTGTTTTGTTTTATTTTGATGTTGAGGAATTTCAGATGGAGTAGTTTTATTTTCCTGGCAAGGCCAGATTGCTTGTATAGTTGTTTCTTGGTCTTCAGAAGGCCCACCGTAAGGATTTCTGTGTCTTAAATTGAAAACAGATCTCTTTCCAAAGGAAAGGCCCTTTATTGATCCTGACCTTTCCTTTTGCGGGTAAAGGCTTTTTGAGTTGCCTTTTAAACAACCAGAAATCACTGTTTCTTTTTCTTATAATCTTTTATTTATCCTGTTCAGAGGCCTTTTATGCTTAAAAATAAATTTCCTATGGAAATCATAAAACAGCCCTACTCAGTGAAGAGTTAAGAATATAGAACACTCTTAACAAATCACAGATGTGGCATGTGAGGGGGAAGGTCACCACCTCATTTCCCCTTCCCTGTCCCCTTTCAACTTGCCTTTTCTCCATTATTTCCATCTGTGTCCTGTGAGTTCCCCCAAGAGGAACTTTAGACTTTATTTCATCTAGTAGTGCCCTGAGAAAACTTTAAGCACTGAATTGGGATTATATTAGCTGGAAGAATAAAGAAATTAATTTCCTTCAGGAGAAGAATGGCATGTCTGGCCAAACAGAATATTGCTTAATGTAATAGAAGTCCCATATGAAATTGGGGAGCAGATCCTTCCCTTACCTGGGGGATGTAAGATTATTGAATTCCAGATTCCTGTATAAATTAACATCTGAACGAGTGGATCCACCCCCACTCTGCCAGCCATTTCTCTCCCCTTTTCAGTGCATTCTGCGTGGGAGTGTTGCTGTCACCCACCAGAGGGCCACAAGTCTTCAGCCAGCTCTAAGTCAGGGAATAAAAGAATTAATGTATCGGAACTTAATCCATAATTCTCTGACTCTACAGCTTTATTTTTTTAATAGTTCATAAATTTCTTATTTTCCTTTTTAGCCTAGATTTCCTCTGTGGTGAAAGAGGTTTGCCAGCCTTTGGCTCTGCCTCATAAAAATGCTTTAAAGGACAATGTTAGGTTGTGTGCCTGCCTGTAATTCACCCTCATCTAATATTCCAGAACTGTCCCAGCATTGTTTCTGAATTTGTTCTAATATAAAGAATCCTGGAGTCAACAGCACAACTACTTTCAAATGGATTAAGTTGCGCATTCTTGAAGACCTAGGAGGCCGATGGATATTGCTTCCTTTCAAGCTGTCACAAGTAATATTATTGGGAGCATGACAGATGCCTAATGGGATGCATGGAGATCTCTATTTTGAAATTTCTAAAGTGACCTAGTAGGGTTTTTAATTTTTCAGAATAACTACAAAAGCGCCTGCCTTTCTAAATTAAACTTTCTGTGGGCTTTGTTTGTCACCTTTGCCCTCCTCTGGGTGATAGAATTGGGAGATAAATCAGTAGCCAATTTCCCAGAGAGTAAAGATTTGAGAAACAGCTTATAGGTCACATGTGCCCTGCATGAGGGTTTCTCCTCCTTCCACCAGCTGACATGCTGTGTCACTCCTCTTCCTCTTCTCCGCCTCTGCTGTCCTTCACTGTCCATCTGGACTTAACCTCTCCGTCTCACTCTCCCCCTCTCCATTTTCATGAAAGTCTAGAGAACTGATTGGCAGAACCTGAAGTACAGGTTACTACTGGTTGCCTAAACACCCATGTGAGGAATGAGTGACCCATTCTGTGGAAGTACCAGAGGCCACGGCTGCCAGTCCTGAGGCCTTGGGTGCGGTGAGCTGGCTCTACCACAGAAGCCCATCCTTGCATTTTCAAAAAAAATTTGTTCTGGATTTGCCCCCTCTCCCCCATTATTTCTCCCAGTCATTGAATCATAAACTTCTACAGGCATTGTGAATAATTTATATCCTTTTATTACTCATTGCTTAACTCCCTTTGGGGGAAATGAAGAGAAACATTTGTCTTGCACTGTTTACTCTCCCGTGGACTGAGACCATGTCAGCTGCGGGCGATAGCAAAGATTTATGACAACAGGAGCAGTCATTAGGGAACAGTTGATTGACCTGTAGTTTTGATTAACCAAGATATTGTTTTAAAAACCTGGAGCAGTGCTAATGACACTAGAATGGGATTCAACATTTCACTAACTTCCAGTGAAACCTGCTTGTTACCATTTTTATTTTCAGTTCCCAAGGGTGAGCGTTTTTCTCCCTGCCTACTTAATTGGTTTTCCTGTGGAATCTTTCCCAGAATTTGAAAATTCAAATCCAGAGCTATGATCACTTAGAGTCACAGTGGTACGCTGCTACTGACGTGGTGGGAACATGGACATGCTCAGGTCTTGTTGGCTTTGGTATTTCTAAATGTCTTTGCTCAGCTGCATAGAACCAGGAATTAGAGTTGGTCTCAGTCTCGGGCCGTTGAAATGCCTCTGGCACATTGAGTTGGTCCCACAGCAAATATTGTTAGGATATATCAACTTCTCTCCCTCACTCAAACACCATACCATCCAAGTCAAATTACTGTTCATCTTAAACTTCTGTGATCTAGGAGGTCTAGGCTATGTGGCCTAGCTGGACCCACTCTGCATCCCCCTACCAAATCTATTTTTTTCAAGGCGTAAATGTGATCATATTAACAACTACTATTGCACCTTGCTTGAAAACTTCTAAATGGCTTCCCATTGCTCGAGATCCTTGAAGTAGCCCAAAAGGCCTTGCATAGGCCCCACTAACCACTCTATCCTTATCACTCTGTCCCTTGGATTCTCAACTCCAGTCACAGTGGCCTTTATTTAGTCCCTCTATTCACTTTCTCAGTCTCACTACAGGGCCTTTGCACATCTGGTTACCACAGCCTTTAAATCTCAGCTCAAGTGTTATTTCTTCTGGGATACTTTGCCTCTATTCTCCCTAGCTAGACTGTCTCTTTGTTATAGATCCTCCTACCAAATTCCTCTCCTTTTTCATTATATACCTTTCAGAGGGTTGGTTTTCTATCTGTGAGGTCCTTGGATTATTGTCTCCCTGCCCCTGGATTCCTTGGGGCAGAGCCTATCTTTGTTTTGACTCACCATTCTATCTCCAGCATCTCACACAGTGCCTGGTTCTGAGGAGGCGCTCAATAAATAAGCCTTGCTTGACTGGATGAATAAATGAAATTGACTATAAGTAACCAGAAAATGGGCTTTCCTTTGTCTTTGAGGGATTTATCTAGCTGATTACAAACCCCAGTGAGTCTCTATTGGAACAGCAAAGAGTGAAAATGTACTCAGATACGCGAAAGGTAGAAGCAGTGGCTTGTAGCAGCCAACTGCATCCATTTCATTCTGTTTAAAATGAGGGACCCCAGTGACAATAGTAGTTCTGGTGGATGGAGGAACAGTCTCTTTGGGGCTGTTGGAAGGTTTTTCCTTGCTGTTATTGGGTTTATATGGAGCATATATTTTTTTTTCTTCTGTTTCCTTGTTTTTAAGGGATTTGCTGTACATTCCCCATTAGAATTAAGTTGCAGATACTTATTAGCAAGTTGTGTACAAATGAGCTTTGGCAGTTTCACTGCTCCATCCCAGTTAACTCCCCACTTGTCTTTATCCTATCTGCCTAGGAAACGTGAAATGCCTCACTTGGAAGAGGGATGCCATTCTTGGGCACAGAGTGTTTTTTTTGCTTTTTTCTGAATGTTACTTCCTATTTGCAAAGGAGAGAACTAAATGGTTTCAGCAGGGAAAGTACATGTTTTGGGTCTCTAGGCTCCCCGGGAAGGCAAGAGAGGGGCATTTTGCTGGGCATTGCTATGGCTGATTTCCTGGTGTCAGGTCAGAACAACTGTCTGTGTCTGGGGGCAGATTTGGTTTAAGACCAAAGCAAATAGCTCCCCGTCAGTGGGATCTGACCCCTGGGGCGAAGAAAAGGAACTAAGCTAGTCCAGCTGCAGTTGCTGGGGAAGTCATTGTTCTCTTCTGGGAGCCTTCTGGGAGCCCCAAATAATTAGCTGTGCAAAGAGCAAGTTGGAATCAGAATTCCCCTCTAGGGTTTTCCATGTCCAGTCAAACAAAGCGAGCTGAGCTGAGAGACAAATAAACCCTGTGATAGAGCAAGTCTTTCTCTTTCCTCACTTCAATCCTGGCCCTCTAGGTCTGTACCCTCAGCTTCCTTATCTCTCATAGTTTCCCCAGGCTCCCCACCGTCTGTAGCCAGAGGAAGTCGTCTCTCTAACAGAGAAGCCATTGGGCACTCTCAGGCCAGCGCTGTGTTTTGGGACTTGTGAGGGCTCTCTGGAGCAGGTTGGCCTGTGTGGAAAGATCTTGCTTCTTCCCAGATTTTCTGGTGTTTTCAGAAAGAAGCCAGAAATCTGGACTGTTGTATGTAGTTACCCAATTTTAATATGCTTGCTACATGTTTTATTTATAAACAATGTGCAGGTCAAAAAAGACACTCACACACACATGCTCTCTCACACACACTCACACACTCTCTGTCTCTGTCTCTCTAACACATCACACATACACATACATGCACTTCCGCACCTCTGAGCTTGACAATGAACTTCATAAGGTACCGACTGTGACTATCCTGCTTGCACCTATGTCCCCAAGAGCCAGCACAGTGCAAGCTCAATATGTCTTGACTGACATCATGGGACACTCATACTTGCTGATCTTCTCTTGATATTAATAACAATAATAAAATACAACAATAACTATAGTATCAACTATTTTTTATTGTGCACATATTAAGTGCTCTCCATAAAATTTATTTTTCACCATGACCTTAGGAGCTGCATATGTTTATTATTCCCATTTCACAAATATAGAAGCTCAGAGCTTAAAAAAAGGGGACCCAAGCCAGTTACTCAGCTGATCAGTGGACTCTAATTCAGTCCACACTGCCCCCAAAGCCAGGGCAGTACAAATTCAGCTTAGAGATTTCAATAGTTCCTTCTTTTTCTTTCCCATTCAACTCAGCCATCTTTACTTCTGCTTTGGGGGCTACAATAAAGGCTTCTCAAAGGATGTAACATTTTGCTGGGTCCTAATGAATGGGTCAGAAGGGGAAAGGGAAAGAGCATCGAGGCATAGGGATCCACAGGTGGTATCACAGAACTGCCACTGGATTGAAGTGCCTGGGGAATGTTGTAAGGTCAATATGCCTGGACAGATGGTGACAGATGTACCGTGTATGTTATCAGCTGAGTCCACGTGGTGATGGTCTTGGGAGGTCCCACTGACAACTGGCTTTGGCTGTGGAGCACAGAATGCTTATGTCATTGGCTTGTTTCCTCGACAGTCTACTTCAGGGCATCCTGAGCTGCATGGCCACTTGCTGGCAGCCCAAATAGGCTTCCTGTCTACATGGCCTTCAACTCAATTGTGATAGGATCAGAAATGGCAGTGGATAGAAAAGTACTTGGCACAAGACAGTGGGGGCTGAAGCAGAGGTCTGAGGTGAAATTAGGGAGTCCTTTAGCTATTTTGAAGCATTGGCTGTGGACCAGAACTTTCTCCCCTAGAATGCTCATGCAAAAGCACATGGATTCCTGACGAAGGACGTTCTTCACTTTCTGTGGAAAAGTGAATGCCTTGATAGTTTAGACCCAACAGCTCATCTTCTCCCAACTACTCCAGGCTACCAAATAAACATATCCAAGGAGCTCCTTCTGGAATAATATCGATTAGATGTTCCAGTCTTCAATGAAGTGGGAAGGGCAATTTTTTTCATGGTAAATATGATGAGAGGGATCCACAACCAGGAGCCATGGTACTAATATTTGAATCCTCCCTTTATTGCTCAAGATACCATGAATCACTTGCATGTTACTCCTAGGAGCTGGTTGATGGGACTATACTCATCACCACAACCCCAAATGGCCATCTGAAGCACCGTTTCTATTCAGTTTTCAGGGTACTGAGGATTTGATTTGCCTTTAATTCCACATACATGTTAAAGAAAACCCAAGCTTAACAGTAGTCAAAGAGTTAAAAAGAGAGATTTTTATTGAGGAGCTCTAGCAACAGGTGAAAGAAACCTCAGTATAGACCTGGGTTGGATTCCGAATGAAGCATGGGCAAGTGGGGATTTATAGCCTAGGAGCAGAGTGGCGTCAGTGGGTGGGAGGTTACTAAGGGGGTTGGGCATTTCCACTAACTCACCTAATAGTACTCTTGCTGGAAGCAGGGTAGGGTGATCAATACCAAGGGTAGGGAATGAGAAATTTGATCATATATCAAAGGCAATTAGATAGTGAGAGTAGATTTTTTTTCCTTCACTTATTTAGCCCCCCTCAAAACCAATTCTTGCTACAGCCAGGCCATGCAGACCTGATAATGAAGCCAAGGCAGAGGCCTTAGAGGGATGTTAGGAGCCTGGCTAAAGATTACTCAAGGAGAGAGTCTTCGTCATACAAGAGGCAATCCTCATTTCTCCAGAAGGTATTTTGCTGGATAAGAACTTGTTTAAAAAAAAAACAAAAACATGGTGGGGTGGGAGGAGTAGGGAGTTTCTGTTTGGGAGGATGAGAGAAATTCTGGAAATGGATGGTGGTGATGAATGCCCAGCAGTTTGAATGTACTTAATCCCATTGAATTGTACACTTAAAAATGGTTAAAATGGGAACTGGTAAGTTCTGTATATTTTACTACAATAAAAAGAGAATTATCAGTCCATAATAAAATAGAGAAGCAACAATATCAGTAACAATGCTAATGTTGTTTTTAGTTTTTGTTTTATAGCAGGCATTGTGCTAACCTCTTTACAATGACTGTTTCCTTTTCTTAGAAAAGCACTTAAGGATTGGAGAGTTAATGAATCACCAGGGGTCACCCAATTACAACATTTACAGCATGTGAATGGCAGTGCCATTCTAGAACCCTCTATCTTGGCTATGCTCAGGCTAACCCACCATAAAGGCAGTCCTTTCTGTTGGAGGCTCCCTTGCCTACCAGTAGACATCCACAACAAACAACTGAAATGAGTCTAAATGACCAAAAATATACCTTGTCAAATGACAGCAACTCTCTTGAATTCTTGCTTGTCTTCACAGCTTAACTGTCTAATTACATAGCAAGGATATTCTGTTATTCATTTAAAGAATTCATATTTCTATTGGGCTCATAATAGGTGCTCAATAAAATTTGTGTCCAAATGAACTTCCAGTGATATGGAAGGTATTAGTGTATGTTTTCCTAATAATGAGGGGGCACGATATCATTGAGCGGTGTATTAAGTTAACTCTTGGAACCTAAATTCTGGAAGATACATTAGATACATTCTGGTTGATTATCACCCAGGAGTGGTGTTGTCCGAAGGAGATTTTTGGCAATGTTTGGAGACTTATTTTGTTGTCATGACTGAGACGGGGTGCACTCTTCCAATCCAGTTGGTAAAGGCTACTGATTCTGAAAACATCTGAAGGGCAGCAGAACATGCCACACCAAAGTATGCCAATTTTGGTCTGATTATTTTGGGAAGCTGCAGACACAGCAGAAGCTCTGAAAACAGTAGAAGTTACCCTTTTTTGTAAAGGAAATTTACATTGGAAAGGGGGCCTGCACCAGGAAGAGAGCTGTTACCAGAGATCACTTTTCCCCTGAGAGACTTACCTTCATGGCAAGGTTTACCAAACATCTCCATTTCCCACCTTCTCATCATTGCCTTCCCCCTTTGAAGCCCCAGACCTCCATCCCTTTCCTTAGCTCTGCATGAATCTCAGCCTCAATCATCTGGCCTTTTGAGTCTCATAACTTTGTGGGGCTCCCCTATGTACATAGGTAATTAAGATTTTTTTCCTCTTGTTAATCTGTCTTATGTCAATTTAATTCTTAGACCAGCCACAGAACCTACAAGGGGAGAAGGGAAAAATTTCCTCCCCTCCTCTTCCTACAACATACAGCACAGACACCAACACAAAGAATTATCTGATCTAAGTGTCAGTGGTGCTGAGGTTGAGAAACTGTGTTTTAGGGCTTTCATGCACTCATTCTCTCATACATTCATTTCACGTGTGTTTATTGTCTGACTCCACCCTCTGATTGAAAAATGAGCAAGTCTGTTTGTCCAAGGTCACACAGCTCGATGGTATAGATCTAGGGCTTGGCCCAGTGTCTCCGGTGGAGGTCTTCACATGCATGAAGGTGGCCTCTGACAGCCCATTACTGATTCAGATACCATCTTCATGGTCACGGTGAGCAGGTCCTGCCCATATCGACAGCACTCGGAGCCTGTGCCTGCTCCCTGGAACTGATGGAAAGGGCAGTGATCTAAGACAGCCTGTTCAGGCTGCTGAAAGCCCCCAGTCTCGGTCTTCATGAGCCCCTGCTGGTTCTGTGGAAACAGGGACCATTTCCCGGGCTTCCTGGGTATGCCATGCTCCATTGTAGGGCCAGTCCTTCTTCGTTGAACTGTAACGCTCTCTCAGCCACCCTGTTTTCACAGCACCCCTGGAAGCCATATTACAGATTTTGTTGAAAGAACTATCATGTTCACACAGCTCTGTATTTGCAGTAGGCTTAGGACTCTTTTCAGATTTGAGCACTGGTGCTGTTTAATACGATCTGCTCTTCAACACACATCACATGCTCTGCCCCTCCCTTTCCTCTCCCAGTCTGACTCCTTGCTGCCCTCTGATTATGGTCAGTCTCAGGGTGCAGAGAACCTGCAGCTGAGTCTAGCAGGTACTATATAACCCTCAAGATGGTAGAGTTGATGGATTTTAATCAGGTGAGTGCAGTTTAATGTGAATGCTCCTTTAGCTGACGCTCATAAACTGGGCTACCCAGGATTATGGTCCAAATATTAGTTCAATGCATATGGCTTACATAAATGGCTCTCCTTTGGGGTTAGGTTAGGGGAAAATCAATAACAAGCAGCTGGAAATGCAGAAAGGAACTGTGTACTTATATTCCATCACCTCTGGTCCCACCCAGCACCAACTCATATGTAGCCTTTTTGTTTTCGTTTTTTTCCCAGCTCACCCTTTTTTTTTTTCCTTCTGTAACATTTAGAGCTTCACAGTGATATGAAAAGCCACCCTGGCTCCCCCATCCATTAAATGGGAAATGCATATGAACAAATAGAAGAATTGCACCATATAATACAGCTGAAATACAATGTTATCATCATTCCACTCTGAGCATTTATCAGGATGCTTTATATCCCAGCAGTTAATAGTTGGCTATTGTTAGCGTACCAACACAATGTTATTAGCAACACAGAATTCTCAAGCTTTCTGTTTAGATTGTCTTCATGTAGAGTTCCCAGAATTTAGATATTTGTAAACGGAATTTGAACAGTGCCCTTTCTTCACAATATAAAATTCAGATAAGTGTAACCGGTCATGGCCCAGCTCTTGTTTATTAATTAAGGCTTTATAATATGGCACCAATTTGGGAAGCTGTGGCTTATGCAAAGAGGATTACTAATTATATTCTGCATTTTCTGTAATAATGGGGCAGCATTTTGGACAATGCAGTTTATCCAGACAATGCATCCAGCTCATAATGTAGTTTATTAACAAGGAAACTCTGAATATTTAAAGGAGGACTGATACAGCTATGAAAGGGTGGTATAAATAATATTCCTGGCCAGGCTGGGGCAGTGGCAATATGTTGCATGCTGTTAACCTCATGAGGTCTCCAAATAGCTTTTATGTGTGCCTGATATATATTTATTGATCATTTCTTGATACAAAGGAATCCAAGTGACCTGAGAGAATCTGTTAGGTAATTTTGTTTTCCCATTCTCTAAACATTTGCTGAAGTTTTAAAAACAATAGACCTTTACATTTGTATGGATTTCTTTTTCTTAGTTTTCCCCCAAATGGTCATTTTTATAATGATCATCATGTATTTCTTATAATGGCCATTGTAAGAATCAGAATAGGTTACTGTTTTTTCCACTATTTTAAAAATTGAGATATAATTACTATACCATAATATTAACCCTTTTAAAGTATACAATTCAGTGGTTTTAGTATATTCACCAAGTTGTGTAACCATCACCACTTTCTAATTAATTTCAGATTAATTAAATCCAGAACATTTCTAATTAAATCAGGAACATTTTCATCACCCTACAAAGAAGCCCTATACCCATTAGTAGTCACTCCCCATCTTCCCCTCCTTCTAGCCCCTGGCAACCACTAACCTACTTTCTGTCTGTATGGGTTTACCTATTCTGGACATTTCATATAAATGGAACCACACAGTATATGGTCTTTTGTGACTGGCTTCTTTGACTTAGCAAAATGCTTTCAAGGTTCCTCTATATTGTAGTATGTATCAGTATTTCAATTTCTTTTTATTGCTGAATAATATCCCATTATATGGATATACTACATTTCATTTGTCCATTCATTAATAGATGGACATTTAGGTTGTTTCCATTTTTTGGCTGTTATTAATAATGTATACTAAACATTTGTATACAAAGTTTTGTGTGTACACACACAGACACCCCCCCACACACACACACACACTTTCCCTGTGGCATATACCTAGGAGTACAGCTGTTGTGTCCTACGGTAACTCTATGTTTATCTTTTTGAAGAATTGCAAAACTGTTCCCCAAGTATTGTTTTACCTTCCTAACAGCAATGTGTGAGGTTTCAAAATTTTTCACATTCTATGAAACACTCACTATTGTCTATCCTTTTGATGAAAGCCATTCTAGTGGGTGTGAGGTGGTGTCTCTTGTAGAGTTGGTTTGCATTTCCCTAAGGACTAGTGCTGTTAAACATCTTTTCATGTGCTTATTGACCATTTGTATATCCTCTCTGTGGGCGACTCTGTTTTAACCCCTATATTATAAATGACAAAACAAAGTCACTGACATGTATTGAGGGTTGCTGCATGTGGTAATAGCATGTCAGTACTGGCATTTACATTTTCTCAGTGATGCAAAAGCTTAGAGGTTCAGCACCAAATAGTGAAACAAGTGATAAGCTATTTGTATTTTAGTTATGACTCTTTTATTTGCAAATTGCAGAAACTCAGCTCTAGCTGTGGCTTAATAAAAGTAAGAGGATTTTGGCTTACTTATCTGAAAGTTAAGAGCTTTTGCCTTCAGGAATGGCTGGATCTAGCTGCTCAAAGATGGCATCAGAAATTTATTTCTCTCTTTTAATTCTGCTTCCATCAGTTTGGTGTCATGCTTAGGCAGAGCCTCTTTTTATGGTGCTTAGATGGCCACCAGAAGCTCAAAGTTTATATCTTACCAGCTTAGTTTGCCAGAAGGATTAAAAAAACAAAACAAAAATCCTCTTTCTCAATAGCTCCCAGCCAAATTTCAGGATTCAGTAGCATTGGACTGACTTGAATAAGTGATTGGCTTCCTGAATCGTTCATCAAAGGAAGTACAATGATTGTCACTTGCTCAGTCTTGGTGGTGGGGAGTAAATTAGCTCTATCAATGCCATTTGGCCTGAGAGTTCGGAAGAGGAGGTTCCCCAGAGGAAAGTAAGACTGCTGACACTGCCATAATGAGGAATGCATTCTGGGGCAAACAAAACTCACAGATGTTTATTGTGCTACTCTGTCTTTTCCTTGGGCCTTGATTTATCATTTACTGGTTTCTTATTGTCTGTGGATGTGGCTTAAAAGGCACAGAGTCTCTGAAAAGTAATTTTCTATGTGGAAAGATTAATCATCCAATCACATTTTCTATGGTATTGAGGGATCATTTGTTTTAATACATGCTAATAAGGTTGCTTTAGTTAAAGGTAATTGGCTTTTCATTGTAATTCTTGATGCTGGCCATTTTGTATGTGAGCTGTTCGAAGTTGCTTCGGTTCAATGTTTGAGAAAGAAACAGCCCCTTGAATATAAATATAAACATAGTTATTTATTTAATTTGGCAATTCTTTTATACATTTCAGCATGTTTTTCAAGACACAGCAGAAGCAGCTTCATCACACAGTAAATTTTCCATACAGGATTAAAATGTAATGTGTAAGGTAAATCTGGAATCATCATTAAAGTAGAATTAGTTTTTCTTCTTTAGCTCTTACTTAATTCTTCAAAGTTAGGTACCTAACTTTCCCCATTCTAAGTCATCCAGCTTCTAAAATACACAGAGGTTGAGAAGCAACGCAAGTTATGTATTACATTTTCTCCTTTGACCCGTAAAATTGATGCATATTATCCATATTATAGTGTTTTCCATTCACATACCAACTCTGTTTCTTAGACAAGATCCATCTAGAGTGCTGTTAAAAAGGTTTCTAAAGTTGCATTCAGAATCAACTTAAAAGGAAGTTGTGATCAGTTAGTGATGTCTGTCAGAGACCCAGGACATGAAAGAGATGACATTCGAATCATGATTTTCCTCTCTGCTTACATCTGGAAACTATGTTCTGACATTGAATATTTGCAGGATTGGGGCAGTTGCCTTGATGCTTCAGAGCAACAGATGGCTTCTTCTTTCATTGTCCGGATAAACAGTTTTGCCTTGCCTGTACAGCTAAGTGAATTTTCAAGATTGCCTTAACTATGGAGATTTGACTTAGACAATTGTTTTGATACAGAAATGCACCAAGTATAAGAGTAAGTCCAACAAGCCCCAGTAAGATTAGACAAATGGAGTGTTTACTCACTCAAAGTATACATGTAATGCCTGCAGGATATATAACACTCTGCTAAGTCCATAGGAATATGAAGGTGATAGGAGATGGGGTCCTCAGCTTTAGAGGTTTGTAGTCTAGGTGTAATAAGAGAAGGAGCCAGAAGGCTTATTCTCTTACAAAGGAAGCACGAAGTGTGCATGTAAAGACTGAAGGAATAAAACAGTTTGATAATGAGGAATGAAGAGTGGAGTTGTATAGGGAAGATTTGCGGAGGATGTATTTTCTTAACCAAAGTCTTGAAGGAGGTGATGGACATGAATTGTTAAAAAGGATTGGTGGCTGGGATCAGGGGTATTGGTGAAAAAACAAAACCATGGCTGAAGGATGGCATAAAACAGAGGTCTCAGTCTTTGCTTACTGGCAAAAAAGAAGCAAACAAGAAACCCTAGATGTCTACTACCCTAGAATATAAAAATAGAATATATTGGAAAAATGGAAGATTTCATGCAGGAATTAGAAAATAATAGAAAACTTGGAGATTTTACAAAAAATGCAGGTTTTTTTTTAACTTTCCTATAAAAATGGGAAGATCTCATAACATTGGGCCTAAATACCTAGTTGGCAATGAAAGGCTAGAGGTGAGTGGCATTTGCCCCAGCAGATATAGTTTGCCACAATCTCCACCTCTCCCTGAAGTCTCCTAACACTGAGGTCAAAGATTGGTTTGCCATGTAGCATCATGCTTGCAGTCTTGAGACTATTTCTATATACCTATATCTCTGGCAAAGTTTGGAAAATGAAAATAAACTTTGAGGAATGTCCTTTGCAAAAAGGGGCAGGAGATATTATGTTTCATATGCAGTCAAATGTTTTGGTGTCTATTTTTCTCATACCTAGATTGCTTTATTAATTTATTTATATTACAGCCCAGTGCAGTGGACATTTGAGTTTGCATTCCTCCTGGGATTAGCAAAAGTAACATGTAGAGTTTATCTAGAAGGGCATAGTGAATGTCTGAGCATTCTCATCTACGTGGAGTAGAAACCATTGTTTTATGAGATTTTATCTGCAAAGACTTAAGGGAAAGGCTTAAATAGTAAACTGCAGAATTTAGTTTTGACCTGTCTGAAGGGTGGGTGTTGAGGGTCAGAAGTATTGTTAATAGAAATGGTAATGAGCATTTGAAGAAAGGAGTTAATGTGAATTTGTCAAAAATGAAGTGACCAGAGTAATCTTCCTTTTTTGACAGGGCTACTAGCGAAGAAGATAAAGTCAAGTTTGAGAAATAGTGTATTTGAGCAATATGTATGTATCTTAAGGTATTTTTGTGTTCAGGACTTAGAAATATGACATGGCCAATCACACAACCATGAATTTAGAGCTGGTAGGGGAATTTAAAAATTATTTACAGAATTTTAAAGGTTTGCCACTAGGTTTAAGCTCTGTTTTGGAAAACAAAACTGAGATTTCTTTGTTCATTTAGTTGCGGACATAATGTACTTGTTTTTTACATTACTCTTTTATTTATCAATGATTTGATCCATGTTCCAATTTCTAAAATAAATTTGGATAATATTTTAATGATAGGATAAATGTTCTTTGATTTTTTGGGGAGCTTTATTTCCTGGAGTCATACAGTAAGTTATCTTTGCTTTCCTGTAATGGGGCTCCTGCCTCATCCACAATTTATATTGATGTAGTTTTCTGACCATACAGACGATAAAACAACATTGCTGTAGAGTCACTGTCTGCTTCCATTGCTGTTAGCTGGATTAGTCTTATCATAATTATGCCTTTGACATAGCTCCCCTGGCTTCTCTATCTCTTTCTTGTTGGTCTTAGTTAAAAAATATAAGAATGTATTAACAGTTCGATAGATTGGATTCTCTGGAGGGTTGAGCCCTATATTAAATTGTAGTTTCCTAAATATAGGGAGAGAGCAGAGGGACTTCAAACATTTCTGAGACTGATTTTTTATTACATAGTGAGCTTTCCTTCAGCACTTTAAGGATCCATCTTTCTCCATACAGGTAGAAGTGGGGAAACTGAAAGGGAAATTGTTTTCTGCATTCTCTATAATGGTTTTTATTTAAGAATAATAAAGCAATACTTGCTAAGCCAGACCAGTTCTGAAACAGACAGTGCTGAAAATCCCAGGGGAGCTGCAGTGATGTTTCTATGTAGGGAGGAAATAAACTTCAAAATGTTATTTGGTATATAAAGTTATTATAAGTATATTGAAGACAGTTTGCCTAGTGTAAAAAAAAAAGACAAAAAAACTCAGAGTTGACCTAGCCATGCTTATTAACCCCTTTATGTCTAGTTGCTTCTATGCTGAACAACTAGAGACAGTTTTAAGAGGGCAAAGATCTCAGGTTCAAGACCTCATTCCACCTCTTATGCAGGTTAATTAACATTCTAGCATCTTCTTTCCCTCCTGTGTGAAATGGGAATAATGTTAGTGCCTAACCGGTACACTTCAGATTAAAGAGATTACTTGTTATCTTTCAGGTGCTTAGATGGAGTGCTGTATAATGTAAGACTTAATAAATGTTAGCTATTATCATTGTGTTTATTATTAAGAACTTGGTATAGGGAAAGAGAATTAGACTTGAAGTGAGGAAATCTGGATTTTCTTCTGTAAAGGTGTTTGAAGTTGGAAGAGTGAAAACTTCTCCACTGAAAACTGGCCAGAATCACCCTACCAGACATCCAGGTCTGGGAACAAAGTGAGTTAGTGAAAGCAAAAATTTCAGACATCTGGGAGAATGTTCCCAAGATGAAGTTGCTGTACAGATTCAGCCTTTTCAATGCTATTTGTATTTGCATTTTGCCCTGTATAGACAAACAGGGAAAGGATAGTTTTGAAAATTGATGCTATCTATTATATTAATGGCTAATGAATTCCTAATTCTCAGATTGGAAGGGATTGACTTCATATCTGAATTTCTAATACAGTTCTAACTGACTCACTTCATCAATCACTTCATCAGTAATGCCATTTCTGGAGTGTTGACAAAGCCTTTTCAGCCATCAGATCAATCCTAAGTGACATCTTGAGTGAAGAGATTTCTAGCCCTTTGTTGGATTAGACAAGGTGACCAGCCCTTTGTTTTCAGCTCCCTAGCCAGAAATGGCAGTGTCTGACTGGTGCTGCATTTTGGCTTTTTTTTGTTGTTGATATTTTGCATATATATGCCTACCTAGTATTTGTTAGAAATCAGTAGACATTCCCCCGCTTTGCAGTGCTGCTCCTTCCCTCAGTTTCTTGCCCTTTTCACTGCTGGCTCTGTAACCCGAGGAAAATTACATTGGTGATCCTCAGCCCCAGTCTCATCATCTCCAAGCTGGAGCTCTGCCTACCTTGAGGTGTTGGTGGAAAGGTCATATAAGTTAAAGCATGTGAAGTGCTTATGAGTTAATGCATGTTAATAGATCCTAGTGCACACTAAGCACTAAATAGCTGCTAGTTACTGTTAATAGCAGTAGTATATGAGTTAATAATAGTAGTACTAATCAGCTAATAATAGTAGTGCCGCCTCCTGAAAGAGCAAAATCTTAAGCATACTCCTAATGTAGAAACAAAGACCTAATGCAAAAGCTTTAAAACAAGTTCTCAGGTTCTTGGTCATACATCCAGATTCCATGTAGTGGTACCTGTTTAATGACTTGTGTAGATAAAAATTACAGGAAATTGTCTTCGGAGGTGGTTCAAAAGATGCCACAGGACAACTGGATATCCAATACAAAAGAATTAAGTTGGATCCCTATCTCACACCATCCACAGAATAATTCGAAATGGAATAAAGACCTAAATGGAAAAGCTGAAACTATAAAACTGTTTGATAAAACCATAAGCTTAAATCAACATGACCTTGGGTTAGGCAGTGGTTTCTTAAGATATAATGTCCAAAGTACATCAGTGTGAGAAAAAATACGTAAATTGGACATCACAAGATTAAAGCTTTCATGCTTCAGATGAAATAATCAGGAGAATAAACAACAAAGAATGGGAGAAATTTTTTGCAAATCAAATATCTGATAAGGGACTTGTATCCAAAATTTATAAAGAACACTTAAATCTCAGTAATGAAAAGACAAACAGCCCAATTAAAAAGGCATAAAGGATTTGAATAGACATTTGTCCAAAGAAGATATACAAATGGATGATAAGCGCATGAAAAGCTTCTCAGCATCATGAGGCAGCAGGGAAAGGCAGATCAAAGGCACAGTGAGGTGCTGCCTCACATGCACTCGAGGGCTTTAGCCAAAAAGACAGATAGCGAGGGTTAGTGAGGATGCGCAAAAATTTTAACTCTCATATTGGGAAATAAAATGGTGCTGCTGATTTTGAAAACAGTTGGAAATTTCTTAAACAGTTTAACATAAATATAACCAGAAGTTCAACTCCTAGGCATCTGTCCATGGGAAATGAAAGCATATGTGCACACAAAAATGTGTACACAGACTGTTCACAGCAGCATTATTCATATCAGTCAAAAAGTGGTCACAACCCAAATGTCCATCTACTGCTGACTGGATAAATAAAATGTGGTATATCCATACAACGGGATATTGTTCAGCAATAAAAAGCAGTGAAGTACTGATAATAGGCTACACAGTATATGAACCTGGAAAACATTATACTAAATGAAAGAAGGCAGTCCCAAAGGCCACATGTTGTCTAAATCCATTGAAATATGCAGTTTTGATGGGTTAATTATATGGCGTGTGAATAATGTCTGAGAAAGGCTATTATAAAAATAAGAAAGAGATGCCACAGTGCTTGATTTGAAGAAGCTTGACATATGCTAGAATAATTCCTTCCCTGGCCACTACCACATAAGTTCTGTGAGGACTGAGACTTAGTTTAAATTCCCTGATATATAGATGCATGCAATAAAATATGTCTTAAATGAATGTGTTGGTGGTCCCCAGTACTACCCCTCAGTTCCCTAATTCTCTGAAAAAACTCATAGAATTCATAGAAATTGTTATACTCATGATTATGGTGAACCTAGGTGAAAGGATACAAAGTAAAATCAGTGTAGGGAAAGGGTCTGGTGTGAAGTATGGAGGAAATCAGGTGCAAGCTTCCAAGAGTCCTCTTCCAGTGGACTTACACAGGATGTAAGCAATGAGCTGCAACATCAATTCCGTTTTACCAAGGAAACTCATTAAAGACTCTGCATCAGTTTTCTGCTGAGGACGCATCTACATCGTCCATCCCCAAATTCCCAATTTCCAGTAGGAAAGCAGGTGTTTGGCATATGGCATATTATCTGTGCAAACAGTTAAGACACAGTAGCCATTTCTCTTATTTAGGGAAATTTTATATCAGTGTAGGAAACTGTTTACCAGCCCAAGTTTCCAGATGCCAGCCAAGAGCTAGCCTTGCAAACAGGCCTTTCTAAGGATAGACTGTATCAAGTCTGCTGTATTAACTCTGTTCTGCATGATGAATAGACAGACGCCTGGTTCAGAATTTCTGTGTGATCTATGACAAGACTGCATGTGCAAAAAGTATTATGAAGAATAGTTTGTGTGCTGTGGGAAGAGTATGGCTTGCACACATCTGGCAACTGAATGCATGGCCATTTCTAATGAGGAAGAAGAGTCTAGATGTTGGTCTGTACTCTTAACTCATTTTTTTCCCCTGGCTGCCCAGAAACAGATGAATTAAGCCTTAGATTTAACAATTCTCAGCCAGGGTTATTTTGTCCCCAGGGGACAGTTAGCCATGTCTAGAAACATTTTCAGTTATCACAACTAGCATATACCTAGTGAAGGCTAGGGATGTTGCTAAACACCCTGTAATTCAGGACAGCCCTTCACAACAAAAACCTACCCTGACCAAAATGTCAACAGTGTTGAAGCTGAGAAACTGCCTTAGGGAATATTTATAGGGGACAGCAAAGACTCTGATGGTTATCTATAAATCTGTAGGGTGGAGTGAGACAAGTGAGGTAGTCTGGTGATAACTCCCTACCTCTTATGCCCACCCCAACATGCACTCCCCTTTATTTTTAAAAATTTGTGACCTGAAAATTATAATATTTCCTCTATTCTGCATCTACCAGTAAAGGTTGCCATGGCAGGGCATTATACCCCTTCTCTGAGTAAAGGGGCCTTGAGTTTAGGGCTTCAGATCTGTGGCCTCCAATGATTGTTGACCAGTCACTGACTCTCAAGGAATGTGTGAGGATAGAAATAGCAGTTTTCATTGTTGAGTTCCCAGTAGCTCAGAGTTATTCTTGACCATATCATCTATGAGCCCTTTCTATTTACCAATGCTGTTTATAGCCTCATTTTCTTCCTTCTCCTTTCATGTCTTTTGAAGTGGAAGATAATATGAATTTTGGTGCTCTCCAACTCCTGGTATGTCTAATGCCATCAGACTCAATATGAGCTATTAAGTATGAAGTATGTATTATCATGGAGCTTATTCCAGAGGTATTATTGTTAGTTTAATTGTTACGGCTAATCATTGATTGGGGTTTTTCTGGGCTCTTGTAATAATAATAATAATAATACTCTTTTTTATAGTGCCTTTCATTTGAGGATCTTGAAAAGTCTGCATCCTAGAACCACATATTTTAAATTTGTCATTTTCTGTGTCATTTTCTCATCTGGCAAAAGTTTGAAGAGGAATATGCCAATGTATGATTTAAAAAGCCAAGAAAAATTTGTATTCATGAATCATGTTTTTTTTTTTTTTTTTTTTTTTTTTGCAATTTACCTTCATGGAGAAACAGGAGGAGGAATTTAGCTAGCTGGGATATTATTTCCAGAGAGTAATCCTGTGCCTTTTATAACAATTCTGTGGCCTTTGTGTTGGCTTAGCATTAGCTCTGACTTGGTAGGTTTTGATTTTAACTTTAAATGATGCTCACATTGTTTGAGGCCTGCATTCTGCCTTTTCTGACCAAAGTAAGGTGTTTTGGTCTAGTGTGTATGTGTTTTAAGGCCTTAAAAGAGAAAAAGTTTCTATGAATACATCCCCATCACTCACATCTCATTTTGAAAAGTTCAAAATGAGTGAAACACATAGTGCAATATGTCTGTACTTAAATATACATTTACATACATGGAGGTTGGTCATTAGGAAGAGGAGGCCTGTTAAACTACAGTTCAGTCTCTTGATGCTTCAAATGCTTCAATAGTGAAAGCGGAAGGAGGTAAGTTCGGGTGGTTCCCAGCCCACCTATTTCTTGTAGCACTGATGGACACTTGGGAGGTCTAACTTTTTTAAGCAATTGAAATTAATTGCTTCCATAAAGCAATTGCTTCAGTGAAACAATTATGACAGGTTTTTTAATGGAATCCTGATGAGTTTTGTTAAATCAACACTTAGCCCTAAGGGCCAGAATCATCTCATGTTACTCGCCTCAGCAATAGTTCAGGCAACTTGGATTTCCCTGGAAGGGTTTCAGTTTGGCTTAGGTGATGCACGGAGTGTCCACCGTCTGGCTGCCATCAAGGGGTCCAAGGGAAATCAACTGCTGGACTTTGGCTACATGGATTGTTATTGTTGTTCCTGTCTATGGGAAAAATGAAGCCATGGACTCATGCCATGAATAATGAGGATTCTTCCTGTCACTCAGCACGCATTCTTCTGGAAGGCTAGGAGGCCACAGTAGAAAACAGATAAGGCAGTTGTTCTCCATCATGGTAGCAAGTTGTAATCCCTTCTGGAGCTTTAAAAACTCTCAGATTCTTGGGTTCCACCACAAGATTCTGATTTAATTGGCCTTGGGCAGAGCCTGGCCATTGAAAAAGTTCAAAAGTTTTAAAATATCCCAGGTGCTCTATTTGTTAGCCACATTGAGCCTGCTTGGTGTCTAGTTTTTAGCAGGGCTAATATTTAAAACACCTGACAAGTGGCACAGGACTGAGCTCTTGCTCTGTACCAGGCACTGTACTAAGTGCTTTACAGGCATCAATCTGGTTGTTGCCATGAGCATGCATTAACTCATATAGTTGTTTATTCAACCAAAATGTATGGGGCTCAGCAGATGGGCCAGGTAGTGGGTTGGTCATTGGAGGAGAGTCTGGGAATCCTTTCGGGGTTGATGACATTAGCTGACATTTAAAGCCTGAGGGGCTGTGAGCCAGGCCAAGAGGGGAGTGCCTGCTCTGCAGGCAGGGAGGATGGCTTTTGTAAATGTCCTGTGACCTCTGATGGCTAGTTCAAGAAACTGAATGAAAACCAGGGCTTCTGGAGTAGTGGCAGCCAGGGGAACATGATGCAAGATAAAACAGAGGTTGTAGGTCTGGTCAAGGCTTTCAGCCTTCATTGTGCTCTGATTTCATTTGCATTTCCTAGCAGATCTCTGATTACAGTAGGTAAGAGAGAAGCAAAAGTGGATGTAATGACTTGTGTCCAAAATCATTGTAATGACTCGGGTTACCACTGCAGTAGATCTGGACAGAAAGAGGACTTGGACTAAGGTAGTGAAGGGAGTGAGGTGGGCATACTTGAATGATACTTAGATGGTGAAATCCTTAGGATTTGGAGATGGATTCAAAGGGGCAGGAGAGGAAATGAATGTCATCTCCAATTTTACTCTTATTTACTATTGTCACCCCTAATCTTCAGGTGAGCTGATGAGAAGTAGAGTAGTGCTTCTTAAACTTTAATGCATTCTGGGATCGCCTGTGATCTTGTTAAAATGCAGATTCTGAGTCACTGGGTTTGCAGTGGGGCCTGCTGTTCTGCCTGAGAAGCTCCAAATGATGCTGATGCTGCTGGTCTGTGGACTCCACCTTGAGAACCAAGGACTTAGAGAAATAAAATAATTCATGATATGGTGGAGTGATGCCTGCACTTTTCACCGTATCTGGCCACTGCAAACACCAGATCTTCTTTATGATATTCTCTATAAATGTTATGGCTACTGGCAGATGGAGCTGTTGTAGACAACCTGGGAAGGTTATTTACCAAGCTAAAAAATTTGGGTATTATCTGTAGGCAGTTGGCGGCCATTGAAAGAAAATCTGTAAGCAGAGAAGGGTCCAATCAGGAAGCTTATATTATGGTTCTAGATGTATTTCCTAAGACTGTTTTGTTTGTTCATTTTAGTATAGCTCTCTTAGGTCAAATTAAAGTTCAGTTAAAAGGAAGAAACAAACTAGGGCTCAGAACTTTTTAAGTAATAGGGATGGTTTATTAGATCATCTACTCTGTAATGAGGGCAATAATTGGCTTTTATTTAGTGTTTCCTGTCCAGTCATCCCAAGGCACTTTACTAATAAGCATCATCTTTCTTTCAGAGCTGAGGAAGCTAATGAAGAGAGGCTAAGGGATGTGATGTGATGGGGTTAAATGCTAGGCCTGCCTTCACCATTTCTGTGACATCTAGATTCTTCTGTCATAGTTCAGGTGTATACTTGAGCATTTGCCCTAACTGCCTGATCTGTTAGCAGTATTTCTTGAATGTGTCCTATGGATGCTAGCCTAATAAGAAACTAAATGAGGAAAAAAGTGTCAGACATTTGGAGAAGTGCTTGCTCTCCTCCTTGGCAAGGTATAATGCCATACACACAAAAGGGCTCTGAGCAGTCCCACGGAAAAAGAATTTGTCCGACTTGGTGTAACTCAGTGGTTTTTCCAAACTAATTTGACCTTGGATTTACCACCAGCTCTCTTCTCTCTCCCGAATCTTGACCTCGCATTAAACAGCTGTTCTGTCTGGGGAGTTTATGAAATAAACTCTGTGTTCTGTACTCACAGGAAACTATAGTCTTTGAGTGTAGCAGTATCAATATCAGTTGGCTGGACCTGGGTGCTTTTCTTGAGTCACTGGCAGATTTGGACTTTTGGTATCTAGGACAACAGAACTGCCTAGTTTTTACTTTGCTTTTACTTAAGCCAGGTTCTTCTGCAGCTGTTGAAACATTTTTTTACTTCAGGGTTAGTTGGAAAGAAATCATTGACTTATCTGCATGTTTCCCTGTTGTCTGGAAGGGGCAAGTTGTGCTTTTGTTTCTTTTCTTTGTTTCCACTTGTTTAATTCTATTTTGGCAGCCATAGAATCTTCCTTCCCACTCTGTTTCATATAAGGAGCCCGGGAATAGGACCATTGCCAGATATGGCATTTACATTTAGTCTTTTTTTTTTAATGTTAAGTACATAACATGCTCAAATGGTTTTTAAATATCTGAGTTAATTTGGTAATTTGAAAGAGAACACTTTGTCTTTTAGCATGAAGGATCTAAGGACCTTGCATAATATAAAGAAAGCCTTTTTAAAAAAAAATCAGACTATGTGTAATTAGTATCATATGAAACCAGAAAATTCTGGCTAAATAAATTTCAAGTTGTTGGTGGAATAACATACAAAGGTGAGCTCTAGTACACTAAGAATGAAAATAAATGTAACAGAGGAGGATGAAAAGTTGGATTTAAAAAAAAGTTACTGGGTATTTTAAAAGATGAATTTATGGCTACTGAATAGACTGTCTTAGTGATACCAGAGTTTCCTAAATAGTCAATGTTTCATCTTCAGTTTTCATAGAGCTGGTCTTTTTGTAGACACTATAGCATCCTTAGTCTAGAAAAATAGTTTTACATTTTGGTAGGCAGCAGAATTGGCTATGAAACTTCTTGAAAATATAGATGCCCAGGCTTCTTCTATTTAGGTAGACCTAGCATGGCACATCAGATGTATCATCAACCCCAAGACAGGAAATACTGAGACAAAGTAAAGTTTGAGAAAACTGCTCTAGAATATTCTCTCAAGTTCTTGTATATCAAAAATTCACACAATTTATTAAAATTGAAGATTCTAAGCTGCAACCTTCAACAACTGTACCTTTATGGAAGATGTACAGTATACAACCTGCGCTGATGTTCAGATGGCCCTTTCTCACCCTCAGGTATTCTGCTTTAGGAGGCACATGTGGATTTCAGGATTGTGTATTTTTAGCAAGCACTCCACATGATTCTTATGAAAAGTGATTCAAGAATCATATTTTGAGAATCATTGCTCTCGAAACGTGATTCAAAATAGGTTCTTTGGATGGTGTATTAAATAGGGCCATAGGCTACCCATTCAGATGAAGATCCTGGCAGGTTAATTGAGGTTGGCCATGCCTTCCTTACACGACAGATCAGGGTGGCCATGCAGGCTTTGGTGCTCCCATGCTGCAGGCAGACCAAATATCGCTTGTTCATCTTTTCTGTAGGTAAGTCACAGCATTCCTCAGCTGCTGCTGGGTCTCCAGCTAAGAGAAGCACAGGGTCTTTGCATGAAAGCCAGTTAAATAGGCTTCCTTTGGCCTTGACTCCATGGAAAAGACATTGCTGTTTCACAGAGTGTGATCCTGAGAATGGACCAAATGGACAGATTACTGACCATTGCAGGAAAATGTGGATCTACCATCTGACACTCATGAATTAACATGCCCATGGGATAAGTTATAAAAGTGGTGATGAGAACTTTTCTTTTTGTCCTTAACTGTTGTCAGACTGAGATTTTGATTGTAGTGTGGCAATTTTCAAAGGACCCCTAGGGTCCCTGAAACCCTTGCAGGGTGTCTGCAAGGTCAAAACTCTTTTACCACAATACTAAGTTGCTATTTGTCTTTTTTCCTGTGTTGACATTCCCACAGATGATGCAAAAGCAATGGTGGGTAAGACTGTATCATAAATCAAACACTGTAGCATGAATCTAGGCAGTGGCCCCAAACTATTCTGTTGGCCCTTTATTCTTTACTACCATGATTTATGGTTCAAAAAAAGCCAATTTAATTTAAGAATATCCTTGATGAAATGGTAAAAATTAATTAATTTTATTAAGCTTTGACTCACACACTTTTTTTTTAGTATTCTGTGCTGAAATAGGAAGCCAGTATAAAGAAATGCTGTTGCATGCTGAAGTGTCCTAGTTGTTTGAGAAAAAGCACTTGTGTCTGTTTCAGTTGTGAGCTGAACAATCCACTTTTATTTGGAACACCGTTTTTTATTTGAAAGAACTATTGACAGATGAAATATGGTTATTCAAGTTTCAATATTTGATGGGCATTTTCTCAAAAATACCTAAACTGAGCTTGTCACTTCAAGTAAACCATTGGACAGTATTTGTTATTAGTGATAAAATTTAAGTTTTCAAGTAAAAATTAGAATTTTGGAAAATTTGTACCTGCTACCATGAGCTTGACAGCTTCCCAATATTTAATGACTCTTCTAAATATGATGAGATCAGTGGTAACATTAACAAATGTGATTATTTTTTATGAATCATATAATCATCTTTTCATAAGAGGCATATAATGAAATGTGTCATCATTTGGAAGATCTGTATAATTCAGTGAGGCAATATTTTTGGCCAGAGCAATGCATGCATTTACAAAATGTTGCATGGGGAATGGATCCATTTAAAGTGCAACATACACCACATAGGAGAGCACTGAAAGTATATTAATATTTTTTTTCATATTCCACACTTCAACTATTAAAGAAACTAGTGTTTATCAGGTGCTTTTTTCTAATGCTTTGCAACATCAATGGCAATTGTATTTCATGTTTTTCAGTTAGACCAGAAGTGGAAATGACTTTTTTTCAGAGTTTAATAATATTAGCAGCCTGACCTCAAATTCCATATATATTTTTAAAATTAAAATCCTGAAAATATTTGATTGACCCTTCCTAACCCCTCAGGTATTTTTCACCAATATCCAGAATAAATATTTACTACATTATATAAAGCACAAATTTAAAACAAGTAATGGCAAAGAAAAATAACAATCTATTTGCAATTAAAGTTGGAAAATAAATAGCAGTGGCAGCTACCTGATATTCTGAGAAACACTGTGAACATATTTTCCAGGATGTACTTTCAATTATTTGCTGTTAGGCATTCTGTTATAAATATCTGAAGCATCTTTATTTCCTGTAATGATTAGTGTCTATATTTACATTGTCCTCTTTCAAGTAGGTTTAATCTACTAAGTCAAGGAATTATTTGCCCACTCCCGACTCTGTTCCAGCCCATAAATACATGTGAGCCGCAGGATAATCTTAAATTTCCTTTCTTCCTTTTCCCTTATTCTTCGACATTTTCAATGTCAACTGTCCCAGAACTGCTCCCCAAATTCCACCAAATCACCCATTTATCAAGCAAAGCTGTATTAAACCTGCTGCAGTAATGGAGAACACATTTACTCAATAATGTCTCAGAAAGCTCAAGTCAGGAACAGATATTTATATGATTTTGTGGTGTGGGCTCATGTGGGTTAAGGCAGATCTTTCAATGTGGTGCTTCAGCTGGAACAGGGCTAAATTCATGATGGACTGTTTTAGAATTGGTGGACACAGAGAGGTGAGGGTTTTGAAATGAGCCTTGATATGTAAACAGTTGTTTGTTCATAAAGGTATTTGCCCAGGTAAGCAGTCTAGTGTCCTATGAATGGGCTTTACCCAGGTGAAGAATGTATTTGCTCAGATAAATTTATTTTCAAAAATTTCCCAAGGCACATAGTACACATATGTATTGGTTCCATCCTTTTCTTCCTGGGCAAGAATTTCTTGGAACACACAATAAAGTCATGTTGACATAGGAAGCCACATGTGGAACAAATACCACGGGCACATTTCTAGAGTCTTTTGGAGAGAATAAGTGGGAGACAGACTTCTGTTATTTCTTAGAAACCATCTGGGACCTAAAGACAAAGAGCAAAACTCCTTTTGTTATGCTCTACACTTCATACCTCTGACATGATAATTAGATGTTATAAGCCTCAGAATGTCAAAAACTATCTGTACACATGATTTCCCATCTTCCTAGAATGCCATTTTCTCACTTACTTTGCCTAGTAGAAGTCTACTTCTCTTTCAAATCCTTCATTACCAGTCTTTAAAATTCAGGCTTTGATTACTTCCTCCTAAGTAACATTATAATACTCCTACAACGTATCTGTTACTGAATCTTTACATTTCATCGTGATTGTCTATCTCTCTCCTTAACTAAACTTTGAGCCTCTCAAGGCAGAACTGTGTCCTTTTGATACATTCCCCAGAATCTAACACAGTATTAAATAAATACCCAATCAATGTTTGTTGAATATGTGAGTGAATGAAATCCATAGGTGAATGAATGAATAGATGGGGAGATGGGTGGATAGATGGTTGAATGGTTTTATATAGAATTTGTAGAAATAGGTTTTTCATTTCTTCTTGGAGAAGGAGTGGAGGAGAGATATGGTTTCCAGAACTTTATCACTGATTATACATACAAGACCTTTTCTTAACCTTATTTTTATTCAATGAATACTAGTTTCATTCCATAGGCCAATGACTGTGCTATATGTTAGAATGTAGTCCAGAGCCCCAGCAGTCTCTGTTTCATAGGACACCATTCCAGAGCTTTGAGAGACTGTTATCATAAATAGAGACAGAATTGGGCAGGAAAATCCTTGGGAATTTGAAATGAAATTCAGACTCCTGAGAAAGTGAATGAGATTTTTCTTAATGCAAAACTCTGTTGTCCTACTTCTAGTATGTGATCATCTGGCCACGTAGTGTGGCCTATTCACAGTTTCAGGGATTAAGACACGGGTATCTTTGGGGTTGGGACATTATATTTGCTTGTCAGAATTTAACCTCTGGTCTCTAAGATGATAAGCAAGATGCATTCATGCCGTCCCAACGTCCCCAAAGTCAACCCATTACACAATTGGTAGAACTACATTATGTTGTAATGAATGCCTCCTTTATTTTAAGTGACAATTAGTTTACAATAACTGCTTTCCTTGCTAGCAACCAAAAGCAGACTGTGGACTGAAGGTAGGTGCGACAGTGTGGAAGAGAACAGTTTTTGAATTTGGAGTTTAGACTTTTCAAAGGATCATAAACTAAAACCATCTCCCTTTTTCTCTACAACATTGAGATATTTTATTAGGGTTCTTTTCCTTTTCAAATTCAAGAGTACCTTCACTCCTACAGAGGGATCAGTATGAGTCCTTTCAAGACTGCAGGGGCCATACCACTTTAAAAAACTGGGATTACCAAATCATTCCTCTAATAAGCACGTGACAATTCAAAGAAGACAGAGAAAAAACACTGTTCATCCAATATTTAGTTGATTATAATACCAGTTATATGTTAACTTTAGATCAAATTTTGTATTTAGTTTAAGTGTAGCTTTTATTTCCCTCTCCTTCCCTTTTTTAATCTCCTTTTTTCAGCCAATTCTGCATTACAGGATCTCTATTTGTCTTTTAGTTCTAATTCTATATGGCTCTGTTCTCTTATTAATTTGCTATGTTTCATTTGAATTTTTGTTAATAAATAAGCCTACACATATACGTGGATCTGAGCTAATGACTTTTCTAGTCTAGTTGCATAGAAAAACATTGGTAAAGACAGGAATGATATTGGTTAGAATAAATTTTCCTTAAAAAATATTAGTAGTTTTTAAAATCACATATTTAACATTATTTTCCAGTTTTATTGAAAAATAATAAACATGTATCATTGTATAAGTGTAAAGCATACATTTCGATGGTTTAATTTACATATATTGTGAAATGATTACAGCAATAGATTCGGCTAACATCCATCTTCTCATATAGATACAATAAAGAGAGAAGAAAGAAGTAAAGAGTAAAGAAAAAAATTCTCCTTGTGATGAGAACTTTTAGGATTTACTCTCTTGACAACTGTCATAAGGAGTGCCAGCTATATTCATCATGGTGTGCATTAATCTGTAGTGCTTACTTATCTTATAACTGGAAGTTTATTCCTTTTGACCATCTTCCTCCAATTCTCCTTACCCCATCACCTGCCTCTGATAACTGCAAGTTTGGTATCTTATGCTTTGGGTTTGTTTGTTCGTTTGTTTTTTGGATTCTACATATAAGTGAGATCATATGATATTTCTTTCTCTGTCTGACTCATTTCACTTCTTATAATGCCCTCCAGGTCTGTGCTGTTGCAAATGGTAGTATTTTCTCATTTTTTATGGCCAAATCATATTCCATTGTGATTCCACTGTGTGTGTATGTGTGTATACTACAGTTTTTTTTATTCACTCATCCATTGATGGACCACTTAGGTTGCTGGAAATAATGGCGCTATGAATATGGGGGTGTAGATAAATTTTCAGGTTAGTGTTTTTGTTACCTTTGGATATATTCTCAGAAGTGGAATTGGTGGGCCATGTAATAATGCCATTTTTAGTTTTTGAGAATGCCCCGTACTGTTTTCAACAGTGGCTGCACCAATTTACAATCCCATCAACAGTGCACAAAGATTCCCTTTCCTCCATATCCTTACCAGCATTTGGTACCCCTTATTTTCTTTTTTTTTTTTCTTTCTCTTCTTTTTTTTTTATTATCATTAATTTACAATTACATGTGCAATATTACGATTATTAAACTACCCCTTCATCAGGTCCCCCCCACCAACCCCATTACAGTCACTGTCCATCAGTGTAGTGAGATGCTATAGAATCACTACTTGTCTTCTCTGAGTTTTACTGCCCTCCCCGTGCCCCCC
>JAVSCE010010265.1:0-14417 GCA_032199065.1 Smutsia gigantea
ATTCTTATTGAACTTGTTCAAATAACTTTATTGCCGTGAGAATTTCCGAACTCTGAGGGGATCAGGTCGGGAGAAAAAGATAAATGTTTCAATTATGCTTACAAAGGTATAATTACCAAATTGCTATAACTCGTAGTTTGCGTAAGAGGAAAGATTTCCTTTTATCTGGAAAACAAAAGATTAACAAACCAGCAATATTTCAGACAAAAAGTCATAAAAATTATAAATCCTCTCCTCAGTTTATTCAATCCCATATAATTAATTCTTGCTCTGCTTGAATCCAGTTTTTCAGTTAGTTTTGGGATTTTTTACCCACTTCAGTTTTATTATCAAAAACCTGTATTCTAGAGTTTTTTCCATTAATCTCCTTGAAGATGAACTGTTTTTGCAGTAACACTGAGTAATAGAATATCTGTAAATGATGATAAAAGTCCTAAAAATGGCAAGGTTCAAGGTCTGATTAGAATTAATTACAAAGCAATTGACAAGGGAATTTGGTTATTTCTGTGGTATACAATATTTTAGGATAATATCTAGAATTATGACTGATAACATTATACCAGGGCCTAATAACTTCTAAAACACTTATATTAATAATATTTAGTCATACAACATAACCTATGAAGGCTTATCATCACCAATTTGACAATGCTTACCATTGTTGGGGAGGAAAAATTTTCCTCTACCCTTCAGGTTCTTTTGGCAGGTCTAAGCATCAAACTGACATGTGACACATTAACAGGAGAAAATCCAATTTAATTACATATGCACAGGGAATCCACATAAACATGAAATATCCCAAAGACAGACAAAGTGAGGTCTGTATGTTATTTTGAACTAAGGAGAAGGGCATAAAGGCCTGGGACTTCAAAGGGAAGGAAAGCAGTTCCCAGGAAGATGAAAAGGAGTAAATGGTAAACAAACATTTGCTGGGCCATCCAGAGGCAATGGGACATAAAGAGGACTTTCATCAAACAGGCCTTGCTAGGTTTCTTCTTGTCTACCATCTCTAGGTTATATTATACTCCAGTGATATATGGTGGTAGCTCCCTTCCTAGAGCAGATACTCTGGCTAAACTCTTTTAGGCAACTGAGGGGGAAGTCAGAGTTTCTTCCTGTGTCTTTTGGGGCCTTTATTGTTTCCAGCTTGAAATAATGCACATGCCAGAGTGGCACATCTTGGAGCAATTCCTTTTGAGCCCCTGCAGCATGTAATTTATCATATCAAATATGACTAATTAGTTTAAGATCTCTGTATAATAAGGAGAAAGAACAAATCTTTTTGTGATTTTTCAGGGACTTTCTGAAAAAAACCCTAAGTTATTTTGAGGTCAAAAGACTTGATTTAGGATTTGATTTTTGAGAAGTGTGTCAAAAACGTTTAAAACACTTGGTTAAATAGGATCATAGTAGTTCACTGTGAAATAATACTTAGTTATCTATCCACTGAACCATGGTGACCATTAAAGACTTTGTAGGCAAATATGGAAAGTAAATGCCTATAAAAAGGAAAACTTAGCTCTTAAAATTTAGAAGATTCAGTTTTCTAAAGTAATAAAATATCTGATCAAGACTACATGAAACAGAATATTTTTTGATAAAACACAGCATTTTTGTTTTCTAAGCAGCTTACCATTCCAAGGACAAAGAAAAACTCTTCATAATCTCTTACTATCAAGAGCAGACCAATAGTCCAAGAAAACCTTGTCTTCATAACAGACAGGAAAACAAAATTCCAATTTTTCGGTGAACTTTTGATCTAGTGTAAGCATTGTTTTAGATACTTCCTGGAGTGTTTAAATTTCAAAGACATGGTAAGATTTGCAGCTTTAAGGTACAAAGAATGCAAAAATTCCTCCAAGAAGGACTTCAGTTTCTTACAGCCAATAATTTACAAGTCTTTTGAGATAAACATTGTAGGTTTTAGGATCCGTACAAAGGAGTAGATGGACTTTGGATTGCCTCTGGAGCTACTTTTTTTTTTTTTTTAGTTTTGCCAAGATGTGTAAAGGACAGTCTTTGTCAATTTTTTTCCCCAAAGAATTGGGTTGCAGCCTAAATGATATGACAGGGCTGATCCACTCATCCAATTACATTATCTGCAGTTTGATTCTTTCCCTCTGGATACATAGATTTGTTTCAGCTTTGGGAGGAGACCTAAAAAAAATTCCTAACGGGCATTGAATTTCAGCCTCTAATTTCTAATCACCTTGTAATCATAGAGCTACTTAAAAAAAATCCTTTCAAATATCTTGCCAGTTATTAGCTGGGACAAACTATAAATAATTCTGGCAGTATTGAACGACTTTACAGACCCAAGAGGTATCTTTAAAGAGGGTACAAATGTTACTACCTTATTAAGATCCAGAGACATTCTGAAAGATCGCCAAAAGAAGCCACATCCTACTTGTCTCAGGCAGGCAGAAAGTCAAGAAGCTTTTGGGACAGAAAACCAGCTTAGTAAGAGTTTTTTTTTTTTTAAAGATGTTTAAAGTTTCCAAGATCACACTTGTTAGTCATACAATAAGCAGGTGTGCCAGAAGGTGGTACTCTCTTTTTTTATTAAGATATCATTGATATACACTCTTATGAAGGTTTCACATGAAAAACATTGTGGTTACTACATTCACTCATATTATCAAGTCCCCCCCACACCCCATTGTAGTCACTGTCCATCAGTCTGGTAACATGCCACAGTCACTATTTTTCTTCTCTGTGCTACACTGTCTTCTCCATGATCCCCCCTACACCATGTCTGCCAATCGTAATACCCCTCAATCCCCTTCTCCCACTCTCCCCACCCACTCTGCCCCACCCCTCTCCCATGGTAACCGCTAGTCCCTTCTTGGAGTCTAAGTCTGCTGCTGTTTTGTTCCTTCAGTTTTGCTTCATTGTTATAGTCCACAAATGAGGGAGATCATTTGGTACTTATCTTTCTCCACCTGAATTATTTCACTGAGCATAATACCCTCTAGCTCCAATCATGTTGTTGCAAATGGTAGGATTTGTTTTCTTCTTATGGCAGAATAGTCCATTGTGTATATGTACCACATCTTCTTTATCCATTCATCTACTGATGGACACTTAGGTTGCTTCCATTTCTTGGCTATTGTAAATAGTGCTGCAATAAACATAGGGGTGCATATGTCTTTTTCAAACTGAGATCCTACATTCTTAGGGTAAATTCCTAGGAGTGGAATTCTTGGGTCAAATGGTATTTCTATTTTTAGTTTTTTGAGGAACCTCCATAATGCTTTCCACAATGGTTGAACTAATTTGAATTCCCACCAGCAGTGTAGGACGGTTCCCCTTTCTCCACATCCTCGCCAACATTTGTTGTTGTTTGTGTTTTGGATGTTGGCCATTCTCACTGGTGTGAGGTGATATCTCATTGTGGTTTTAATCTGCATTTCCCTGATAATTAGTGACGTGGAGCATCTTTTCATGTGCCTGTTAGCCATCTGAATTTCTTTGGAGAAGTGTCTGTTCAGATCCTCTGCCCATTTTTTAATCAAGTTATTTACTTTTTGGGTGTTGAGGTATGTGAGTTCCTTATACATTTTGGATGTTAACCCCTTGTCAGATATGTCATTTACAAATATATTCTCCCATGCTGTAAGATGCCTTTTTGTTCTACTGATGGTGTCCTCTTCTGTACAGGAGCTTTTTATCATGATGTCCCATTTGTCCATTTTTGCTTTTGTTTCTCTTGTCTGAGGAGATGTGTTGAGGAAAAAGTTGCTCATGTATTATATTCAAGATATTTTTGCCAACATTTTTTTCTAAGAGTTTTATGGATTCATGACATATATTGAGGCCTTTTATCCATTTCAAGTTTACTTTTGTGTATAGAGTTAGATAGTAATCCAGTTTCATTCTCTTACATGTCGCTGTCCAATTTTGCCAACACCAGTTGTTGAAGAGGCTGTCATTTCCCCATTGTATATCCATGGCTCCTTTATCATATATTAATTGGCCATATATGTGTGGGCTTATATCTGGACTCTCTGTTCTATTCCATTGATCTATGGGTCTGTTCTTGTGCCAGTACCAAATTGTCTTGATTACTGTGGCTTTGCAGTAGAGCTTGAAGTTGGGGAGCGTAATCTCCCCGACTTTATCTTCCTTTTCAGGATCACTTTGGCTATTCGGTGTCTTTTGTGGTTCTGTATGAATTTTAGAACTATTTGTTCTAGTTTGTTGAAGAATGCTATTGGTGTTTTGATAGGGATTGCATTGAATCTGTAGATTGCTTTGGTCAGGATGGCCATTTTGACAATATTAATTCTTCCTATCCATGAGCATGGTATGTATTTCCATTTATTGGTGTCTTCCTTAATTTCTCTCATGAGTGGCTTATAGTTTTGAGTGTATAGGCCTTCCACCTCCTTGGTTAGATTCATTCCGAGGTATTTTATTCTTTTTTGATGCAACTGTAAATGGAATTGCTTTCCTGAATTCTCTTTTTGCTAAATCATCATTAGTATACAGGAATGCCACAGATTTCTGTGCATAAATTTTTTTTCCTGCAGCTTTGCTGAATTCAGTGATTAGTTATAGTAGTTATGGAGTGGAATCTTTAGGTTTTTTATGTACAGTATCATGTCATCTGCAAACAGTAATAGTTTAACTTCTTCCTTACCAATCTGGATGCCTTTTATTTTTTTGTGTTGTCTGATTACCATGGCTAGGAACTCCAGTACTATGTCGAATAAAAGTGGGGAGAGTGGGCATTTTTGTTTGTTCCTGATCTTAGAGGAAAAGCTTTCAGCTTTTCACTGTTAAGTATGATGTTGGCCATGGGTTTGTCATATATGGCCTTTATTTTCTTGAGGTATTTGCCTTCTATACCTATTTTATTGATTAGTTATAGTAGTTATGTAGTGGATTTGGAGTAGTTGTGGATAGTTTTTGTCATGAATGGATGTAGAATTTTGTCAAATGTCTTTTCATCATCTATTGAGATGATCATGTGGTTTTTGTCCTTCTTTTTGTTGATGTGGTGTATGATGTTGAGGGATTTTCGAATATTGTACCATCCTTGCATCCTTGGAATAAATCCCATTTGCTCATGATGGATGACCTTTTTGATGTATTTTTGAGTTCGGTTTGCTAATATTTTGTTGAGTATTTTTGCATCTATGTTCATCAGGGGTATTGGTCTGTAATTTTCTTTTTTTTTGTGGTGCCTTTGCCTAGTTTTGATATTAGAGTGATGCTGGCCTCACAGTGAGTTTGGAAGTATTCCTTCCTCTTCTACTTTTTGGAATACTTTAAGGAGGATGTGTATTAGGTCATCACTAAATGTTTTATAAAATTCACTGGTGAAGCCATCTGGTCCAGAGATTTTGTTGTTAAGTAATTTTTTTGATTTCCAGTTCAATTTCATTGCTAGTATTTGGTCTGGTCTGATTTTCTGTTTCTCTCTGTGTCAGCCTTGGAAGGTTGTATTTTTCTAGAAAGTTGTCCATTTCTTCTAGGCTATCCAGTTTGTTAGCATATAATTTTTCATAGTATTCTCTAATACTTCTTTGTATTTCTGTGGTGTCTGTAGTGATTTTTCCTTTCTCATTTCTGATTCTGATTTTGTTTGTATACTCTTTTTGTCTTGATAAGTCCGGCTAGGGGTTTATCTATTTTGTTTATTTTCTCGAAGAACGAGCTCCTGCTTTCGTTGATTCTTTCTGTTGTCTTATTCTTCTTGACATTATTTATTCCTGCTCTAGTCTTTATTATGTCCGTTCTAATGACTTTGCACCTCATTTGTTCTTCTTTTTCTAGTTTTTTTAATTGTGAGTTTAGACTGTTCATATGGGATTGTTCTTCTATAGTGAAGTAAGCGTCCATTTGTTTGTTGGCTTTTTGTTTTCTTTGCATAATTTATTTCTAGTTTCATACCTTTGTGGTCTGAGAGGCTGGTTGGTACAATTTCAATCCTTCTGAATTTACTGAAGCTCTTTTTGTGGCCTAGTGTATGATCTATTCTGGGAAATGTTCCATGGGCACTTGAGAAGAATGTTTATCCTGCTGCTTTTTGGTGGAGTGTTGTGTAGATGTCTGGTAGGTCCATCTCTTCTAATGTGTTGTTCAGTGCCTCTCTCTCCTTACTTATTTCCTGTCTGGTTGATCTGCCTTTGGAGTGAGTGGTGTGTTGAAGTCTCCTAAAATGAATGCATTGCATTCTATTTCCCTGTTTAATTCTGTTAGTATTTGTTTCATATATGTAGGTGCTACTATGTTGTGAGCGTAGATATTTATAATCATTACATAATTGGACTGACCCCTTTATCATTATGTAATATCCTTCTTTGTCTCTTGGTACTTTCTTTGTTTTGAAGTCTATTTTGTCTGATAGAAGTGCTGCAGCTCCTGCTTTTTTCTCCCTATTAGTTGCATGAAATTTCTTTTTCCGTCCTTTCACTTTTAGTCTGTGTATGTCTTTGGGTTTGAAGTGAGTCTCTTGTAGGCAGCATATATATGGGTCTTGTTTTTTTGTCCATTCAGTGACTCTTTGTCTTTTGATTGGTGCATTCAGACCATTTACATTTAGGGTGATATCGATAGATATGTACTTATTGCCATTGCAGACTATAGATTCATGGTTACCAAAGGTTCAAGGGTAACTTCTTTACTATCTAACAGTGTAACTTAACTCACTTTGTGTGCTATTACAAACACAATCTAAAGGTTCTTTTTTTTCCTCCTTCATTCTTTATATATTGCATATCATATTCTGTACTTTTTGTCTGTCTTTTGAATGACTCTGTAGGTAGTTGATTTAATTTTGCATTTCCTTAGCAGTTTATTGGTCTACTTTCTTTACTTTGTTTTTTTTTCCCTCTGGTGGCAGCTATTTAGCCTTAGGAACACTTCCATCTGTATCAGTCCCTCCAAAATACAGTGTAGGGATGGTTTATTGGAGGTAAATTCTCTCAGCTTTTGCTTATCTGGACATTGTTTAATCCCTTCTTCAAATTTAAATGATAATCTTTCCGGGTAGAATATTCTTGGCTCGTTGCCCTTCTGCTTCATTGCATTAAGTATATCATGCCACTCCCTTCTGACCTATCAGGTTTCGGCTGAGAAGTCTGATGATAGCCTGATGGGTTTTCCTTTGTATGTGATCTTTTTTCTCTCTTGCTGCTTTTAATACTCTGTCCTTATCCTTGATCTTTGCCATTTTAATTATTATTTGTCTTGGTGTTGTCTTTTTGTGTCTTTTGTGTTGGCAGATAGGTGCACCTCCATGGCCTGAGAGGCCATCTCCTGCCCAAGATTAGGGAATTTTTTAGCAATTACCTCCTCAAAGACACTTTCTATCCCTTTTTCTCTCTTCTTCTTCTTCTGGTACCCCTATAATGTGAATATTGTTCTGTTTGGATTGATCACACAGTTCTCTCAGCATTCTTTCATGCCTAGAGTTCATTTTTTCTCTCTGTGCCTCAGCTTCTTTGTATTCCTGTTCTCTAGTTTCTATTTCCTGTACTGTCTCCTGTACTTCATCTAATATGCTTTTCTATCCCTCCATTGTATGTTTAATATCAGATACTGTATTTTTCAGAATTTGTATCTCATTCTTTAATTCCTCTCTGATCTCTTGAATATTTTTCTGTAGCTCCATGAGCATGTTCATGATGTTTATTTTGACTTTTCTTTCAGGACGATTGGTGAGTTCAGTTCATCTTGGCCCTCTTTCTGGTGTTTGTGGGATTTCGGTTTGAACCAGGTTCCTTTAATGTTTCGTATTTAGACGTGGCACCCTCTAGTGCCCAGAAACTCTACTTTCTGGAGCTGCTCAGCCCTTGAATAGATGGTGGGGGTTGCAGATGAGTGGTGATACTGCCTGCCAGGAGAAAAGAGCTCTTTCCTCTTTCCTGGCTGCAGTGCCTGCTTCCACTGCCAGGGCCCATGGGCTGATTGCACAGGGAGGAGCCTCTATGTTATGCGCTTGTAGCTGCCAGATGCATGGCCTCCTTCTGGCTTGCCTGGCACAATACCCTCTAAGTCCCATCACTATTGTTGCATATGGTAGGATTTGTTTCTTATGGCTGAATAGTATTCCATTTTGTGTATCTACCACTTCTTCTTTATCCATTCATCTACTGATGGACACTTAGGTTGCTTCCATTTCTTGGCTATTGTAAATAGTGGTGCGATAAACATAGGGTGGCATATGTCTTTTTCAAACTGCACTGCTGCATTCTTAGGGTAACTTCCTAGGAGTGAATTTCCTGGGTCAAATGGTATTTCTACTTTTAGTTTTTTGAGGAACCTCGATAGTGCTTTCCATAATGGTTGAACTAATTTACATTCCCACCAGTAGTGTAGGAGGGTTCCCCTTTCTCCACATCCTCGCCAACATTTGTTGTTTGTCTTTTGGATGGTGACCATCCTAACTGGTGTAAGGTGAAAACCTTTCAGCTTCTTGCTGTTAAGTATAATGTTGGCTGTGGGTTTGTCATATATGACCTTTATTATGTTGAGTTTCTTGCCCTCTATATGCATTTTGTTAAGAGTTTTTATCATAAATGGATGTTGAATTTTGTCAAATGCTCTTTCAGCATCTATGGAGATGATCATGTGGTTTTTGTCCTTTTTGTTGATGTAGTGGATGATGTTGATGGATTTTCGAATGTTGTACCATCCTTGCATCCCTGTGATGAATCCCACTTGATCATGATGGATGACCTTTTTGATGTATTTTTGAATTCGGTTTGCTAATATTTTGTTGAGTATCTTTGCATGTATGTTCATCAGGGATATCGGTCTGTAATTTTTTTTTTTTTGTGGTGTCTTTGCCTGGTTTTGGTATTAGAGTGATGTTGGCCTCATAGAATGAGTTTGGGAGTATTCCCTCCTCTTCTACTTTTTAGAAAACTTTAAGGAGGATGGGTATTAGGTCTTCACTAAATATTGGATAAAATTCAGCAGTGAAACTATCTGTTCCAGGAGTTTTGTTCTTAGGTAGTTTTTTGTTTACCAGTTCAATTTCTTTGCTGGTAATTGGTCTATTCAGATTTTCTGTTTTTTCCTGGGTCAGCCTTGGAAGGTTGTATTTTTACTAGAAAGGTGTCCATTTCTTTTAGGTTATCCAGTTTGTTACCATATAATTTTCATAGTATTCTCTCATAATTCTTTGTATTTCTGTGGTGTCTGTAGTGATTTTTCCTTTTTCTGTACCTCCATAAGCATGTTTATGATTTTTATTTTGAACTCTCTTTAAGGAAGATTGGTGAGTTCAGTTTAATTTGCCCTTTTTCTGGGGGTTGCGAGATTTTGGTCTGAACCATGTTCTTTTGATGATTCATATTTTTGTGTGGTGCCCTCTAGTGCCCAGAAGCTCCAGTTTCTGGAGCTGCTCAGTCCCTAGAGGGAGGTTGGGATTCATAGGGGAGCAGAGCTGGTGCCTGTGGGGAGGAAAGATCTGTTTCCTGATTCCCATCTGCCCTGCCTTTCACCTGTATGAGAGCCAGTGGGCTGAGCACACAGGTGTAAGCCTTTGTGCTTTGCATCTGTAGGTGTTGTAGGTGGGGCCTCCCTCTGGCTGGCCTGACGCCAGTGCAGTGACTGCCGGTTTGCAAGCCGGTGCGGTCAGGCCAGGAAGAAGGCTCGGCAGGCTATGTATCACAGTGGGGGCCCTTGGAGCTGAGTAGCCAGCCAGGGGGGTGGAGCGCCTGAAGCTCCTCAAAGCTCCCAATGTGCTGGGCAGAGCGCATCCAGACAACCTTGTCCCCCTATCCCTTCTCCCTCGCAGCAAGCTCCGTGTAAACCTTACCCCTTCAGCAGCCCTCTTGCTCTATGAAGCCTGTCAGACTGCCTGCCATTCCGTTGTCCCAGAGCAGCCGGGTGTGGATCCCGTCCTCCACAAACAGTCAGAATCTGTCAAGCACCCCGCCTGTCCCAGCTCCCCATCCTCCAGAGAACTAAACAATGTAGGTTTCTGCTCGCAAAGCAGATCTCCAGGGCCAGGTGTTTAGCAGTCCCAGGATTCCACCCCGTCCCCGCTCCATTTCTGTTCCTTTGCCAGTGAGCTGGGTTGGGGGGTGGGCCTGGGTCCCGCAGATCAAGGCTTTGGTACGTTATCCTGTTTCATGAGGTCTGCTCTGTTCATGAAGTCTGTATGCCGTCTGGTGCAGCCTTCTTTCCTGTTGCTGTTTTAGGGTTAGTTATATTAACTATATTTTCACACTATCTGTGGTTTTGGGAGGGGTTCTCTGTCTCACCTCTCATGCCACCATCTTGAATCTGCTCTTTTTTTTTTTCATTTTTACAACAGTTTTATATTAAAGGGAAAAAACTGTGAAGATAGGACACATAGTTCCTATATACCCTGCACCCAATTTCTCTTATTATTAACCTCATATATTACTATGATATATTAATTATAATCATTCAGCTAGTATCAATACATTATTATTAACTTAAGCCCATCCTTTACTCAGATTTCCTTAGTTTTTAACGTAGTATCTTTTTGTTTGTTTCACTTTATCATCTATGCCACCACATTCCATTTAATCATGTCTCCTTAGGCCCCTCTTGGCTGTTAAATTTTTTCACACTTTCCTTGTTTCTGATAATCTTCACAGCTTGGAGGAATACTGGCCAGGAGTTTCATAGAGTGTCTCTCATTGGGATTTGTCTGATATTTTTCATGATTAGACGTGTTGTACTATTTTGAGAAGAAGGCCACAAAGAAAAAATGCCTTTCTCATCACATTATATCAAAAGGACATACTATCAACATGACTTATCACTGTTGATATTGACTTTGATCACATGGCTGAGGTAGTGTTTGTCAGATTTTTCCACTGCAGAGTTTCTTTCATGTCCGCCTTTCCAAATTGTACTTTGAAAGGGAGTCAACATGCACAGGCCACACTTAAGGAGTGGGGAGTTATGTTCCACCACCTTAGGGCACAGTATCTGCATAAACCATTTGGAATTCTTTTGTGCAGATTTATCCATTCTTCCCCATTTCATTATTTACTCAATTGTTTATTAAATCAGTATGTATGTATATGTAGCTATTTAATTATTTGGTGCTATCGTAATTGGTATTATTAATTTCTAATTCCAATTTTTCTTTGCTGAGGTATAGGAAAGCAATTGACTTTTAGATATTAACCTTGTGTCCAGTGACTTTGCTGTACTCTCTTCTTAGTTGTACGATTTTTTTTTTGGAGGGATAGTCTACATAGACAATCAAGTCATTTGTGAACAGTTTTCTACCTTCCTTTCTTCCTCTTTCTCTCTCCTTCTGTCTTTTTTTTTTTTGTCTTACTGCACATGCTAGGACTTCCAGTATGATGTTGAATATGAGTTGTGAGAGAAGACATTCCTACTTTGTTCCCTGTCTTGGAGGCAAAATGTCCACTTTCTCACTATTCAATACAATGTTAGCTTAAGATGTTCTTTATCAAGTTGAAGAGGTTTTCCTCTATGCCCAGCTTGCTGAGTCTTTTTTTTTTGTTCATGAAAGAGTGTTACTTTTTGTCAATACTTTATCTGTATCAATTGTTATAATCATATGATTTTTCTTCTTTAATGCATTGATGTACTAGATTATATTAATTGATTTTCAAATGTTGAATCAGCCTTGTATTCCTGGGATAAATCCCACTTGGTCAATGTGTTTAATTCTTTTTATATATTTTCAATTTGATAATATTTTGCTTCTAATTTTTTAATCTATGTTCATAGGAGATACTGACATGTAGTTTTCTTGCAATATTTTTATCTGGTTTTGGTATTTGGTAACACTGTCCTCATAGAATGATTTTAGAAGTGTATCCTTTGCTTTTATTTTCTGGAAGAGATGGTAGAGAATTGGTACCACTCCCTCCTTAAATGTTTGGAAGAATTTGAAACCATCTGGGCTTGTCTATTTCTTTCTTGGGAGGTTGTTACTTATTAGTTCAAGTTCTTTCATAGATATAGGGCTGTTCAAGTTATCTATTTCTTCTTGTGTACACTTTGGTAATTTTTGTCTTTCAAGGAATTGCTTTATTTAATGTAAATTATTAAATTTCTAGGCCCAAGGTTATTCATAGTATTCCTCTATTATCCATTTGATATCTATGGGATCAGTAGTGATGATCCCACTTCCATTGCTGATATTGGTAATTTTTGTTTTCACTTTTTTTCTAGCTTAGACACTCTAGAGGTTTATCAATATTATTAATTTTGTTAGTTGTCTCTATTTCCTGTTTTTAGTTTCATTTGTTTCTGTTCTACTTTCTATTATTTCCTGTCTTCTGCTTGCTTTAGGCTTAAATTACTCTTCTTTCTCTAGTCTTGAGAGGTGAGATGTTATGCTGCTGCATTTAGAGCTTCTTTTATAACATGCATTTAATGCTAGCCATTTCCCTCTAAACACTGTTTTCACTACATCTCATATAGTTTGATAAGTTGTATTTTCATTTTCATTTAGTTAAAAATATTTTAAAATTTCTCTTGAGATTTCTTCTTTGACTTGTGTGTTATTAGGAGTATATGGTTTAATTTCCAAGTATTTTGTGACTAATCCAGCTATCTCATTGTTATTGATTTCTACATTACTTTCATTTATGGTCTACCACATATGTTGCATGATTTCTACCATTTTAAATTTGATGGTGTTCTGTGGTCCAAAATATGGCCTATCTAAGTGAATATTCTATGTGAGCTTGAGAATGTTAATTTTGCTGTTGTTGGTTGGATTGTTCTATAAATATCAAAGATCAAGTTGACTGAGAGTGCTATGCAGTACTCTCCTTACTAATCTATATTTTTGGTGATTTTCTGCCTGCTTTTTGTAACAATTACTGAAATTGGAATGTTAACAGACTTTCATATTATTCCTTTTAGTACTATCAGCTTTCGTTGAACATATTTTGGCTCTCTGTTGTTAAGTGCATATACATTAAGGATTGTTATAATAACTCTTGGAGAATTGACCCCTTGATTGTGTCATTTCTTTCTTTATCCCTCATAATTTTCCTTGTTTCTGAATCTGCTTTGTAGAGTTATTCCATCTTTCCTTTGATTAGCACTAGCATAATATACTTTTGCCTTACCCCTTTACTTTTCATGTCTTATTTTTTATGTTTATTGTGGGCTTTCTGTAGACAATAGATATTTGGGTCTTATTTTTGTAGTCACGCTGAAAATCTCTTTCTTCTGATTAGTATATTTTTATCATTGTCATTTCAAATCATTATTGATATAGTTGGATTAATATCTACTGTGTAACTGTTTTCTGTTTACTGCTCTTGTTTGTTTCTTTTTGTCTCCTCTTTCTGCCTTCTCTGGCTTTAATTGAGCCATTATATGATTCTGTTTTCTCTCTTTGCATATGATTATCCTATTTTAAGAGTATTATTAAGCTTGTTTTTAGTGTATATTAAACCTTAAAACATACATGCCTTATGACCCAGAAATTCCACTGCTAGGCATGTAGACAACATGGATTTATACATATGTTCACCACCAAAACATGTATAAGAATGTTCATAGCAGTACTATTCATAATAGGCCAAACCCAGAAACAATGTAATGCCCATAAATGGCAAAATGGATAAACAGACTGCTAAATTTACAAAGTGAATATTGTGCAGCAGTGAGAATAAATGAACTGTATACATCTTTATGCAACAATAAGGATGGATCTTATCAATCTAAAGAAGTTACACAAAACAACACCTGCTGATATATGATTCCATTTACACAAATTTCAGAAGCAGGCAAAAAAATAAGTCTCGGGAGTAAGGATTATAGTTGCCCTTGGAGAAATGAGATAGAGACAGGAGGAAGCACAAGGCAGGGTCTTATGAAATGCCGGTAATGTTCCAGTTCTTGATCTGGATGCTGGCTATACAGATGTTTTAATGTTGTCAAAATTCATTGATCTGCACACTTGTAATTTGTGCCCTTTTCTCTGTATGCTATACTTCAATAAAAATATCAAGAAACTATTAGTAAATCACTTAGCCCCCAGAATGCTGCCCATATAGCTCAGCTTGGCACTTAAGGGGATCTGTGATCTGATTCCCACCAGGTTTCCAGCATCCTCCTTCAACAATTACCCCATGTCAATTACCTTTTGCTATAGCCATATTTACCTCTTGAGATTTCCAAAATTATAATGTTGTCCCTTGCCTTTGATTCTTTTTATTAAGAAAGCCAGGACTGCCTTAAGTATATTGGGGTGTGAAGGGGGACAGAGTAAAATCAGTCTTTTGGAAAAGCCATCTTAGTCAATCTTTGAGGCCTCAGTGCAAGTATCACTTCATTCTCAAAGCTTTCCTTCAATCTTCAGATGAAGGTAGATCTTCCTTCATCTGGAATTCTTCCAGGCCACTAGATTTTTTAATATTTCTCTACTATAGCTCTTATCCTGGTATATTAAATGTTTCCTTACCTGTATTAACCTTATAACT
>JAVSCE010010266.1:0-283407 GCA_032199065.1 Smutsia gigantea
GACTGAATGCACCAATCAAAAGACACAGACTTACAGAATGAATAAATAAAAACAATACCCATCTATATGCTGCCTACAAGAGACTCACTTCAAACTCAAAGACATACACAGACTAAAAGTGGACAGACAGAAAAAGATATTTCATGCAACTAACAGGGAAAAAAAAAGCAGAGTTACAGTACTTGTATCAGACAAAATAGACTTCAAAGCAAAGACAGTAACAAGAGACAAAGAAGGACATTGCATAATGACAAAGGGGTCAGTCCAACAAAATGATATAACCATTATAAACATCTATGCACCCAACATAGGAGCACCTAAACATGTGAAACAAATATTAACATAATTAAAGGGGGAAATAAACTAGAACTCATAAATTTTTGGAAACTTTAACACACTGCTGTCATCATTTGACAGATCAACCAGACAGAAAATAAGTAAGGAGACAGAGGCACTGAACAACACAATAGAACAGATGGACCTAACAGACATCTACAGAACACTCCACCCAAAAGCAGCAGGATACACATTCTTCTCAAGTACACATGGATCATTTTCCACAATAGATCACATACTAGGCCACAAAAAGAGCCTCAGTAAATTCAGAAGGATTGAAATTGTGCCAACCACCTTCTGAGACCACAAAGGTATGAAACTAGAAATAAATTATGCAAAGAAAATGAAAACACCCAGAAACACATGGAGGCTGAACAAAATGCTCCTAAATAATCAGTGGATCAATGACCAAATAAAAACAGAGATCAAACAATATACGGAGACAAATGAAAACAACTCAATACCCCAAAATCTTTGAAACACAGCAAAGGCTGTGCTAAGAGGGAAGTATATTGCAATATAGGCCTACCTCAGGAAAGAAGAAAAATCCCAAACGAACAGTCTAAACTCACAATTAATATAACTAGAAAAAGAAGAACAAATGAGGCCCAAAGTCAGTAGAAGGAGGGACATAATAAAGATCAGAGCAATAAATATAGTTGAGAATAATAAAACAATAGAATCAATGACACCAGGAGATGGTTCTTCAAGAAAATAAACAAAATAGATAAACACCTAGTTGACGTATCAAGAAACAAAGAGAGTATCAAGAAACACATAAACAGAATCAGAAATGAGAAAGGAAAAATCACTATGGACACCACAGAAATACAAAGAATTACAAGAGAACACCATGAAAGATTATATGCTGAGAAGTTAGATAACCTTGAAGAAAAGGACAACTTTCTAGAAAAATGCAATCTTCTGAAGACTGACCCAGGAAGAAATAGGTAATCTGAACAAACCAATTACCAGCAATGAAATTGAGTTAGTAATAAAAAAACTACTGAAGAACAATACTCCTGGACCAGATGGCTTCACTGCTGAATTTTAACAAATATTTAAAGAAGACCTAATAATACCCATCCTCCTTAAAGTTTTCCAAAAAGTAGAAGAGGAGGGAATACTCCCAAACCCATTCTATTAAGCGAGCATCACCCTAATACAAAACCAGGCAAAGACACCACAAAAAAAGAAAATTACAGACCAATATCCCTGATGAACATAGATGCAAAAATCCTCAACATAATATTAGCAAACCAAATTCAAATGTACACCAAAAAGATCATCCATCATGATCAAGTGGGATTTATTCCAGGGATGCAAGGATGGTACAATATTCGAAATATCCATCAACATCATCCACCACATCAACAAAAAGAAGGACAAAAATCACATGATCATCTCAATAGATGCTGAAAAAGCATCTGACAAAATTCTACATCCATTCGTCATAAAAACTCTCAATACAATGGGTATAGAGGGCAAGTACCACCACATAATAAAGGCCATATACAACCCACAGCCAACATCATAGTTAACAGTTAAAAGCTGAAAGCTTTACCTCTGAGATCAGGAATAAGACAAGGATACCCACTCTTTACCACTTTTAATCAACATAGTACTGGAAGTACTAGCCACAGCAATCAGACAACACAAAGAAATAAAAGACATCCAGATTGGTAAGGAAGAAATTAAACTGTTACTGTTTGCAGATGACATGATATTGTACATAAAAAACCCTAAAGAATCCACTCCAAAACTACTAGAACTAATAATTGAATTCAGGAAAGCTGCAGGATACAATATCAACACACAGAAATCTGCTGCATTCCTATATATTAATGATGAACTAGCAGAAAGAGAAATCAGCAAAACAATTCCATTTACAATTGCAACAAAAAGATTAAAATACCTATGAATAACCCTAACCAAGGAGGTGAAAGACCTATACCCTGAAAACTACAAGACACTCATGAGAGAAATTAAAGAAGACACCAATAAATGGGAATCTATCCCATGCTCATGGACAGGAAGAATTAATATTGTCAAAATGGCCATGCTGCCCAAAGAAATCTACAGATTCAATGTAATCCCTATCAAAATTCCAACAGCATTCTTCAATGAACCAGAACAAATAGTACTAAAATTCATATGGAACCACAAAAGACCCTGAATACCCAAAGCAATCCTGAGAAGGAAGAAGAAAGCTGGGAAGATTACACTCCCTAACTTTATGCTCTAATACAAAGCCAAAGCCATAGTAATCAAAAGAATTTGGTACTGGCACAAGAACAGACCCATAGATCAGTGGAACAGAATAGTGAGCCCAGATATAAACCCACACTTTTTTTGGCCTATTAACATACAATAAAGGAGCCATGGATATACAATGGAGAAATGGCAGCCTCTTCAACAACTGGTGTTGGCAAAACTGGACAGCTATATGTAAGAGAATGAAACTGGATTATTGTCTAACTCCATACACAAAAGTAGACTCAAAATGGATCAAAGACCTTAATGTAAGTCATGAAACCATAAAACTCTTAGAAGAAAACATAGGCAAAATTCTCTTGAATATAAACATGAGCAACTTTTTCCTGAGCACATCTCCTTGGGCAAGAGAAACAAGAGCAAAAATGAACAAATTGGACTATATCAAATTAAAAAGCTTCTGTGCATCAAAGGACACCATCAGCAGAACAAAAAGACATCCTACAGTAAAGGAGAATATATTCATAAATGACATATCTGATAAGGGGTTAATAACCAAAATATATAAAGAATTCACATGCCTCAATATCCAAAAAGCAAACAACCTGACTAAAAAATGGGCAGAGTATCTGAACAGGCACTTCTCCAAAGAAGAAATTCAGATGGCCAATGGGCCCATGACAAGATGTTCCACATCGCTAATTATCAGGGAAATGCAAATTAAAAGCACAATGAGATATCACCTCACACCAGTTAGGACAGCCACCTCCAAAAGACAAACAACAGATGTTGGCAAGGATGTGGAGAAAGGGGAACCCTCCTACACTGCTGGTGGGAATGTAGATTAGTTCAACCATTGTGGAAAGCAGTATGGAGGTTCCTCAAAAAACTCAAAATAGAAATACCATTTGACCCAGGAATTCCTCTCCTAGGAATTTATCCTAAGAATGCAGGAGCCATTTCAAAAAGACATATGAACCCCTATGTTTATCGCAGCACTATTTATAATAGCCAAGAAATGGAAGCAACCTAAGTGTCCATCAGTAGATTAATAGATAAAGAAGTGGTACATGTACACAATGGAATATTATTCATCCATAAGAAAAAAACAAATCCTACCATTTGCAACAACATGGATGGAGCTAGAGGGTATTATGCTCCATATAATAAGTCAGGTGGAGAAAGACAAGTACCAAATGATTTCACTCATTTGTGGAGTTTAACAACAAATCAAAAATGAAGGAACAAAACATCAGCAGACTCACATACTCCATAAACCAGCTCCTTTTCCCAGTTACCAAAGGGAAGGAGTGGGGAGGGCGGGAGTGGAGGGAAGGAGAAGGGGATTAAAGGGCATTATGATTAGCACACATAATGTGGGTGGGACCCGGGGAAGGCAGTATAGCACGGAGAAGACAAGTAATGATTCTATAGCATCTTACTACGCTGATGGACAGTGACTACAATATGGTGTGAGTGGAGGGACTTGAAAATATGTGTGAATGTTGTAACCACAGTGTTGCTCATGTGAAACCTTCATAAGATTATATATCGATGATACCTTAATGAAAAAAATAAACGAAGAAATTGCAGGTAATTTAAAATTCACAGAGCTTTGCAAAAGAGAAAAGGGAGCATTGGTCATGTAGACATGGAGATTGTCTATTCATCTATGAGGCTAGCAGATACACATACATACATACATTTTACTACAAATATTGTGAGAACTTTGCCATCAATTATTTCTTTGGTTACAAAGACTAACTGTTAAATAATGGTACTTCAGAGTAAGACTAGATATTCAAATAAGGAAGACAAGAATCTCAGACATTTAGCCAGGATTCAGAACCTGGGGTCACAGAAACGAGGCTTATAGAACCTCTAAAAACTGTAGGAAACTGGAAGGACTGCTGTTTTCCAGGGTAGCTTTTTCTATTTGGTTAACTCTTGTGCACCCCCAGCAAAAGCTTTGTGTTGATATCAATGATAACACTGAACATATATTATGGAGTACACATTGTTGTAAATGTTTGATTTGTATACAAGAGGAAGAAACAAAAGCACAGAAAATTTAAGTGACATTTGAAATTCACACAGCCAAGATTTGAATGTGGAAATCTAGCTCCAGAACCCTCACTTTATCTATTTACTTCTCCTTTTACAGTTAATTAACTTTTCTCTGTCTTTCGTCACTACCAGCCAACTACCTTATCCTCCATTCTGGGTACTGCACGCACTCTCGCGTGTTCGGAGTTTATGATTCACAGGCCCTGCCACTGATTCTCCTCTTTGGTTCTCGTGCTCCTGCTCCCACTGCCGACTCACCTTCTGTCTCTGAATTTCAAGTCAAAATTTTAGTAGAATCAAATTGAATTGTCCTTTTCAAACAATGTCCTTAGAGTAAACCACCTCCTTTCTATAATCTGGCTGCTCTCAGGTCAGATGTCTACAAGTATTGGTTATCTATTTCTGTGTAACAAGTTATCCAAAACTGTATTGGTGCAAAATAGCCACTTATTACCTTGTCGATCTTGTGAATTAGGAATTCTTACAAGGCAGAATAAGGACCATTTGCCTCTGCTTCATTGTCTGGGCCTTTTCTGGCAGACTTGGAGTCTGGGGGCTATAACCATCTGAAGGCTCATTTACTCATATATCTGGAAATTAATGCTGGGAGGATTCAAACACTGGGGACAGGAACAGATTTTTCCCTTGGGCATCTCTCTTTATGTCTATCTAATCTCTTCAAATGATCTTTCCAGAATGGTGACTTCAGGGTAGATGGACTCCATATAGTCTCAGAGCTCCTAAGAGAAATATATCCCAAGGGAAAGGGCCAGGAGGAAACTGTATTGATTTTTTATGACTAAGCCTTTGAAGTCAGGAAGCATCATTTCCTTCTTAGTCTCAGGCTTGCCCAGACTCGAGGGAAAGAAGCCTAGAGCAAAAATAAGAAAGAGACAGTGACACTGATAAAATTAGATAGGAAGCTGCTCATGGAAATGCTCATCTATTTGACAGTTTCTTCTATGGGCCTTCCTGGCCTCAGAGTTACAATCTGCATTTCCTTTAGAACCTATGCCATAGTCTGCTGGCCCAAATGCTAAAACTATGATTATCCCATTAGAAAATTAAATTGCGTGCTCTGGTAACTGTGTTACTCCCCCAACTTAGCTTGCTGTCCTCTTTCAGTATGGAGCCTCAGGACCATGAAGCCAAGGGGCTACTTATTTTCATTGTGATAGTTTATTGTGAGAAGTAACTACATTATTGCACATGGAGAATATAGATGACTGGGGGCTACTCCCTACCCTAACCGCTCCAGTCTGTGGCATCTTTTCCAATCTTCTAGACAGAAGTCAGAAAATTTTTTCCTTCAATTGGGAATGGGTAAGGATGATGCTCACATTCTATACTGTCCTAAGAGTTTTTTTAGGGACTCTGTCTATCCCCTTTTAAAATAATTAACTTGCATGTATTTTACAAGTATCATTACAATATTTTTTCCATTGTTATAGTTCTAATGTAAATTTTCCAATATTAAATTGTGGTTATGTTCCTCAATCTACAGTATGGCAAGTACTTTGTATAATATTTTAGAAAACAGACAATTGTCAAGAGAATATGGTTCCCTGAACACTAGGAACACATTTGATTTTGAAGAGAGCTGAAATAACACAATCAACCTTTCCCTCTTGGAGCTAATATTTGCACTTAGATTTATAGAGGATCTCAGGTGGTTTGTTTCATTGCTATATTCAGCAAATCATCTTCTCAAAGAGATCACATTTGCCTTTTAAATTTAAGATGATATATTTGTCCTCCATATTAAATATGAAAGCTAAAATCATTTACTTCCAGATAGATAAAATGTGAATAGAAACTACTCTTTCAGGGAATTCCCCTCATATATCATTAATATCCTAAGCATGGAATTATGCAAATTTGCAGCAAGACCTTTCTCCTCTCTCCAATATCTCAAGCATGGTTTTCAATGACCACAAAAGTTCTTTGACAAGATCTATAAAATTGATAAGCCTCTAGCCGACTGTTAGGAACAAAATAGAGAAGATACAAATTACTACTCCTCGGAATAAGAGAGAGAGCATCTTCATATAGTCTAAGCTATAATAGGATTATGAAGATAATGAAAATTTTATGTCAGTAAATTTTGGATAAATGAAATGGATAAATCTCTTTGAGGACACAAGTAATAAAACATCACTGAAGAAAAATGCTAACTTGAGTAACCTGAATATATATATATTAAGGAAATTGAACTTGAAGCTTAAAAAACTTCTCACAAAGAAAACTCTAGGCTTAGACATCTTGTAGATGAATCCTGCCAAAAATTTAAGAAAGCAATTATAAGAATTTTACACAAATTCATTCAGAAAACTGAAACTTATTCTATGAAGTTAACATTACCCTGACATCAAAACTGGAAAAGACATTATAAGAAAAGTAAACTACAAATCAATATCTTTCATACAGACATAAAAATAACAGCAAATATAAATCAACAATATATAAAAGGGATAATATGTCATGACCAAATAAAGTATTATCTCAAAAATGCAAGACTGGTTCAACATCCAAAAACCAGTCAATGAAATTCCCCATATCTATAGACTAAAGAGGAAAATCATATGTTCATCTCAATAGATGCAGTAAAAGTCTGACAAAATTCACCATCTGTGCATACTAAAATAACTCTCTGCAAATTAGGAGTGTAAGGGAACTTCATCAAGGTTATAAAGGATATCGAGAATAAATGTATGACCAACAGTATGCTTAGTTGTGAGAGACTAAATGTTTTCCCCCTAAAATATAAAACAAAGATATACACTTTCACAACTTCTGTTTAAAATTGTACTGGAGGTCACAATCAGAGCATGAAGGAAAGAAAAGTAAGAGAAGGCATCTGAATTGAAAGGAAAAAATAAAACTATCTCTTTTTTCATCTGACATGATTGTCTACACAGAAACTGCAAAGAATCTACTAAAAAGCTACAAAAATGACTAAGTACATTTAGCAAAGTTGCCGGATACAAGCTATATATCCAAAAATCAATCACAAGTTTCATATTAACAACAAGCAATTGAAAATTGAAATAAAAAATACAATGTACAGTAGTTCCAAAATATGAAATACTTTGACATATATATTACAATACATGTACAAGATCTGTACTTTGAAAACTATAAAGTACTGATGGAAAAAATCAAAGGAGACAAAAATAAATGGGGAGCTATACCATATTAATGGATGGAAAAGCCCAATAGTGTTTAGATACCAATTCTCTGAAAACTTGTCTACACATATTTAACAAATATATGCAAAATAAACAACATAGTACTAAATAACCAATGGGTCAAAGAATAAAACACAAGGAAAATTAGAAAATAATTTGAGTTGAATGTAAATTAAGACATAACATGCAAATACCTGTGGGATGAATCTAAAGAGGTGCTATAGAGTGAAATTTATAGCAAACACCTACATCAAAAAAAAGAAAGATCTTACATGAACAATGTAATTTCTCATGTTAAAATGCTAGAAGAAGAATGTGAAGCCCAGAGCAAGCAGAAATAAAGGAAATAAATATTAGAGTGGAAATTAATGAAGCAGGATATAATAATAAAGGAGAAAATCAATGAAACTCAAACTTAGTTCTTTGAAAGATCAATAAAACTGAGAAAACTTTGGCTAGACCAATGAAAGAAAAAAAGAAGGCTCAAATTACTAAAATCAAGAATGACCTTACAGAAGTGAAAAGTTTTATAAGGGAATGCTAAAGGCAACTGTATGGCAACAAATTAAACAATTTAGATGAAATGAGAAAAATTCTTAAGCAATAAAAACTACAAAAACTGACTCAAGACAAAATAGAAAATCTAAATAGATTTATAACAAGTAAAGAGATTGAATTAGTAATTTGTAAATTACATAAAAAGAAAACTCCAGGTACAAATGGTTTCACCAGTAAATTTCACCAAACACTTAAAGAATTTATACCAACTCTTTACAAACTATCCCCCAAATTAAAGGGAACACTTCCCAATTCATTCAGTGAGGTATTATATTGAAAACAAAGCCAGACAAAGACATCACAAAAAAAAAAACAAAACTTCAGACACAAAAATCCTTCACAAAATACTAGCAAATAAAATACAGCAATATACACAGTAGAATTTATCCATGGAATGCAAGGCTCTTTCAACATCCCAAAATCAATGATTATAACGTATCAATAGAGTAAAGGAGAAAAAACTCCATTGATTATTTTAATAGATGCAAAATTGCATCTTATTAAACTCAACACCCTTTGATGATAAAAACACTAAACATAGGAATAAAAGGAAACTTCCTCAAAACCTCATAAAGGACATCTACAAAAAAGACCCATAAAAAGCAAAAAACCCACAGCCGACATCATATTTAATGGTGAAAGACTGAACGCTTCACCCCTAAAATCAGGAACAAAACAAGGATGTCTGATTTCACAGCTTCTATATAACAATGTACTTGAGGTTCTAGCCATGTCAACTAGGCAAGAAAAAGAAATAAGTTATCCATATTAGAAAGGAAGACGTAAAACTCTCTCATAGATTGAGAATCCTAAGCAACATACACACACACATTAGAGCTAATAAACAAGTTCAACAAAGTTGCAGGATATAATACTTATACACAAAAATCAATTTCACTTCTATCTACTGTCAATGAACTTTCTGAAATGAAGTTAAGAAAACAATTTCATTTACAAGCACATGAAAAAGAATAAAATATTTAGGAATAAATTTAACAAAGAGAATGAAAATTTTACTCTTAAAGCTACAAAACAATGTTGAAAAATATTAAAGAGGACTAAATAACTGGAAAGATATTCCATGTGTATAAATCAGGAGACTTAATATTGTTACAATGGCAATATTCCCCCTAGTATTCTACAGACTCAGTGAAACCCTTATACAAAGTCCAGCTAACTTTGTAGAAATTGAAAACTAATTCTAAAATCCATATGATAATCAAAAGGACACAGAAATTTGATAAAAGGTAGTTGGAGGATACATCCTTTTCAAAACTTACTACAAAAGTAAGCAAGACTGTGGTACTTGTATTAGAATAGACTTATGGAAAAACTGAATAAAATTGAGAGTGCAGAAATGAACCTTTACCTTTATGATCAACTGATTTTCAACAAGGCTGACAAAACAACTTAATAGGGCAAGAATAGTCTTTTCAACAAATGGTTGGAACAACTGGAGTTCCCCTCAAAAATAAGAAGTTTGACCTCTACCTCATACTATACCCATATATTTACTCAGAATGTATCAAAACCTAAATTTAAGGGCTAAAGTTATGAAACTCTTATATGTTAGTACAGGTATGCATATTTGTGATTATGTCACGCTTCCTTAGGCATGGCACCAAAAGCACAAGCTAAAGAAGAAAAATAGATAAATTGGACAGTATTGAAATTAAAAACTTGAGTTCAAGAGACAACATCAGTTAAGTGAAAAGACTGCCCAGATACTTGCAGAAAATTTCTGCAAATTGAGTATCTTCTAAGGAGCTTGTATCTGGAACATATAAAATACTATTACAATTTAACAATTAAAAGAAAAATAGCCCAATTGAAAAATGGGGATAAAATCTGGATAAATCGTCCAAAGAAAATATATGAGTGGTCAATAAGCACATGAAAAGAGGTTCAATATCATCAGCCATCAAGGAAATGCAAATCAAAACCAAAGTGAGATAATGCTTTATAACCACTAGGGTAGCTATGATCAAAAAATGAAAAATAACTAATGTTGGTGAGTGTGTAGAGAAATTAGAACCTTCAGTTATTGATGAGATTATAAAATGAGGCAGTTGCCTTGGAAAAGAATCTGATGGTTCCTCATAAGGTTAAACATAGAGTTACCAAATGACCCAGCATTTACACTCCTAGGTATATACTGAAGAGAAATAGAAGTATATATCCATGCAAAACTTATATATGAGACCCATAGTAGCATTATTCATAACAAAAAAGTGGAAAGAACCCAAAGAAAATATACAAGTAGCAACAAGCATACCTGTTATCTTAAGAGTTTCATAGTTTTATTAATTTATTCAGTCTATCAACTGAGGAATGAATAAATAAAATGTTGAATACCCTTAAAGTGGAATAGTTTGGCCAAAAACATGAAGTATTGATACATTCTAAAACAGGATGAACCTTGAACACATGCTGAGTAAAAGAAACCAGTAACAATGGACCATGCACTATATTCTATTTGTAAGAGATGCCCAGAACAGACAAATCTATAGAAGATAGACTGGTGGTGGCCTAGAATTGGGGAGTGGCAAATTGGGGATGTTGACGAAGAGGTGCCAACTTTCTTTATGGGGCATTAAAGAGTTCTAAAATTTTTATGGTAATATCTAATTCTGAATATACTGAATTGTACACATCAAATGAGCAAATGGCTTGGTATGCCCAATATATCTTAATAAAGCTATTTACAAAAACTGATGTATAGAGCCAAAGCAATTCCAATCAACATCCCAACACGTAATTGTATGTTTTTAAGAAATCTAAACTGATTCTAAATGTTAAATTGAAACCATCTTAATACATCACTACATACCTATAAGAATGACTTTTTTTTTAATAGCAATACCAATTGCTGGCAATGATGCAGAACAACTGGAACTCTTGTACACTGGTGGTAGAAATTCAAAATGGTGTAGCCATATAAACCTACCAGGTCACCCAGAAATCTCATTCTTGGGTGTTTAACAACTAAGCTGAAGACCTCTGATCACATAGAAACATGGATGCCATTATTTATACTGGCTTTGTTAGCAATCGCCAAAACTAGAAACCATCAAAATGCCTTTCGATTAAGAAGTGGGTAGACAAAGAAGGTTACAGCCACATGATAGAAAACTACTCAGCAGAAAAAGGAAGGTACTACTGAATCATTCAACAATATATATGTTGCTAAGTGCACCATGCTAAGTGAAAGAATCTAGACACAAAAGGCTACCTACCTTAGGATTTCATTTATAGAATGGTCTTGCAAAGGCAAAACTACAGGGAGAGAAAACAAATCGGTAATTGTCAGGGGCTCAGGAAGGTGGACAGACTGATCACAAAGGAGCGTGTGGGAACTGGGGAGCAAGGTGACAATTATTTTTTATCTTGATTTTGGTGGTGGCTATACAACTATATAAGTTTGTCAAAACTTGGACAACTATACACTAAAAATTGTAGATTTCACTGTATGTAAATAATACCTTAAAATGGAAAAAAGAAAATTAAGTGATGAGATATTTATGAGCTATAACATTTTCTTACATATTTTATTTTCAATGTTTTGAAATCGAATGCTAATTTTATGTATTGAAAACATTCATGACATAATTCAGATTCATAGTCTAAATTTTGGCTTTGACAGATTTTATTGTGTCACCATGAAGCAATACCGTTACAGTGAGCCGACTGAGTTTTCAAAATGTCAGAGTACAAGATCGACTTAATGGCAGAGGGGCTTGGAGAGAATGGAGCAAAGTGGCGATCTATTCCTACAGAGGGGAACATAAACCTGCTGCTGAATGAGCAGTCCACTTTTGGCTAACTTCCTTTTTGGTGTCTATAGATTTAGAGTTGTTGCTTTTTTCCTCTTCACCCCTTAATATTTTAAACCTTCTTATGATGGTGAAATCAACAAAGAGTAACTGAACAAATGTTCATGTATATGTGTTGCCTTCAACATAAGAATAGTGTAACTAGTGAACTAGGTCATGTTAGAGGATATGGTGCCTGGGCATAGCAATGGCCAGAGGGAGAAACATAGAATATATGATGATGTGCTCCTAGATCTGATATTTTCAAGATGAAAATATTGTCATTTTCAATTGTACATTTTTCATTTTATATTTTTAGATAAAAAAATAATATAACTATTGAGGAAAAGTGAATTTTTATATCTCAGTAAACTTTACATTTATTTCATTACCTATTTACTATTCTCATCTGAGCAAATCATGCAATAGAATTTCAAAAGTGAAAGACATCTTAACCAAATAACTCTTGCCTGTTATATATGGGGAATCTGAGATTCAGAGAAAATAAGTTTGCAAAGATGCAAAGAGTTAATTACAGAATTGGGACTAAAATTCACAGATGTCAGAGTTTTAAACTACAGTTTAAAAAACAAATACTAGTTACCCTCAAAATAGAGAAGGAAATGGATAGGATGGGAACACTTTAAAATGCCTTTTTATTAAACTTGTAAGTTATTTAAGCAGATGGTTTAAGGTCATGTTTATAGAACTAATAAAGATAAATTCAATGCAGTATATAAAATAAAGGATAAGAAAAGTGATTAAGGAAACACAAGATATGGTTTTTATTATCCAAATTAATGACCACTTTCCTCAACAACATTTCACCTTTCCTTTTTTAATGTTACTACAGTGGTTGAAAATACATAGGATGCATTATAGAACACTGTGCCCACCTTTGAATTTTACATAATCTTTAGTGTAGATACCTTCAAGTCAAGCACGCTAGTGTCCTTCTAGAAAGGTCCTTGGAGAATTGATAATAGAACAAAGTAACTGAGTTTATTTCTAAATGATTCATGTAATTAAAGTTTAACATAATTGGACATGAATTGTTATTGCAGTTTCATTTCTGTATTCTGGAGTACACGTGGTGGGAACTATTAGTCATAAAGCATCTCCCTCAAGGATGTAAATGCCTTTGACATTGCTGGATGATTTTGTCACGGAGGGAATGGGCACCATCTGTCTCCGCTTAGTTGTGTTGAGAATGTTGACCTGACAGCACACAGAAAAACTGGAGAAGCCTGGAGGAGTATCGCCATTCCTTTTTAACCTAGTAGGAAGTTATCTGAAGTATTGCAAAGCTGTATGAGTTTGTGTCTGTGAAATGAAGACAGTAGAATTATTATCAGTCTGCAAAAGATTAATTATGAGCGTTTAGAAAGAGAAAGACTTATACAGAAGCTATCTGGGTTCAGACCAAATAACCTTTCCCAGGTGTCATCCAGGAGCAAAGGGCAGAGACAGAGATTCTCTATTTACCAAGGATTTCGTTGAGACTGCTGTGTTAGAGAACCAGGTGAGAGAACACACGTAAGTGTGAAAAGAGGCTACGCTGTTGAGGGTGCTGTATGATTAGAATTAAAAAATATTGTACTTAATTCCCAATAAACTTGGGAGGATAGGTTTGTAATCATAATTCGCATTTCCTTTTAGTCTATTATAGTAAAAAACAGAAGAGAAGCAGTCACAGATGTCAGGCAATTGCAAAGATTTTATTTCCACTGACCCACATGTCTAATTTTATAAGTAGTCAGTTATCTCCACTTATATCACATACGTGTAGCTAATTAACTTCTCATATCCTCCTTGAAACATTCTCTTCCTCCTCCTCCTGTGCTCTCACTTTCTGTTAATGGAAATAGCATCACTTCAGTTCCAAAGCTTGGAAACATTTTAGCTCCCTCGCCACTATCAGTTGCTTGGTGACTGATTCTACTTCCAGAATCTCTCTATAATTTGTTCCCTTCTTTTTGTTTTCAGTATTGCAATGCAATTGAAACCTTCCTTTCTTAAGCTGTTTATTCTCCAAATACTCACTCTCTAAGCTCGCTATCCCCAATCTTCCTTCTAAAACCTGATTTATGATACATTTTCCTGTAAGACAACTCAAGTCGTATTTCTGCAATATAAGATCTTTGGTTACCCCAAACTGTCTATTGAATAAAGCCCAAATGCAAGTAGGCAACCATCATTTCCAATTCAATAATGCTGTATTTCCTCCATTCTCCTTCCTGTTCCCTGCTCTCCATTTCTTCACCTCTGCACCTTATTGGTGAGGTTTCCTCTGCCTGGGATGCTCATTCACTTTCCACTTACCCTTTAATATCTAGATACAATTTTGTATCCTATACAGAACTTTCCTGGGTAATACAGCATTTTTTTCCTATATGAATATTCCGGAATGGGGCTGAAAGGTACCCACCTAAGAATATTACGAGGACTAGATGTGGAAATCACAGAATCATTGGCCAACATATGTATCTTTGCAGTTTAGACCACCATGTTAAAAAGAATGACAGATGGCTATTACAATTCCCTACCTTAAGATACCTTCTAAGGAAGACCTTAGAAAATAAAGATTGGGGTGCCTTCCCCCCACATCTGGAAGTTTAGTTGAATCTATAACAAAAAGAAGCACTGTTGAACATTGAGGCACAAAAAAATATGAATAAGAGGAACATGTGCTTAAAAGGAAAAAAAAAAATGCTTGAATAATCCACTGGATTTCTTTGAAAGGATAGATAGGCGTGAAAGAGATGTGCGACCCAATGGGTATCATGGTTAGACTTCCATGGCAGAGGAACGTCTGTTTCCTCTCCATCCTGAGGTTCTCTAACAATCACACACAGTTCCTCACAGTTCTCTAAGAAAGCCATGCCCTTTCTTAGTGCCATGCCTGCTCATCTTCCTCTTGGTTCTTTGGGCTGTATTGAATGTCACCTCTTTTTTTAAAAAAACTTTCTTCCAAACAGAGAAATAAATCCACTTCCATCTTCAGTTTCCAGGCATCTGGGTCCTATTTCAATTATGATATCCTCACAGTGTTGGCCTAATTACTTTTCTTACAACATACCTCTACTTACAGACACACCCCTGGATTGGAGGAACAGAGTTATTATTCATTCTTGGTATCACTAAAATCTAGCCAAATTGCTTAATACACAGTAAATGTTAAACAAATACTGGATACATGAATGAATGAATGAATGAATGAAGATATGACAGAGACTACTAACCCCAAGTTTTAAAAGAAAATGAGGCTCAGAATTTAAATTTCTTGTGCCCGTTCAGCCAGTTTATCAGTAAAAGGACTAAGATTCAGACACAGGCTTTCTTACTCTCAGCCCCACAGTCATTTTCCAAATAGACCGACTCACATAAACTTGTTTGCCAAATCCTTGAATATTCAAACCAGGTGGCTACTCTTGGAGCTTTAACTATCTAGGTTTTTAAAAAGCAAGAGATATACTTCTTTACAGAGTCTGAATGGTAATAGGCCTTTAAAATAAATAGCTACATAAAAACAGTTACATTAATGTACATGGCACATTCACAAAAAATTATTAAGGCAAGGCAAAATATATTAAAACAATTAACTTTGAGAAAGCCAGACTCTTCTCCACATGTCTGCCCTTTGACTGAGACAAACAACTGGACTCGATGAATCTGGGTCTGAACCAATATTTGACTCAAAAGATTTCAGCATGATAAAAGAATATGCGTGCCCTGATGTTTGTGGTACTGAAGATATGAACTGATTAATGCAGTCTGCTAACTATACCAGTTTATTATTTTAGTCAGGCAAAAGAACTATGCGACTAGGTTTCAAAACAAATGGATTGTTTCAGGTTACTTGAGATTGTTTAAAGTGCTTATAAGAAAGGTCATAGCAGCCAAATCTTATGTCCGTATTGTAAACTGATTAGCCATGTATCCTATTTCTTGATTGATTCCAGATGGGTCTATAAACTTGGCCATTGAAAAATTCCGAGAAACATTTACACCTACCAACACTATCCTTCTCTATGGCAGGACTATTGGCAGAGATAAGAAAAATTGTTATTCTGCTGTTCTAGTACTGAGATAAAACATCCCAAGTTTAACAAAGATAGAAGAGAGCATTTCTAAAGGAACCATTCTGGCCCATTTGTAAATACATGCTTTCCTTTGTTGGTGGATTTTTTTTTTCTACCCAAACATATGACATTGGCTACTTTGAGAAGGCGTTCAGAGCATGTGGCTCACTGGTGTGGTGCCTCATAACCACATGTGTGTTCTTGCCTCATGCTCTCCTTAAGCACTCTTTTTCTGTACTAATTTTAAAGAAACATGATGCAATTTGCCGTCATTTTATGCAAAACTGTTGAAGTGTGATGTCATTTTGGTCAAAATTAGATTGCCCAAATTCAGAAACCCTAACCTGAGATCATTCAATTTCCCAAATTACCAGATTTACATATTAATAACTCCTAGGGTATTTTTCTTTTCACCAGCTCTAATTGCAACCAGAATTTATGGCTTGGGATCTTTCAAAATCCAAATGCAACGGCCAAGTGCTTAAAGTCTGGAGCCTTGCCACACTGCCACAGGGACGCTCTGTAGACACCAATTGGAAAGGTTGGGGTTTTGCATTTTATTCTCTTTTCTCCCACGGGATGGTTCTCGCTACAGTTTAATATATATTCACATACTTCCAACAAACCCAGTTGCCAAAGGACAGCAACAAGAGTATTTATGGCCCACTGATTCAAACAAAGTATGTTCACTTTTCTATCACATTCATCTTGATCATGATATACACATAAAATTCAAGAAATCAGAAATGTTCTCCTTGGATTCATCTTGGCAATTTCCATAGTATCTATGAATTGGAAAAGAAAAAAGTGAAGTCTGGTTATATGTGTGTGTACTTTCTGAACTATGAGTTTTGGATGTCCTACCTTCTTTGAGGTAATAGGATCTCCCACAGAGGGAATGAGTTAGTAAAGAAGATTCTGATTCACTCCAAATATGCTTATTCTCTTTGCAGCTGGGAAAAGCAAGCATGTTTTTGGTGGCATATCTCTCAACCCACTCAACAGAGTTTATATTTGCATGCACATGCTTAACAGTCAATTAAAGAGCCATTGGGAAGGCTGTACTACTTTGGATTTAAATTCAAAACACTCTTGGCCTTATTTAACAGCAGAACAAAGGGCAGTACATTTCTTATTGAAAATTCCTTTTCAATGATGTTCTCTGCAATGGAGTTTACATGGACAATGGTGAATCTGAAACCAGGGACAAAAATCTTTAACCAGAATACAGCTGAGCAGAGGAGCAAGGCCGAGATGGAGAGGGCTGAAGTAGGAATTGTGTTCCCCCAAATGTTCTCTATATTAAATTTAGTTCTACAGGTATTTTTAATGACTACTCTGTGCAATGCCAAATCAAAGTTGCTTCGGGGAACGCCCAGATGTAAAATCGATTCCCGTGTTTTTACGGTAAGAAGGAAGGCTAAGACAAGCTCACAAACAAAATACAAGGTGGCAAGTGAGACCTGCACGGGTGAGAGACAGACAATTGTGGTGGAGTTCAGAGATCAGAGAGAGATCACCTTCATTTGAAGAGATAAGAAAAGGCTCTGTGGAATACATTCATGTAGGATGGATTACAGAAAGAGGGAGATTTGGGTAGGTTGGGGGAGGAAAAAGAGGAAGAGAAACAAGATCAGTGAATGACCTGGAGTTCAGAGGCATGGGACAATCTAGGGAATATCACATAATTTGAGTGCTCTGGGAACTTAACATATAAGAGACAGAAGGGAACTACTCGGAGAACATATTTTTGGGAGCATATGGGAGAGAGCCTGGAAAGCTCTGCAGGACTCTTTACCATTTCTGTTTACAGTCCTCAAAGACATCTTCAGCAGGGAATTGATTCTTGTTTATTTTGCTGTTAAATAAGGGCAAAGAATTTAGAATCAAACCACAGTTTTAAGCTATATTCTTTGGAAGAGCTTATGAATATTATTAATATTAATTTAATTCAGTTGACTAAAATAATATTGAATTAATACAGCAACATAGCTTTGGGGGGTGAATCAGCAGTTAATTAAGAATTGCAGTAGTAATATAGGTATGGGATAATCGGGGTTCCATACTGATCCCCTTCTCCATTTGGCAATAATGCCAGTTAGTAGTAATTATAACAACTGTGCATTTGAGTCAGTATTTACTACGTGAGAAGTGCTTTACTTGTGCCATTTTATTCAGTTCTTTCAACTCCCCTGTGAGGTGGATACTCATTACTTTACAGACAAACTGACACCCCAGATCTTCGTAAGATACCTAAGAAGCCAGGTCAAACTGACAGGACTGCGCATGCTTGACCGCTGCTCTCTCCTGCCTTCCATTTGGACGCCAGGCAATTCTTTCCCCTGGGAGCTGTGGAAGCGCTTTTGCCCAAAGAGAGTCTCAGACGGGCCTCACTGACCCGCGTCCTCACGATACGAGCACCTCTGCTCTCGGCAAAGCCTATGGCGTGTTACTCGCCCTCCAGGTCTCGTGTCTGAGATGACCCGAGAGAGGGAGCTGCCCACCGGAATGGGCACGGCGTGGGCTCTGGGTGCAGCTGCTCCCCCGCCAAGTACCACGTGACGGCTGTGGGCCAATTCCCCTCTACACTTGGTTCACTTCACTGATAAAACAGGCTTATAAGGGCCCTACCCTCCTAGGTTTGTTCTGAGGATTCAATGAGGTCATATATGTGAAAACTTAAAAACTTTATCTGGCAGATAGCTAGTACTCAATAAATGTTCATTGTTTTCAACCAAACACTACACTCAGCCCTACACTTCCCCCTTAGGTGCTACAAAAAGGGAATTAGAGCGGTAACATAGGCACAGTGATTCTTCGTTTGGGGGCACCCTAGTGGTCCCATTTATAACCCTCTCTCTCTGTCTGCGGACTCAGTTCTTTATTCCTGTGCAGGTGAGCTAGTCCCCGAGAGGGGTGACTGTCCAGGATACGCATGGAAAGTCAAAGGCAAGCATCTAAAAAAATAGGAGTCTTTTTCATTCCTCTAGCCAGGAGATCATAAATCATTTACAGAATACAAAATAAAGTTCAGTCCTATCTATAGAAGAGGAGGAACATAATTGTCTTTTAAAAGCCACCTTTGCATCATGGAAAACTTTCTTCTGTTCTTTTTAAAAGGGCAGAACTATTGTTTTTCGCAGGTGCCCAGCTTTATGGAAACTAGTTAAGAAGCACATGGTGATGTCGGCAAAGTAAAGACATGAACAGGGAAGGGGGGACTGAAGGTTAGTCTCGCCACTAAACCCTCACAGGCTCCCCTTTTACATGACCGTTAAGTTCTGGTCTTTCAAGAGCAATTTGCAATTGTGTTGGGATTGCAGTTACAGAGGCGAAAGAAACATCAACATTTTCATCTCTCTATATAATGTTCCAAAATTTCCTTGGGAGGCAGCCATCAAACCTTTAAAAATACTTTTTCTATTAAGTAAGATGAGAAGGGCTGGAATTGCTTTTTGCTCAGATCTGCTCCAGTCCTGGCCTTCCTCTTGTCTGTGTTGCAGGAAATCACATTTCCCAGGCAAGCTTCCTCTCTAGCATGTAGGTAGGCTTGGCCATCGGAAGGCGATGATGGAAGATTGGAGGGCAGGCTAAGGAGTGAAGCCATCTCTCCCTGGCTCTCTGCCTCCAGGGACATTGTGAGCACCGACTGAGTCTCCTTCCAGCAGACAGACCCTCGTCATGGGGCTCCAGCTTCCACTGCGCAGTCCCAGCTTCTGGGCTCTGGGAAGATCACCTGCTCTGAGTCCCTCCAGCCCTACAGACCTAGGGGTTTCCTGCTGTGATTAACCTCTGGGTTTGTTCATTATCTCCTGTCTGGGTCCTTGGCCCTCACATCACCTGTTTAAACAGTGCCCATTATTAAATCCCTTCTGTTTGAGACATTGGCTTCTGTGTTCTTTGACCGATAACACTGTGTAACCCTTTCATCTAAAGGTTATTGGTAGGGTTTCCCTTGCCACAAAGGTGAAGCAGAGATGCTGTTTTCCAACATTTCTTCTTTCTCTCTCTGTACCCACATCCCAGGCTTCCATTCAGAGTCCCAATGGCTCCGAGTGTCACCACAGAATGACTCATCCTCCTTCCTTATCTATCCTGCACCTTCTCAGAGTGCCACATTGGCCAGTAGTCAGAAAGTTAACCCCCTATCTTATTATCTGGCATCCTCATATGGACCCTACCTAGGGTAACTTGTTTAAAATCACCATTTTCCTTCAAAACCTGAATCACCCAGTGTAGTTTATATTTTTCAGTATCACTTTTGCTACTTTAACTCCCCTTGCTCAAAATGTCATGGCAGAGCTCAAATCCACCCTTATCATTGTTCTTATAAGCAAGTAGCTGCGAGTAATAGTTCATCTTCATAACAGTACCTGTATTTATCACCTTTCAACACCACTGCCCCCCTCAGGCCTCCATCACCCTCACCTGGATGACTCTGTGAGGCTCACCTTCACTTGTGAGTCTGCCTCCGCGTTTTGCCAGCTCTCATCAACCCTGTGTAAGTTTAACCAGTCTTAACCTCATTTGCATAGTTCTCAATCAGAAGCTTCAATTGTTCTCCTTATAAGGCTTATGAGTTCAAATTTCGCTTGCCGTTCAAGACTCCCATGCTCAGTCAAAATATACATTCCCGACAGTATTTCTTACTCTTTCAGATATGGAAAAACCTCTCCTCTGCTCATTTTGAATATCTCAAGTTAGACTGTTTATGATTTGCTTTTCTGGAGGATGATCCACAAGAAAGACGTGATAGTCAATGAGCAACAGACACTTGATTTTTGACTGCTCATACGCCCCTCCCCTAAGTGTTTTCAAATTCCAAAGGTAGTTGCAGTGTTCTGTATATCACTGCAGATTTAGAATCTAGTCTTGTCCTGTCTTGAATCCTTTGGGTTCCTGAGAGAAAGCGTCAGGTCTACTGAAGGAGGCATGCATGCAGGGGAGTAGATCTGGATTAGAAGAATCCATGGTAAATGTAATAATACATTCTAATTCCTTTCTCAAGTATTTGCCCTCTATATATCCCTGAATTCTAGATATGAATTAGGGTCCTAGAAGCTCTTTGGACGAGGAGATAGATATCTCATAAAAAGTTAGATCCCTTGGGGAAAACAGCTCCAGTCTATACAGATGCCATGAGCTCCTTCAGAAGTGAGAGGGTCTTGGAGATGAGATGAGGTTTGCTGGGTGGGTTAGACTGCTGTGTGTGCTTGCCCAGACCAGCCAACCGCTCTAACATGCAGAACCATTAGAACACTGAGGCTGGTGCTGCCGGTATGTATACAAACTTCCCAAAGCACAGGCAAGCCAGCTGTTGATATTTATAAGACCTCTATAAAATGATCAGAAAGAAAATATGTACTTGAACAGTTTAATATTATTCATAAATATTTTGCTAATTTATTTCAGCTAAGGAGAGCTTCCAAAACAGTTCCCAAATCTTTTGCTGAACATCTGTGCTAAATGTGGGTGTTTATGATAGTATCTAACAAACTTAGTTTTTGCTAATTTATTGCCATGAATTAAAATTTATAACACAATTCTTTTATTAAAAATATCTTAAGGTACTAAAAGCATAGACCACAACTTTCTATGAAGACATGTTATGTTTTCTTTATTTTGGTATGTTTTTATCAAATTCAATATTCTAAGGATTAACATAAAATATTTTAGATAAAAAATACCAGAGAAATCCTTATGAATGAATAAAAACCTGTAATCATTTGCCTACAACTCATGGCACCTAAGATGGTATGGCTACTTTTGCCTCTCTTCAGATGAAGTTATTACTTGGCATTCATCACTTTTTCTCCCTTTTAACTTGGGTTGCTCTGCTCTTTTCTCTCCTAATACTAAGCCAGGAGAAATCTTTGCCTTTGGCTCACAGGTCAATGATTACAAACTTCTACAGGGCTTACAGGAAAGAGAATCCTAACAGTCATACCTGTACGTATAAAAATTATATTACATATCTAGAAAATATAAGCAAAACAATTTTTTTAATCCAATTTCAAGGTATTTAAGTCATAAGTGTTTTCCTGGCTTTTGTTCCCTTGATAAGCCTTGGTCCCTCACACTACTTTGCAATTTTTAAATTGCACTTTGGCTTTAGTAGGATAATAGAGTGTGTGGAGATGCAGGTAATTATTTCCATGTCCTAAATTAATGAGTATGTTAACAAGCTCTCTGGGTAAAAAATAGATTTTGTATTTTTTTTAAGTTATCTTGATTTAATCTTAAAATTTAATGTGCTTGCATTTCTATGAAAAGGTGTTACCCAAATGCAGCAGCACCTACACTCACACACACACACGATTTGTTTATATTCATCCATTTACTCATTCATTCATTACTTCAATAGGTATATTTTGAGCACTGAGTATGTACCAGACACTGTCCTAGTTACTGGGACCATATATTAAATTCCCTGCTCCAAGGGTATCCAAATTTAATAGGGAAAATGAAGTGCGAAAAAAAAATTTAATGTGCTTCAAAGAGAATGACAATCGATTTGGAGGAGAAGTAAAAATTATTCTAGAAATCACCTAAGTGAAAGTCATGAAAAAAATCCAAGAAAATGCTGAAAAATGGAAGCAGTAAGGGAAATAGCCTGAGCAGATACTTAAGTGCTGCGAAACTAGCTTTTAAAATATACTGTTGAACTAGTAAAAAAATAGGCAGGTAAATTAATGAAACAGGGTAGAAAGTACAGAAACAAAGGCAAGCAAATAACAATTTAACATATGATAAGGCAATACTTCAAATCAGTTGGAAAAAATGGATAATTCAATAGAATATGTTAAGCTCAAGAGTTGATTATTAAATAGATATGAGTATATGTATGTAAATATATGCCTGTGTGTATACAGACATATATATATATGTATATTTATGTTTAAGTAGAAATATATGTATTTACTTACTGTATATACATACACACACCCACACACAGATACATATACATGGCTACACTATACTTTGCACCAAATGCCTCCAAGTAAAGTTAAAAAAAAAGCTATAAAAAACACTTGAAGAAAACAGATGTAATAACTTTTCTTTGGTGAGGGAAAGGACTTTTTAAGCTTTACAAAATTTAGAAACCAAAACACATGTGATTGGTAAGTTTGACTACATGAAAATATAGAACTCCTCTACAAGTAACATCATAATAATTATTTGTTAAAAAGGAAAAATGGGGGCACACATCATCTCAGGCTTCAATTCTGTTGGATCTAAACATCTGAGTCTATATGTCCATATATATTTATAAAACAAATAACACATGGGGAATATGAAAACAATGCATTTTTGCCGTGTGTAATCTTCGGTTTGTAGTTTCCCTGAGGTGCCCATTTTAACCGCCAAGACTTGTGGATTCAGCTCAAAGGGATTCTTCCATCCTTGAAATTTATTATCCCCAGAAACAGAAAATGCCCTCAAAGGGAGTTTCAGCCAGATGGGAAGAGAAAGAATGAAATCTGCCTAGTCTCTTCTACTAGAGTGTGGAAAAGAGAAAAGTAGGGTAAGTAAAGAATCAGATACAAGTATTCTAGCTCCTCCCTCCTGAACCAAAACTTCAGAAAGGAGTGGGGCTTTAGAAAGATGGAAAAAGAAGCCATAATCAGGAGAGCCTTGTGCCCCGCTCCCAATTTGAAACTCTGAAAAAGACAAAAATGGCCAACTGAGGGGGTTAGGAAGAGAAAGGGCCCGAATGAACACCAGGCTTCCTTCGGCTCTTGTGCAATGTTTCCAAGGCTGAAGAGTGGAGAAACTAAGCCAGAGCTAGGTGAGGGCAAGACTCCTGCTAAGCTGGTCAAGAGAACAGCTTGAGCCTCAGTAGAATATTCCAACAGAGAGCCAATAACCAGACAGAAAAGTCACAGAAGATTACACAAACACCTTTGTACGCTTTATTAAAGTAGCTCCACATTACATGAAATCGATAAGTACCTGTCTTCACCAACACACAATCAATACATATGAGAGAGCAGGGAAAAGGAAAGTATATCTTAAAGTCTGAGCATTTACCTTAGATTAAGTTACCTAAAGAATAAGTCTGTTCAGTGACTGCAATGGGGGTATGTGGTGGGGACTTGATAATAGGGGAAGTCTAGTAACCATAATGTTGCTCACGTAATTGTATATTAATAATAGCCAAATAAAAAAATGGAAAACAAAAAGAATAAGTCTGTTTAGTCTAGAATAAGTCTGTTTAGACTCGAACCATCTGAGTGAGATACATTCATTGACAAGTTTAAGTTCTTCCTCTCCACCACTTCCACCAACCTCCTCCTCCAGGAGTGGGAGCACATGAGAAAGACTGGACTAGTTATAGAAAATTAATAAGCTAAATTTCCTTTCTTTCTGGATAGCACTAAGGAAATTTGTTTTTCTCCTACATATATAAAAAGCTCTTTTAAGGCAATAAAAGAGCATAACTAACTCCCTCACAAAAGTAAAAATTAAAAACCTACCATGACACCAAGAGTGAACTTCAATGTAAATTATGGATTCTGGGTGAAAATGATGTGTCAGTGTAGGTTCATCAGTGGTGACAGATGTCCCACTCCAGGGGCAAATGTTGATCTTGGGAGAGATTATTCATGTGGGGGGCCAGAGGCATTGGGAGATATCTTTCTGTTAATTTTTCTGTGAAACAAACTGCTCTAAAAAATGAAGTCTACATTTAAAAAAAAACTACCATAATAAAACATTAAACCTCACTAATAATAAAGGAATATGCATTAAAGCAACATGCTCTTTTTGTCTATAAAACTATGTTTATTTTCTTTTTTTAAGCACTCTGTTGGTGAAAGTGCAAGGTTGCTGGCTAGAATAAACTGGTGTTTCTGAAGGAAATTTAGCAATGTATTTTAAAAGCTTTAAAATTCCTTTTCTGGTATTTGGGTATTTGTCCCAAGAAAATGATTAAGGGGCTGTGTGACTATCTAACCATGAGATCTTCTTTCACTATCACGTCTTTATTTATTTTAAGCCTATCAAATAGGGGATTAATTTTTTTACTGAAGGATTGTTGAAATGCAATCTTACATTGGTTTCAAATATACAACACAGTGGGTCAACAGTTTCCCATATTATTAAATTCTCACTCCCACTAGAGCAGTTACTGTCTGTCAACATAGAAAGATGTTACAGAATCACTGGCTATATTTTCCACGCTGTACTACCATCCTGGTGACCAACTTACATTATGATTGAGAATTTTTGTGTCCCTGTACACCCCTCACCCTCCCCACCACCCACCCCAACCCTGCCTCCAGGGAAACCATCAGTCACTTCTCAGTGTCTATGAGTCTACTGCTGTTTTATTCATTGTTTTGCTTTGTATTTATATTCCACAAATAAGTGAAATCATATGGTATTTGTCCTTCTCAGCCTGCCTTATTTCACTAAGCATAATACCTTCTAGATACATCCATGTTGTTACAAATGGCAGGATTTCTTTTCTTTTTACTGTTGAATAATATTCCATTGTGTATATGGACCAAATATTCTTTATCCATTCATCTTTCGATGGACACGTAGGTTGCTTCCATATTGTGGCTATGATAAATAATGCAGTGATAAACATAGGGGTGCATCTATCTTTTCAAATTGGGTATTTTATTTTACTCAGATAAATTACTAGAAGTGGAATTACTGGGTCAATTGGTATTTCTATTTTTAGTTTCTTTAGGAACCTCCATCTGCTTTCCATAGTGGTTGTACCAATTTACATTCCTACCAGCAGTGTAGGAGGGTTCCCGTTTCTCCACATCCTCACCAAAAACTTATTATTTTTTGTCTTTTGGATAGTGGCCATTCTAACTAGTGTGGGCCTATATCTCATTGTGGTTTTAATTTGCATTTCCCTGATGATTAGCATCTTTTCATGTGCCTATTGGCCATTTGTATTATTTCTTTGGAGAAATGTCTGTTCAGGTCCTCTACCCAGTTTTTAATCAGGTTACTTGTTTTTGTTTTTGTGGGGTTTTTTGGTGTTAAGATATATGTGCCATTTACATATTTTGGATGTTAACCCTTTATTGGATAAATTGTTTATAAATATATTCTCCCATACTGTAGGTTGCCATTTTGTTCTGCTGATGGTGTCCTTTGCTGTACGGAAGTTTTTTAGTTTGATGTAGTCCCACTTCTTCATTTTTTATTTTCTTTTCCTTGCCCAAGGAGATGTGTCCAGGAAAAATTGCTCATACTGATGTTCAAGAGATTTTTTTCCTATGTTTTCTTCTAAGAGTTTTATAGTTTCATGTCTTATATCCAGGTCTTTGATCCATTTCACATTTACTGTTGTATATGGAGTTAGACAATACTTCAGTTTCATTCTCTGGCATGTAGTTATCCAGTTTTCCCAACACCAGTTATTGAAAAGGCTGTCTTTTCCCCACTGTATATTCATGGCTCCTTTATCATATATTAATTGACCATATATGCATCAGTTTATATATGGGCTCTTTATTCTGTTCCATTGATCTTTAGGTCTGGTCTTGTGACAGTACCATACTGTTTTGATTACTGCAGCTTTGTAGTATAGCTTGAAGTCAGAGAGCATAATACCCCCAGCTTCTTTGTTCTTTATTAGAATTGCTTTGGCAATTTGGCATCTTTGTGATTCCATATGAATTTCAGAATTTTTTCTTCTAGTTCACTGAAAAATGTTGTCAGTATTTTGATAGGGATTTGTAAGAGGCTTGTGTAGGATGGCCATTTTGACAATATTAATTTTTCCTATACATGAGCATGGGATAGATTTCCATTTATTTGTGTCTTCTTTAATTTCTCTCATGAGTGTCTTATAGTTTTCAGAGTATGGGTCTTTCACCTCCTTGGTTAGGTTTATTCCTAAGTATTTTACTCTTTTTGATGCAATTGCAAATGGAATTGTTTTCTTGATTTCTCTTTCTGCTAGTTCATCATTAGTACATAGGAATGCAACAGATTTCTGTGTGTTAATTTTGTATCCTGCAACTTTGCTGAATCTAGTTATTACTTCCAATAGTTTTATGGTGGAGTCTTCAAGGTTTTCTATTATTAATATCCTGTCATCTGCAAATAGTGGCAGTTAACTTCTTCCTTACCGATCTGGATACCTTTTATCTCTTTGTGATATCTGATTGCTATGGCGGGAGCTCCACTACTATATTGAATAAAAGTGGTGAGAGTGGACATCCTTGTCTTATTCCTGATCTTATAGGAAAAGCTTTCAGCTTTTCACCATTGAATATGATGTTGGGTATGGGTTTGTTGTATATAGCTTTTATTATATTGAGGTACATACCCTCTGTAACCATTTTGTTGATAGTGTTTATCATGAATGGATGTTGAGTTTTGTCAAATGCTTTTTCAGCATCTGTTGTGATGATCATGTGGTTTTTGTCCTTCTTGTTAATGTAGTATATGATATTGACTGATATATGAATATTACACCATCTTTGCATCCCTGGAATAAATCCCACTTATTTGTGATAGATGATCATTTTGATGTATTTTTTAATTCAGTTTTCTAATATTTTGTTGAGGATTTTTGCATCTATGTTCATCAGGGATATTGATCCATCATTTTCTTTTTTTTGTAGTATCTTTGCCTGTTTTTTGGTGTTAGATTGATGCTGGCCTCATAGAATGAGTTCGGGAGTATTCCCTCCTCTTCTACTTTTTGCAATACTGTAAGAAGGATGGGTATTAGCTCTTCTTTAAATGTTTTGTAAAACTCAGCTGTGAAGCCATCTGATACCAGCATTTTGTTTTTTGGGAGTTTTTTGATTACCGATTTAATTTTGTTAAGGGTAATTGGCCTGTTCAGATTTTCTGTTTCTTCCTGGTCAATCTTGGAAGATTTTATTTTTCTAGGAATTGTCCATTTTTTCTAGGAAGTCAGTTTTGGGGCATATAATTTTTCATAGTATTCTCTAGTAATTCTTTGTATTTCTATACTATCTGTTGTGACTATTCCTTCTTTATTTTTGATTTTGTTTGTGTACTCTCTTTTTTTCATAAGTCTGACTAGGACTTTATCTATTTTGTTTATTTTTTCAAAGAACCAGCTTTTGGTTTCCTTGATTTTTTTTCTATTGTTTTAGTTTTATTCTTTTCTATTTTATTTATGCTGTAATCTTTATTATGTCCATTCTTTTGGGGTTTCATTTATTCTTTTTCCAGTTTCTTTAGTTGTGAGTTTAGACTGTGTATTTCAGATTGTTCTTGCTTCTTGAGGTAGGTCTGTATTGCTATGTACTTCCCTCTTGGAACCACTTTTGCAGCATCCCACAAATTTCGAACTGTTGAATTTTTGTTTTCCTTTGTCTCTCTGTATTGCTTGATTTATGTTTTGATTTGTTCATTGATCCATTGATTATTTACAAGCATGTTGTTTGTCCTCCACATGTTTGTGGACTTTCTTGTTTTCCTCATGTAATTTATTTCTAGTTTCATACCACTGTGGTCTGAGAACTTGCTTAGTACAGTATCAATCTTTTTTAATTTATTGAGGCTCATTTTGTGGTACAGTGTGTGAACTATTCTGGAATATGCTCCATGGGCTTGAGAAGAATGTGTAGAGTTTTGGGTGTAGAGTTCTGTAGATGTCTGTTAGGTCCATCTGTTTTAATGTGTTGTTCAGTGCCTCTTTCTCCTTACTTATTTTCTCTCTGGTTGATCTGTCAGTTGATGACATCAGTGTTTTAAAGTTTCCTAAAATGAATGAGTTCTAGTTTATTTCCCCCTTTAATTCTGTCAGTATTTGTTTCACATATTTAGGTGCTCCTATGTTGTGCATAGATATTTACAATGGTTACATGCTCTTGTTGGACTGACCCCTTTATCATTATATAATGTCCTTGTCTTTTGTTACTTTCTCTGTTTTGAAGTCTATTTTGTCTGATACAAGTACTGCAACTCTGCTTTTTTCTCCCTATTGTTTGCATGAAATATCTTTTTTCCATCCCTTTATTTTTAGTCTGTGTATGTCTTTGGGTTTGCAGTGACTCTCTTGTAGGCAGCATATAGATGGATCTTGTTTTTTTATTCATTCTGTAACTCTGTGTCTTTTGATTGGTACATTCAGTCTCTTCACATTTAATGTAATTATTGTGTACTTATTGCAATTTTATTAATTGTTTTCTGGTTGTTTTTATAGTTCTCCGTTCCTTTATTCCTTTTTTATACTCTTGTTATTTGATGGTTTTCTTTAGTGTTATGACTGGATTCCTCTTTTTTAATTTTTTGTTTATTATATGTTTGTGGTTACCATAAGGTTTAAGGATAGCTTCCTGACTGTATAAGTCTATATTAAGTTGATGAATGCTCTATTTCAAACACAATCTAAAAATTCCTTTTCTTCTTCCTCCTCCACACTTTATGTATTAGATGTCATAATATGCACTTTTTGTGTATCCCTCGACTTTGTGTGTTGTTTTACTTTTTGTTTTGTTTTAATTTCATACTTATTTGGTAAATAATTGGTCTACTACCTTTACTGTGGCTTTATTTTCACTGCTGAAAACTATCTGGCCCAAGCAACATTTCCCTCTACAGAAGTCTCTAACATATGGTATAATGCTGGAGTAGTGGTTACAAAAAGGGGTAGTCTTTGTTTATCTGGGAATTGTTTACTCTACTTCAAATTTGAATGATAATCTTGCTGGGGAAGTAGTCTTAGTTGAAGGTCCTGACTCAATACACTAAATATTTCATGTCACTCCTTTCTGACCTGTAAAGTTTGTGCCTAGAAATCTGCTGATAGCCTGATGGGGTTTCCCTTATAAGTAATCGTTTTTCTCTCTCTGGCTGCTTTCAATACTCTCTCCTTATCTGTAATCCTTGTCATTTTAATTATTATATGTCTTAGTGTTGTCTTCCTGGGGTTCTCGGTACTTCCGTGACCTGGGTGTCTATTTCCTTCCACAGATTGGGGAAGTTTTCAGCAATTATTTCCTCAAAGAGACTTTCTAACCCTTTGTTTCTCTCCTCCTTCTGGTACCCCTATTATGCAAATATTATTTTGTTTGGAGTTGTCAGACAGCTCTCAGAGCATCCTTTCATTCCTAGAGATTCTTTTTCTCTCTGTTCCTAAGCTTCATTGTTTTCCTTTTCTCTAATTTCCATCTCACGGATTTTCTCCTCTACTTGTAGCAATCTATCCTTCATTCCTTCCATTATGTTTCATTTCAGTGACCGTATTCTTCAGCTCTGAATGGCTTTTTTGCAGCTCTTCTCTCTCTTTGTTGAAGTCCTCTCTGAGATCCTCAATGCTTTTCCAGAGGTCAGTGAGCATATTTATGACTTTTATTTTGAGATCTTTATCAAGAAGATTGGTGGTCTCCATTTCATTTAGTCCTCTTTCTGGTGTCTTATCCTGTAGATAAGGGATCATATTCCTTTGTTTGGAATATATATTCTGCCTCCTCATTTTGTCATGGTTTCTGTGTTTTTTCCTTTGTATTATATGGATCCACTATGCTTCTTGGTGTGGAGGTAATGGTTTTATAAAGAAGGTGTCCTGTGGTGCCCAGAAGCCCAAGACTCTTTATTCTCCAGGGCCTGATTCTCCTTTGTGTTGGAACCCCAGCTGCTATTGGTAAGCTATGGCTGGGCTGCCTTTCTGTCTTCTGGCAGTGGTCTTTCTCAGTCTGCCATGGATGGAAGTTCTCCCGAGCCTACCCTTTTCGAGCCGAGCAGTGGAGTTTCTTCTGGATCATTGTTGGGCAGGGCTGCCCTCTGCCTGCCTTGCAACGACAGTGGGGCTGTAGTGTTAAAGGAGCAGGCAAGGCAGTGGCAGTTCTCTGGGGCATGGCAAGTCAGTGTGTCACACGCACCAGGGTGTGCTGTGGCAGCAAGTATCCTGGAGACCCACTGGTGGTGGCATGGCATGCAGCACTGGGCTTGGCCACCTGCTGGGAGGAAGGAGCTCTCAGAAGTGGCTCCTGCGGGGGCCTCCCTAGTTGGTTGGGCTCAGACAGGGCAGAGAAAGCTGGGGGAGCCTCCGTCTGCCTATGAGACGGTGAAGTCTGACACTGCTTGGTTGAGTGGGCTGGCATGTCTGAAGTGCACATGGAAGCACCTCAGGGCTGAGCCACTATCGAGGGGGATCGAGGGGGATCGAGCATCTGTGGCTTCTAAGAATGCCTGAAATGCTTGGCCAAGGAAGGGCTGGGGAGGTATCATCCACCTGCCCTCTCTCCTATGGAGAGAGCTCCCTCCAACCCTCATCCCTCCAGCACCCCTACCACTGCTAGCAAATCTTTCAATCTGCCATCTCTGTTTTGGGTCTCAGCAGGACCAGTGGAGCCTGCCTGTCCTCCAGAAGTGGCTGGAGTCTCAGCCTCCTCCTGTCCCTGGTTTCCAGCTCTGCTGATCACCAGAACCCAATGCAATCTTGCTCCCAGAACCACTCTCCAGGGCCAGGTGTGCAGAGTTCCTGAGGGCCTCTCCCCTTCCTGCTCCATTCCTCTTCCTCCTGCTTGTGGGCTGTGATGGGGTAAGGGCTTGGGTCCTGCTGGATCATGGCTCTGCCTCTTCAGTCTTTTCTACATGGTCTTCTCTTCTTCACAGGGTAGAGATGGTCTGTTCTGCAGTCTTCAAGTTGTTTTCAGGTTTAGTTGTATTTGCTGTAGTTGCTTCCTTGCTATGTGTGTGGAGGAGGTTTCTGCCTTGCCTTCCTACTCCTCCATCTTTTTTCCATTCCCCGGCTATCATTTATAATATTGGAGACATGGAAATAAGAAGTGATTTGTAAAATATAGTTCTATAAGTAGGATGATAAAGATTAAAATATCATGGAAGTATAGCGCTTTTCACAAGAAGAGTTTCACAATATATTGTTGCAGGAAATAAGTTCTAAAAAATATGGGCTCAAAAAATATTTAAAACGTATTTATATAGATTTAGCTAATGCAAAATAGGGTATCAATGAATTAAGGCTTTTTTATACAGAGAAGTGATATTTAATATTTACTATCAATTCTTTATCTTTAGTGATGATAATATATCTCCTTTGATTGTTCTTGGAGGAACCACTTTTGAAAAGTCCTTTATTTATTAGAAGCACTGAAGTTGTAATGGCTAACACTGAACCTTCACTATGTACCAGGAACAATGTTAAATGTGTATTCACATATTTAGCCTTCATAACTTCATATGAGAAAGGTGCAGTTATTTTCAGCCTTGTTTTGTTGATGGAGACACTAAGGCAGAGCTGTTGGGTAAATTTCACAAGGTCATCAGCCAGAAAATGAAAGGGCAGAGCTTTAAATGTGAACTATCTGGAGCTAGTGTCTGTTTTTTTAACCATTTTGCTACAACCTTCTCTAGCAGAAAGGTCACTGAAAGACCAGTACTTAGTCAATGGTCAGAGGAAAGAATGATAATTAGGTTTTATTTGGCATGACAAGGCTCTTGATGGGTGAAGCCAGACAGGCCTCTTCCCCCAGATGCCCAATTACATCCATAAATTCACACAGGAGCCAAGATGATTTCTAGGAAAAAAAAAAAAGTCAAGATCGAAACTCAATTCCTTTTAAGATTCAAATATCTCTTCTTTGAACCAGGGGTAGTGGGAGAACACTGGGTGAATCCTGATTAGAGGAAAAAACCTAAGCAGTTACAGCTAGCAGGCCTAGACTGGTGACCCTCTCTCAACACTCAACCTAGGCCATCAGAAGAGATTTGGTTTTGAGAACAGTATAAAGCTAATGCTTGATCTAGTCACTGAGTGTGCCTGGGAGTGTACCTTGAGAAAAAGAATAATAACCATGTGTGCGCCAAAAACTGATTACTGACAGCTCTAACTCTAGGGCTTACCAGTTTGGGAGCACTCCATGACTGACCTCAATACCCAGGGAAGGTGTCACCTCTGCTGCATGCTAAGGAAGTGCTGTGTGGAGTGGAAACAGTGAGGCCAGTGCAGCATACTGAAGGTTATCTAGGGTCTGCATCAAGGTGAGATATAATAGAAGGGTTCTCTGGCTTGAGTCAAAAATCTTGGAATTGTTTGCTACATCCAATAAAACACCATGGAGACTGGAAAGACAAGGATTCTATAACAATGGGTATATAGGATTGGAGGTATCAGAATTGTAATATTGGAGGAAACATGGCCTTACTTTGATCTCACAAATTAGTCAGTTTCGAAGACATGTGGTTTATATGCATATTTGGGTTTCTGAGCTGGACAGATGGGAGGTGGGAAGTTGTCTATTGATGTGTACAAAAAAAGTGTATGAAAGAATAAATACCAATGCCTTAAGCATAACTGTTTTTGGGTCAGTGGAATTCTTATTATTTTAAATGTTCTTTTGTGTACACTTTCTGATATCAAGTATTGAGGTTTCTTCAACAATGGAAATCAATTTTATTTTAGGGAAAAACTGAAATCTAGTTAATGTTGATATTGTTGATGTTTAATTTTTTCCTATCATATTTAATAAGAGCAGGCACCTTGTAACGCATGCCTTCTCCAAAATGAACACATTTTCATTTGTCCCTTGAAACATTTCTCAATTGAAATGATCTTTTATTTTTCACCTCATATGAACATCTTCATTCAATGTACATGGCAGAGAAAATGTACAGAATTTTCTATAAGAGAAATATGTTGGAAATGAAACATAAAATATTGTTCAAATCATTAAAGTTTTATTATCTGGAGCTTGTATTGTATTCTCAAACTGGTTACAAAGTAGTACAATTAAATCAGATTTGTTAGACAATACTGTTAAATACTGGGCTGCAAACAACCTACAGCTTCCTCAAGACATTAAATTATTGGCAAACAACCAAGTTCCCATGCAGGCAAAGCAATGAATGTAAATGAGAGAAGTTTTATTCATGATACAATTTAGTGATGAGGCCTTCTTTCCTTTATTCTTACAGAAAAACATGAGAGAGATTTTAACATTCATTTATCAACCGTAAATACAGTAACTTGCTATTGTTTCCAAGTTTTCTCTGCAGTGCCTGCTGGGGAAAGGAAACACATTTGTGCATTCGGTGACTGCACTCCTTTATCTCCCTATTAACTGTATAACTACCAGGACCTTGTGTATCCTTTGCTATTATGACATTGGGAGCTAGTCACTGGAATCCATGGGGATTAGTGATACAGTCAGAATAACCATGCTGGAAGGTCTTCAGAGGGCATTATGGAATTAAGACATTGTATAACCAAACAGACTTGAAAAATCGACTAACCCACATCTGTCATTTGGCAGCTTGAAGAAATAACCGGAGAGCTAGAAAGCTGCCATTCAAGTCCACACACAGTCTGCTGTCAGAATTCCTTCTGTCTGGGGAGGTCAATCTTTATTCTATTAAGGCCTTCAACTGACTGGATGAGACCCACTCACATTATGGAAAGCATAATCTGCTTTAACCAAAATCTATAGATTTAAATGTTAATTTCATCCCAAAGAGCACTTTCACAGAAACTCAAAATAATGTCTGACCAAATATCAGAGCACCGTGGTCCAGTCAAGGTGACATAAAATTAACTATCACAAGCAACACCACCAATTAGGTCAAGAGCCGTCTTTAAAACTGAAATCAGGTTTGGCTTTAAATCAGAAGAACAAATTCCTGGTTCCTTCATCACTGATGATGTCTGACTGGATTATTAGTTGGTTGGCTCATTCTCTTGCCCCCACCAACACCTGAGAGGATTAGTCACTTCCACGTACACAGAAGAGCTGCAAAGAGATCTGAATTGTCTTTAATGTGCCTTGCCACAAACTCCAGGAAAATCTAGAGAACCTTGTAAATTGGTTTGTGAAGTGAAAGCACTCAGATCTCCCCCACCCCATTCTAAACAGCAGGGGGGGTGAATTATAATCCAGTAGGTTTTATATAAAGAATGGTCCTAATGGCAGATAAAGAGATTTAGTGACTCTTTACGACCCAGACCAGAGCTAATCCTTGTGTGGAAATTAGACATCCACACAATGCCTGACAGCAGGTGCGCTTAGAGCCCTCCGGAAGGTCTGAAAGGTTGAGACAAAGTACCCAGTAGCATTCTTCACGAGGAAAGAGGCATGGGGAGGGGGGGAGCAGGGAAGAAGCTCTCCTTTGAGAAGCCTTGATTTGTTTGATTTATAGAGGCATGGCCATTAATTCAGACAATCTGAGGTTGGGAAGCAGCCACACTTCAGATGACAACTCCTAGAGAACAGGGTGAAAAACACGTATTTCTCTCCTTCTGCCTCCATCCACACAAAGAAAAGTCTGGGAGTCTAACTTTAAACCCAAATACTATATTACACTAGGTCCATTACATAAGTTCCTTCAGAAGGGATACTTACATGCTCATCTCTATAAACTACTTTTAGTCTATTGAAGTGAGAATTTGACTTTGATTCCCAAGCAAGAAATCATATTCATCTTTAGAATATTAAATTGACTAAATATAAACTACATGCTAAATGCTATTATACTTCAAGATGTTTCTAGACTTTTGGAAATGCTAATTGAACACAGATCGGTATCTGGTTTCATACCCTGGTAAGAATCGTCTTTCACCCCGGGTTTGAAGAGCCCAGCAGGCCACCCTGTTCAATATACTCCCTCAGGCAACATAAAAGAGTATCATTATTTCCACTAAATTCTTTTGGTTGTTTTCAAGTTTATCTGAACCAAGATAGTTTAAGTGTCATATGATGACTTTGAGCATTAGCAATATAATAAAACAGCAATCAGTCCCGCAAAATGACTTGTTGAAATAGCTTATCTTTCTTGACGATGTCTATTCATTCATGAACAAAGAGACCCTTTAGGATAACTGGATGTTTTCAGTTCAAAAGATGTCAAGATGAATAACAAACTGAGTCTGCAGAAGGCATTGAAACTTACGAAAAATTCCTAAATTACTCTGAAAATCTGAATGTCTCAAACATCCGTTGGTGATTCTTGAAAAAAAGAATACTTTTATGAGGTAAATTATTTTTTACTTGTCAAAGCAAAAGATCATTGAGAATATATTCTAGTTTTAATGTCTATCTTGTCAGAGTCAAGCTCATAGGCTCAATTTTAATAAATTCAATGAGCATAATGTTCTTGTCACAATTCATTTTCATTGACAAAAGCATGTACTCCAAAATTTCCTTTTATTTTTTCATGGAATATTATGGCACAAGTTCTCAGAAATATTCTAACTGTTCATCTAATTTTTTTATCACTTTATTCTTGGAAATTTAATCAGAACCATCTTGAATTAATATTTCTTATTTTAAAATTGAATGAAGAACGTGATAGACTTCTAAGTGTACTTATACTTTGTTTACACACATCTATTAACAGAAGAAACCCTATTCGCCTAGGAGTTTCCTTTAAAAGTTTTGGAAATGTATGATTACTGGCTAAATTATCAATACTATGATTAGGCTCAGTAGTTAAGGTAAATTGTAATAAACATTTTAAAGGATTTTCCCTGTTTAAAGAATAATGGATGCAAACACAAAGGAAAGTTTAACTATATAGATAACAAAAACACATCCATTTAAAACTGATTTTTGGATTTCAATCTCAAAAATAGTGATCACAGTAATTTTTTTAGTTTAATTTGAGATGTATAAAAACTGAGTGAATCTCAAACTTCACTTGAGTCAATGTTAAATAAACTGAATAAGAAAAATTGCCATAAAGTTTTTCTTCTTTTAATATTTTCCATTAACAATTACTTAGAATAAGTTAAGGAGAGAATCTGAATCTGAGATAAAGCTAGAAGTTCTGGTGCTCAAGAGTTGGCATTAATATCACCTGAGTGTGTAACAAGAGTTAAAATTTTCCTTTGTGTCTCAAGAGTGTCACTGAAGAATCGTCCCAGAAATTAAAATACCAAATGCCTAATCTAGACATTATCATGCTCCCTTTCTAATCTAGATTGCATAGTTAAGTAGTCCTTCTAAAGGTATAAAGCTGAAAGGTTTTACTCTAAGATTGGCAACAAAACAAGGTTGCCCACTCTCCCCACTTTTATTCAACATAACACTGGAGGTCCTAGCCACACCAACCAGACAACACAAAGAAATAAAAGGCATCCAGATTGGTAAATAAAAAGTTAAACTCGCACTGTTTGCAGATGACATGATATTGTACATAAAAAACCCTAAAGAATCTACCCCAAAACTATTAGAACTAATAACTGAATTCAACAAATTTGCAGGATACAAAATTAATAAAAGGAAATATGTTGCATTCCTATATACTAATGATGAACAAGCAGAAAGAGAAATCAAGAAAACAATTCCACTCACAACTGCATCAAAAAGAATCAAGTACCTAGGAATAAACCTAACCAAGGAGGTGAAAGATCTATACCCTGAAAACTACAAAACACTCATGAAAGAAATTAAAGAAGACACCAATAAATGGAAATACATCCCATGCTCTTGGCTAGGAAGAATTAATATTGTCAAAATGGCCACCCTACCCAAAGCCATTTACAGATTCAATGCAATCCCTATCAAAATACCAACATTTTTCAACAAACTAGAACAAATAGTCCTAAAATTCATATGGAATCACAAAGATACCAAATTGCCAAAGCAATCCTGAGAAAGAAGAACAAAGCTGGGGGTATTATGCTCTCTGACTTCAAGCTATACTAAAAAGCTGCAATAATCAGAACAGTATGGTACTGGCTCAACACCAGACCTATAGATAAATGGAACAGAATAGAGAGCCCAGATATAAACTGATGCATAAATGGTCAATTAGTATACAATAAAGGAGCCATGATGTACAATGGAGAAATGACAGTCTCTTCAACAACTAGTGTTGGCGAAACTGGACAGCTACATGTAAGAGAATGAAACTGGATTATTGTTTAACTTCATACACAAAAGAAAACTTGAAATGGATCAAACCTGAATGTAAGTCATGAAACCATAAAACTCTTAGAAGAAAACACAGGCAAAAATCTCTCGAATATAAACATGAGCAACTTTTTCCTGAATGCATCTCCTTGGGCAAGGGAAACAAGAGCAAAAATGAACAAATGGGACTACATCAAACTAAAAAGCTTCTGTCCAGCAAAGGACACCATCAGGAGAACAAAATGGTATCCTACAGTATGGGAGAATATATTCATAAACAACATATCCAATAAGGGGTTAACATCTAAAATAATAAAGAATTCACATGCCTCAACACCCAAAAAGCAAATAACCTGATTAAAAAATGGGCAGAGGATATGAACAGACACTTCTCCAAAGAAGAAATTCAGATGGCCAAAAGGCACATGAAAAGATGCTCCACATCACTAATCATCAGGGAGATGCAAATTAAAACCACAATGAGTTATCACCTCACACCAATTAGGATGGCCAACATCCAAAAGACAAGGAACAACAAATGATGGTGAGGATGTGGATAAAGGGGAACCCTCCTACACGGCTGGTGGGAATGTAAATTAGTTCAACCATTGTGGAAAGCAGTATAGAGGTTCCTCAAAAAACATTTGACCCAGGAATTCCACTTCTAGGAATTTATGCAAAGAAAACAAGATCCTAGATTCAAAAAGACATATGCACCCCTATGTTTACTGCAGCACTATTTACAATAGCCAAGATATGGAAGCAACCTAAATGTCCATCAGTAGATGAATGGATAAAGAGGAGGTGGTACATATACACAATGGAATATTATTTATCCATAAGAAAAAAACAAATCCTACCATTTGCAACAACATGGATGGAGCTAGAGGGTATTATGCTCAGTGAAATAAGCCAGGTGGAGAAAAACAAGTACCAAATGATTTCACTCATTTGTGAAATATAAAAACAAAGCAAAACTGAAGGAACAAAATAGCTGCAGACTCACAGACTCCAAGAAGGGACTAATGGTTACCAAAGGGGAGTGAAGGAGAAGGGGATTATAAGGGCATTATGTTAACACACATAATGTAGGGGGCTCACAGGGAAGGTAGTATAGCACAGAGAAGACAAGTAGTGACTCTATAGCATCTTACTACACTGATGGACAGTGACTGCAATGGGGTGGCAGTGGGGGGACGTGATAATATGGGTGAATACAGTAATCACAATGTTGCTCATGTGAAACCTTCATAAGATTGTATATCAATGATACCTTAATAAAAAAAGTGTAAGTACATTTAAGTGTGTTAAATCTTTCACTCTTAAAACACACACACACACACACACACACCTGACATTCCTCTTCAACTACTGCCCTTTATAGACAGATTCAGAGTTGGTTATATCTAACAGATTTACGTCTTGTGTTCTGTTCATCCCAATGCAATATGAATTCTGCCTCATATTTAATCAGATTATAATTCTCACCAATTTTTACAAGTTCATTGCTTATAAAACCAAGAAAACATTTTAGTGCTTATTTGATTTGCTTTCTCAGTGTTTGGCACTGCCAAGCACTTCCTTGTGCTGAAAACTTGACATCATTGGCAACATATTCTATTGGATTATCCCATCTATCCGATTACTTAGCAATCTTACTGATAGACTTCTCTTCTATGTCTTGTGTCTGTATTTTAAATCCTGAAGCACATCATGTTTGTCTTTTCTCCCTTTATACTGCTAGTCATAATATTTCATATGCTGACCAATTCCAAATTAGCATTAAGAATAGATACCTTCTGCTTTCCAAATTCACGTGTACAACTGTCAACTGTGAAATTCCAGTTAAAGTCTCACAGACACCCCAAACTAAACATTGCCGAAGTATCATCTCCTTACAAATGATTTTGCTCTTATACTACCTATCTCAAGGCAGATAAAAGCACCTGCTCAAACCATGGATGTCACCTTTTAATTTCCCCCTCCACTAGCCCCATACACTAAATCTTTGATGGCACCCTACTCAAAATCCCACCCTCTTCATATGTCCTCTCTTGTTTATATGCTTTCCTTTTATCCTTAGTATTTTTTACCATCTAATGTACTAAATATTTTACCTCCTCATCTTGTCATCTGTTTTCTCTCTGTAAAGTATACATTCCATGAGTTTAGAGATTTTTGTCTTGTACATAGCTGAAATAGTATCTGTGCATACTGAATGCTATAAATAGGAAGTTTTTGCCAGCACTATTTATGCGTTTACTTTTATTGACTGTTTTATCACTTGGTCATCAGATGGTTTTCCTACTTATCTGAATATGTAGCTATGTTTTTATTGAGTGCTGGACATTGTGGATAATACACTGTAGATGCTCTGCATGATGTCGTCCTCTACAGATGGTTTTGTTAGGGCAGGTCATTAAGTTCCTTCAGATTTACCTTATCCTGATGAGGTCTGTTTTTAGGCCTTCTGAAAATGGCCTCTTCTAGTTTTGTTTTTACTCTTAAGATGTGAAACCATGATCTGGACTCCTCCAGTGTGACCTTTCTGGATTCAACTAAAGGCATAGTGGTTTCATCAAGGTCTCTTCACTCCGACTGGGCTCGCACTTCAGTGTCTCCCCTGTGCTGGAATATCTGCTTAGCTCTCGGCCTCCTGGAAGAGGTTCCCTTCTAAACCTCCTAGGATTTTGGCCTACCCTTGTGTCCAGGAGTTGACAAGAATCTGTAAGGAATTTCCACTCAGATTTATTGGGTTTCTTCTCTGCAGGTTCCCCATTTATGATGTCCTAAACCCAAATACCAGCCAACTTAGCAGGCACACACTCATCCTTCCTTTGGCAAAACTGATATTCTCTAACTGGGTTACTTCTCCCTACATGATAGTCTAGAAAATGGTTTTTAAGAGAAATCCTCAGTGAATCTGGAACTCATATATTTCCCCTCTCCCAAGGAATTTAGTCCAGCATTAAGCTGCTATCCAGTGTCTGCAAATACTGTTTTATATATGTTATCCAGGTTTCATAGCTACTTCCAGTGGGAGGGTATAATACCAGCTCCTCCATAATGTCCACCCACAGAAATCCAATTAATATTGTTTGAATGAATCAGTCATCAAATCCTGTGGATTCTGTCTCCTTAACATTCCTCGAATCCTTTTCTTTTTCCCTATTGTCACTACCTTAGACCGCCGTTCCCTCCAGCCTAACTTATTGTTATGGTGTTCTGAATGTTCTCTTTGTCTCCAGTTCTACCCACAGACCAGTCAGTGTTTGGTTTTGTTTGTTAATGTTAATATTAAATGTCTCTTCTCTGTGGAAAACCCTCCAGTGGCTCTTCACTGTCCTCAAGATCAAACCCAAACACCTTGTGCTCCTCTGCAGCCTAATCGGTGCCTGCTGCCCTCCTGCCCTCCCCACCTGGCTAAACACATATGGTAAGTCACCTGCAGTCCCTGGACACTCACAGTCCATTCTCACCTCCGGGCGCTTGCACGTGCTACTTTGCACTGCCTGAAATAATTCCCTAAGTCCAGTCACCCACTCACATCCCGTCTTCCGGGAAGTCTGCAATGATCTCCCGGGGCTGCCTGGGATGCCCGCTTGTGCTCATTTTGCACTCTGCACTTTCCCATCATCTGCACTGCACAGTTTCATAATTATCCATTTGCTTTTCTGCACTCCCACTAGACCATAAGCTTCTTGGGGCAAGCCCCATGTGTTATTCATTGTTTTAGTCCTATTTACAAGATTACTGAATAAATATTACTTGAATTAATGCATACTAATTTTTAGCAACTTGCCTGACAAGAATATATTCCTTCTCAATGAATTATATATTCCTATTCTGTGCAATAAACAGAAAAATATATAAATACACCTTCCCCCAAGAATAAAAAAAGTAGCAAGAGTCACGGGACACATATTAATGCGAGTATGACACTAAAATTATACAAATAGAATGAAAAGATTTGGTTATGTTGTCAGCTGTCTGAATATATTAAAAGCTCCAAATTTTGGTTTTGTGGTGTACAGACAAAGTAAACATAATTTTAAGGAATTATCCATTCAAGTTGTAATGTGACAACTAAAGTCTCTACAATTATGCTGATTCTTAACATCTTAAAATCATTGCATGTTCGTTAGAAAGGAGAGTTTAAAACAAGCTCACCCTCTTCACTTCATAGATAAAGAACTAAGTTTGAAGGAAATAAAGTGACCTGCTTGAGTTCCCACAGTTAGTTGAATGGTAGCACAATAACCCAAGTTTCCTGCACTTCCTTAATTATCTTCAAATTTATGTTTTGTGTCAAAGAAACATTGCCCATCACTAACATGTGCTAAAGTCTTGCTATGTGTCAAGGGAAACACCTCCCTCATCACCCCACATTCATTTCTTATCTCAGGGCCCAGTCAGATAACTATAAAAAAGTAACCACAAACACATTAGAGGAACTGAAGATTGGGTGGGGTCAGGGACAAGAGCCTCCCATGAAGTGTCAAGGACTATGATAACATGACTACTTGTTGTCAACTTATAATTGGTTCATTATCTCATAATAAATAATATGGACATTTAATCCCAAGCTAAGAAGTGACTCTTCCTTAGAAGAAAGTTTCTCACTTGGTATCTATTGGATTTTAATGAACAACACATACATACATGTGTTTAGAGGAAACTGGGAAGAAAAATATCGTTGACTGCTTTCCATCAAATACTGATACTAAAAGCCACAATCTGAACATACTCAAAAAGTGCTTTTCAGTGGTCTAACTTTTTTGGAACTAGGTGGGGTTACTTAGAAATAAAAAAGCAAATACGATTTTTTTTTTATATTTGGCTGGCCAAAAATCAAATACTTAGGTGGGCACAATCTGGGAATCAGTTATATTTCAATAACATTCCTTATTATTGTTATTCTGGGATCTAGATGCTGAAAAAAATTGCCTATTAGAAAAAAATCTCATATCATGGCATTAAGTTATGTTTTGGAAACGTTTTGACTAATGAGTTATTATACATATCATATTCTGGTCCTATACAATTCCCTAGTAGGGCTAAAAGTATTTATTAGAATAGTCTTATTTTTTTTCCCAACATATCTACAGGCAACACTGAATTAATCTATACTTCATAAACAAAGCACTTAGGTTTTTGGGGTTCACACTCCTTATCCAGCATCATAAAACCATTAGCACCAGCTTCAGGAACAGAAGGAGAACCTTAGAGTAAGCCATAGAATCACTCTGGTTCTGATGATAGATTCTCGTTTGAAATTAACAGCACTACCAGAATGGGGCTCTGCCCAATGGACAGTAGCGTTTCTTAAGTGTTTTTGATGTGCAAAAACGAATCACGTTACCAGCATTTACTCCTTCAGTCTGTCATTATTCCCACTTTATAGTTGAGGAAACTGAGGCACACAGAGTTAAGTAGCTTGCCTGAGATTGAAAGCAAGCAAACAGTAGAGCCAGGACTTAAATCCAGGAAGCCTGGCTCCAGAATCCTTTTCATCATTACCCTGGTCTACTTGGCCATATGCCCACCTTTCTATTTCCTCCCACAAATGTTGCCTTAATGAGAGAACAAGTTCTCCCTCAGTTCCCATTTAATCTTTGCCTTCATCAGCAAAAGCCAATAAAACAGCTGAAAAATTTTACTTTTATTAAAATAAGTTCACTTAGTATACCAAGGACACTAAAACTCAAGGCTAGCAATTAAATAAGTGGGGACCTCACAGGAAATGGTTATTTGTCCCAAGAGAGTCATTACAGCCCTCCCAGCTTAAGAAAGTGACACAGTATATGCTTTTGAGGGTTCAGCTAACCCATATGTCAGCTTCCCTAGCCAGTATTCACCAGAGAATTCCATGTATTGAAAGCCTCATGCTGATGTTTTAAAATGTACTGACAAATAATAACATTATGGCAATGCTGAAAACCAAGTTCCAAATACTGAGCCCAGGCACGTGGCTTTCATCCGTTCTTTCAAAGCTCAAGAGAATTTTATCAGGCCCTGATCAAAAGAAGCCTCAGGATTTCATACAAACACACCCGCAGCGTCCTCCACTCAAGCACATCCCAGCAGAGCCTCTCCAGGAATAGACGGTACATCAGCATTCGCTTGCAGTAAACCAATGAATGCGGGTCTCTTCGAAGGCAAATCCCTAAATATATCAAACTTAAAATCAGATCCTGATTTAGCTTGGGAGGCCCTCAAGTGGGTGTAAATTGCTATAAAGGATATCTTAGTCGTGTGAAGGTCCTATCAACTTGCTTCCAAACATGAATGGAGTGAAGCACAGAAATCATGTGACTTCTTTGGTATGCTAAGCTCTGCAAGGATAAAACTGCTTTATTTGGAATTATGGGGATAGAAGGGGGAAACCCATCTGCAAACCATGAAGCTTATTAAACAAATTTGTTTCCAAAGTACTTGAGGTACTCTCAGTCCTAATTAATGTCTCCTGTAAATGCACCGTCATAGCTAACATTCACTTTCCTAATCTAAGCCATATGTTCCTTCTGTCGTCTTAACGATATAAATGGAAATCATTGGTGTTTTTTCCTCTGAATATTTCTATCACAAAAACGTTCTTTCCAAGGCTGATACTCTTTGCTGAGATCAATGGGTGAGAAAAATCCCTCTCTGAAAACAGTTCCCCACATTTTTTTTTCCTCTTCTTACTGCCCATATGCAGAGGTGAGGCCTTATGTGTGATTTTTAAATGTTGCAGTATGTATTTTGCCTGTATTCAAAGCAAGTCTCTACAACGGTAGAGCTCTTCACGTAAATGGGTAAATTGAAAAGGGGAGAGCTGAGTCCAACAGCCTGTACGCATGAAGTACTGTCATCATATCTCTCATGAGGAAAGCAGTTTATAGTTTACAGAGAAGTTCAGAAATAACTTTCGTTTTTCAGAAGCTAATAGCCTAAATCAAATGCTGTAACCTTCCCTATCTGCTGCTCCATACCTGTTTTCATTTTAAGAAGCAGTCTTTATGTATGTGCCTGCAGTAGAGATGCAGAGATCTATGAGATCTCAGAGTTGGACGAAACCCTAATGATCACCCAGTTGGGTAGCTGGTGAGTCTCACTGTGAAACCCAAACATTTGGTGAGCTTGGAGACTGGTTCTTTCCCAGAGGGATTATGATTCAATTGACCTGAGGTGGACCTGATGGAACCAGATATATTATTTTCCAAAAGCACTCCCAGAGATTGTAATGTGAGGTCAAGCTTGAGAGGCACTGATCTTCTCCACCCATCTCTTTTGGGGCCAGTGACATTAAATCATTTATTCAGCATCTATAGCAGTTGTTTGTGGCAGAGAGGTGACTGTAATCTCAGACTCGAGGCCTCCACACCTGTACATTTTCCTCTACATTTTACTACATCTCTCTTACAATGTATGATTTTTAAAACTAAAATCAGTTTGATGATAGAAATACCTTTAAAAACAAAACAAAACCTAGAACTACTCTCCTCCTGGCCTGTTTACAAGGCCCTGCTCCCTATCTTGTATTTCTCTGTTACTGCAAACTCTCCAGAATGCCAGCTCTAAGCTATAAGTGTCACTAAATAATGCCAGAACTAACATGAAACTATTAGTAAACCATTCTAGACTTGCCCCCCAAAATACTGTGTTTAACAGCACAAACACAATGAAATGACTCCTGTTTGCTTTCGTATTAAGAGTATAACAGCAGCCAAATAAGCTCTCTGTGCCAGGCACTGCACTCTGAGGGGTTGGCATAGATCATCTCATTGCATCCGCGCAACAAACTTGTGAGGTCAGTAAATTATTATCCCCATTTTACAGGTAAGACAGCTGACCCACCAGAGTTCAAGTAATTTCCCCAAGTTGATTCCCCAAGTTCAAGTAACTGGGCAGAGCTGGGAGCTGGTAGGCAATCGGTTTAGTTTCAAAAAAATCAGAGTGTGAAACTGCCTCAAAAGCGGCTATTTTAAATCATGATAAACTAATATTTATAAAACATTTTTAAATGGACACTTTATCATCTCTCATATGATCTCATGTAAACATTACAAGGTTGGTTAGCACCACCATTTGGTTCAAGAGAAACCAGGGCTCAGGGAACACCCAACCTCACAAGGTAGTGGGAGGCCAAGCCCCAGGGTGAGCCTTTGTTCGTGGCGGTGTGGTGGGGTACTCAGGCCACCGCATTGTTTTAAATCTGAAGATGGTTTCAAGGCTCTGCTGAGCATTTGATATGATCAGTCCTGCTAGAAAAATAGTAAAAAACTGACTATAAACACCCAAAAAACAAATGCCTTGCTGTTCAGATTAAACTGTTGATTGTACTGAAATTCATGGGTACACCTGGAAACAAAATAAATTGCAGCATATCTCCCCAAAGATTTTGTTGCATATCCTTTTGTTGTTATTCACATCGTTTGTGTTTGCTGAGCTGAAGTAAAGGATGCACGGGCTATTTTTATTCAGAGAAAGGCGATAACACCAGCCAAGCAGAAGGACCCATCCATGACCAGAATGCAATGGCCTTCATTATCTTCCAACTCCTCCTAAATGACTCATGGAGAGCTGGCAGATGGTGTTTTCTCTCACCCCTCGCCTTGCACTTATTTAATTATTTTCACTTAGCTTTTGTTCTGCTACCACGATGTCCAAATAGGCAGATATATTTGGGGGTAGGTTTCTTCTAATACTGACACGGTATTTGGAAAAGTTCTCAAGTTCTAAGTTCTGGATCAAGTAAGGGTAGAGAACAATGATGACAAAAAATGATCAGTAGTGATCACTAACACTTCCTGTGCACCAGTGATGTGCCCGATAATGAGCCAGTGAATTTGCCTGCATTTCTCATTTTATCACCAATGACTCACAGATGGGGAGGCTACAGTATAGAGAGGTTAGGAAATCTACTCTGGGTTGAACAGCTAGTAAGTACAGGCAGAGGATCGTTAATCTTTAGGTGACAGTAATGTGGTAGCAGTTATAAGCTCTAACCCTTTGGGGAAATAAACCAATATTGGAAAATAATAAAGAAACCCACAAAGTTAATATTCAACCATCGGGAGAGACATCAGGCAGTGACTAAGGCATCAAGAAAATGAAGATTTGCCGAAACTCAGAGAGGCAATGTCCTCAGCCCCTGTGCAGTGCAGAGGTGCAGGCAGCAGGCGGCCTCTTGCCGACAGTTCCTTCAGGACCTGCGTGGATTGCAGAGCCCCCTTGCCTGCAGCCTTAGCCTACCTGGGCAAGTCTGCATCCTGTGACTGACCCAGGCAGGGGCACAAATGCCCTGTCATTTTGGCCCAAGCTCCTGAGAGGCAATGCTCTCTCCACCTGCGTCCACAAGGCTAGCCAAGGCATTGCAGGTCTGCTTCAAAATTTGGCTTTTTTCTCGACCAGGTCTTAGTCTAATCCCCTCTCCCCAAGGTGTTAATCCCTAACAAATCTCTTGTATCCTAAGAACCTAAATTGTAACAAAACTTCAGGGGATTTCAAAAAGAAAAAATAAATATTTTTCTATTGCTAGGAACCCTTTGAGTCTCAAGAATCCATACACGTAGATGTAACAGACAATACATTTTTGAGAGCAGTCTCAAGACATAAATTTCCCCAAATTGGTATGAAATGAAAGTAGTAATAGCCAAGTATCTAGTTAATCCTTCGGACTGGACTGATTAGGTAATTCAGGACCATATCTGGTTCCGGCACAGGGGCAGAACAATAGTGAACAGGCCCAGAAACCCCCCAAACATAAGCCCATATAAGCCACCATATCTTTGTGGATCTACAGGGGTAGTTGATGGCCCCATACCATTATCCTAGGCAGTATGATACCCAGTTCCATACCAGAAGATGTCTATAAAATTCTCTTAAAGATATTTTCATATATAAAGCAGTTCTCAACATTCCTTAACAGTTAATCCCTGTGTTACAGATGGACTCAATATCCTTCACAGAAAGTACTGAATGACATACGATGTGGAGTTACCAGATCAGTCTCCGTTCCTTACCACCTTTCCTTCAGGTACCCCTCAGGTGCCCTCCCATCCAGTATACCTGTCATAAGTGCCATTTTACTCTCTGTCATTGTCACTGTTAATTAATTCTGCTGTATAAATGAGGTGATGATGACTAAGCCATGTCAAGAGATTTTTCATTTTTTAAAAAAGGGACTTACGCAACCCCAAGAAACCTTTCTAAACCCCACAGAATGAAACAACTGTACTCAAATAAACAGGCATATGGCCCATTTGGGGGACACAGGACTTTCTGTCACTCTCAGTTGGGAGGCCATCTCCAGGCCCTGTGGCCAGGCTTATAGAAGGAGCATGTGTGAAAGTAGGAGGGGAGAGGCAGCCGGACACGTGCTCCCCCCTCCCTAGTGACCCACCTCACTGGACAAGAAGCTTCCATGAGCACCATGGCTTCCCAGGAAAAACTGTAGTCTCCATTTCTTATCAGTGGAAACATCCAGGGTTTTAGAACTTTAATCCTATAACAAAGGTAAAGAGAGAAAGAGACAGAGAGAGGAAGGGAAGGAGGGAGGGAAGAATGGAAGAAAAGAAAGGGGAGGGAAGAGAGAGAGGGAGAGATTGAAGAGTTTAATCTTGATTAATTTATAGAAAATTTGTAGATCCAGGACCCTGGAGAATTAGACAATTTATACATAATATGCCACTTACATGGATAGTAGATGATATTAGAAAATATAATATAGAAACAGTGATGGATATCAAAGAGGGAAAAGAGAATAAAAACATTTGGGTTTAATTTACAAATCAGTCATTTTTTAAATTGTATATTTTTTTAAGCTAGTCACAAATCATGGAGATGGCTATTGACTAAGTTATAAAACTGGAGCAAAAAAAAAATAGATTTTTGGAACTGAACTGTTTCTCTTAAAAATTTCACAAATTACTTCTAATTCATTCCAATTTTCTTTCACTTTTCAAATGCTAAACTGGTTTTAGCACCCTGTCCACTCTGTTGTCAATTTACTTACATTAAAACTAATCTAGGAATCTACTATTTAAGCACCTCCTAGACAAAATGGGTTACTTTAAAGGCATATGTCTTAATGAAATATTGTATGTTCCTCTTTGAAGACAATTACTTTTGTTCAAAGAAAATGTCAACAAAATTCTGTTTGGGAATCAAGGTGCTTCTAATTAAGGACAGAAGCTGTTTAGGGGTTTTCAACACTTAGTGGGGGCCTCCTAGGAAGTAGGCACTTCTCTTTTTAGAGCATTTTTCATGAGGTGAAGAACGGAGCCCACTGGGTCAATGGTTAGAGAATGTATAATTATGCCATAATTTTAACAAAGAGGCTATGCTAGCCATTCTAATCAGTTCTAATATTTCATAGTAGAGTACAGAGGCTAAATCTCAGATTCCTTTTTTAAGACAGAGCCGTCATTTCTAAATATATACTAACACACATTTCCTATGTTTATTTGGATAGAAAGAGCATTACTGCACATGACAAATGTAAAAATTACTTGTGCCATGAGAAAGTTTGGAAAAGCTGTTGAAGGGATCAGGAGAAAGACATCTTACCTGAACTTTCCATATCTGGTGAAAGTAGAGTCTCCCTAAAATATAACTGCCATAACCTCCTTCCGGGGCATCTTCCAGCTCCTTCCAGGAAGCACACGGCCCACTAGAACTTTCCACACTTTCACACTGAAGCCCTAACCACCCCCCACCTTTGTGTTCGGCTGATGTGTGAACCCTTACCTCTGCCTATTCTGCTGCTCACTCCTGAGTACTCCCACGTGTGTAATCAACTTTTCTCTTAGAATCTGCCTATTGTGAATTAATCCTTGGACCCCATCACTGGAGTCTAAGCTGGTACTTTTCACTCTGACACAAGATAAAGGAGGGAAAATCTCCCCCTAACACTCTACAGACTACCTGACCTAAAACTAGCCTTTAAAAGTATTGTTTTATGATCTGTATATTCGTTTGTGTTGATTTCTTTTTCAAAATGTATGGAGTTTGGTAAATTCTGTTTTAGAGTTGGATGCTTCTCTTCTATTTTACGACCACATCAGCATGCCTTTCCACTCTATCTAGTTAATTTTTGCAAGATGTTGAAAAAAATTGCATTTTTGCTTAATACAAATATGTTTGTGGTTAACATAATTTCTTTGGTCTGTCTAAATTAAAATTTCAAATGCACTGAACCAATTAAGAGCTGTTTTATAGGATGATAGCATCTCAAAGTAAAATACGTCCAGAAACAAAGCATGGAAAGTATCAGAAGGGTGATGGGTGATCTTGGTTTCATGTACTCCAATTTTAAGAATCGTACATAAATTGTGGTAGTCACCACACCCAGACACTGTTGTTTTCATAGTAACCGATCTACTTAAAAAGAAACGGGTGATGCCGAAGAAGAAGAAAGAAACTAGAATAAAAAATAGAAATAACTAGCCCTGAATATATAATGACAGCAAGAGAAAACACTATGATAAGACATGTCAAGATGGCATTTTACCTCAGGAAACTATTAGGAACTTGGAAGATTCTGGAAGACAAGAGTCATGTCTTCTATCTGAACCCAAACTATGCACATACTGGGCACTCAAATACTTGAAAAAGAGGTAAAGAGGCTAGGGAAGGGAGAAAGAGGAAAGGAGGGGAAAAAATGAGAACATCCAAGAAAACAAATTCTCCTGTGCCATCAGATCAACAGGCACCCAAATAATAGAGCAAATATCAATGATCGTTTTCATCATCAGAGATACTGATCAACTGTGAGTACTGAAGGGAAAATATACCTGATCAAAACCTACGATTACAGGTGTTCACAGATGCCATTCAAGTCCCTCTTGACCTCTGGTTGTCCCCTGTGATGAGTGAAGGTGAATTATTTTCATATATTTGAGTCTAATTTGTTCGGCCAGTGTTGAATTTTGAAAAGAGAAAAACATATGTTTCCTTCCCCAGTGGCATTTTTACACTCAAGTATGTCAAAAGTAACTATCTGGTTACTCAAGTAATTTTATTAAAATGCATGATTTTAAAGATTCATATGTTTAAACACACGTGTGCTTTACAGAATGTTTGCTGGTATTTTGGTTTTTCAAATGTGACCTTTGGGTTTTGATTTTTCATTTTGTATTTTCTATTCTAAGCTTATCTATCTTTAAGCTTCCAATAGCAATTAAAAATTAAATTGGCCATATTGGAGAGGTTAATTTACTTGTGTCACAGATCAAGACAGAAATAATTCAGGCTGTATTCACAAAGCTATTTGCCTCTGTAAACCTCAATGCTTTATAAAAACACGATCTGGTGATAAGTTTGGAAACACTGTGTGGACTGCATAGAAACCAACTATGTGCTTCTGTGATTTGAATGTGCACACCGAGCCCCTGGCATCTTATTAATATGCAGATTCTGATTTAGAAGGGTTAGATAAGACCCAAGGCTCACCATTTCAGACAGCCAGGTGATATTGAAGCTGATGATCGGCAGACCACAGTTTGAGTAACAGGGCTTTAAAGAACTAGAATCTTTCACTAAATATTTTCTATTTTTTTTCTTTACAGTTTATGATTGATCCATTTAGAATTTTAACCCTTAGAACAGTGAAGTTTGCCATCCCTGTGTATTCTTAGTACATAAAAGGAACTTCACCCATGGAATTTCCTTAGAAATCTATAAGAATTGCTCACCCCAAAAGATTGATTTATTTTTTCTATCTCTCTTTAGTAGAGATAGCAAGCCCTGATTAAGTCCAAATCTTAAACAAATTTTGTTGCATTTACAAAATGTGCTGATGTGAAAATCTAAATCATGGTCACAGATTCTGAAGATATCTCCAGACATGACCAATAATAACATTTCTGGCAACACATGGAGGAACAGGAAGCTGTTATGAGCTTCTTTTAACCCAAAAAACAACCACAAACTCTATCTTATACTGTTATTGGAACAACAGAATCAATGCCCTCCATATGGGTCAGCAAAAAATACACCATTAAAATGTTATTGGAAGCCATCAACTTAAAATGATTGACTAGGCACATTAATGTGAGTCAAAAAGGAAATCAAGTGGGGTTTTGGGTATTTAACTGTTTTCAAAACATCAGTTCATATATGTTGAACCCATCCAAGACTCTTAGTTAGTATAAGAATGCAATGTTATTTAATGGGCTCAAAAATTCTTCAAACTATAGTCCAGAATACTGTATTTGTATCCATGAACAGGATACGATAACTTTAAATGATCTGACTCCTATATTAAATTGGCAAATACATTCACTCAAGAATTTATTAAGCAACTCCCCAAAGCCCAGAACTTTAATAGGCATCACAATCTCTTTCAATCTCAGAATGAATATTTTTCATTTGCTATGTGACCAAGGGTAAAAACAAAAATCTCTAACCCATTAAGTTGCACAGACTCCCCCAGAAAAAGAGGAAGGATGAATTTCTCTCACATTTATTCTGGTATCTTAAGTACTGATGTCCTTATAAGCAAATCATATCCTATTCAGTAGGACATTTCATTAAATTCAGAAAGAAAGTTCAAAATTTAACATCTGACAGCAATTTCTCATGAGAATTTCTTATACTGTTCAACATTTTCAATTTCATATAAAGCAGTCTTAGAGGTATAGAAATTGCCCCATATAATGCTAAATATATTCCCAAGATTCCAATAGAAACTCATATGTTTTACTTATAAGGTAAACAAGAAGGAAAATATTTGTTGAACTTTATGCCTCTTTATGCATGAATCAATTTTTTTGAAGATTATGATACGGTTTAAATGATATAAATAAAAGACAAAATACAGTTCCTGAAACACAGTAAGGTCTTAATCTTGACAGTAAGTGATCATAGTTATTAAAAAACTTTCTTTTCAGTTACCTCATGTATCATTGGCTCCATGGCAAGCCCATAAGACCACTCTTTCTCTGATCTAGAGATGGCATCCACTTTCAGCTTAAGAATATATGTGGTCTGAAGAGTATGTTTTGGTTTGGTTTGCTTTTTATAATTTGAAGGCCTTTAGATGGGGGTCTCCATTTGCCACCTCCCCCCCACTCCTCACTCTTCCCTATTATTCAACACTTTTCAAATCCACTCACTTTTGTTACCTGTCTGATCTGTGCTCTAAGCCTGGACCCATGAGCCAATATCAGTGGAAAACCCCAAGTAAAATAACACCCACTGCAACATCCTCACAAGAAAAGAATATGCTTCTTTTCCTTTCTCTTACGCCATGATGAATAAGTATCCTTTCATTTTATACAACTGCAAGCCAATATTTGAAATGCTAGGGATGACACAGCACGAACCAGTTTGGGCAGCATTTCAGCAACTCCCTCACTCTGAGCAACCTGGAAAACAGTCTGCTGGTCTGTCTGCGGCTCCGCTTGGTATCTCAGTCTGCTTTGCAACAGTATCTTGTACCATGGAATGAAAATGGGAGGTCTTCCCTGTTCCCTATCGCCATCCTCTCAACCCCTTAGACAATGGAATTCTCCATTAGAAAAGTACTTGGAGAAGAAAAATCCGTTTTTTGTTCTTCTGTCCACTATAATACAGCGCTTTGCTCCTCGTCCTCTTGGGGAAATATAAGGTTGGCTGGCAGTCAGTCTGACAGAAGGAGAGCAGTGCAGCGGAAAATTGGATAACAGGATAAAAATCTATGGGGCCACAGGAATCCCATCAAAACTGGCTCCTCCTGTCAAAACCCAGACAAGTGACAAGGACAAATATAGAATGTTATTTATATTTAAATATTTCTAATGATATCATAATTATACTTCTGCCTCTGTTAGGCAGTCATTTTCCTGTGAGCCACCATTCTGAAAACCAAATGTTATAATGTTGGAGAAAATCTACATAAGAATCAGACAGCTTCAATCAGACATCTAGGAAAATCCTATAAACTCCTTAAATAGCTCTTTCTAAAGGACAGAGAATAATAACTTTTTTTTCAATGACATTTTCCTTAGAGTACAATAGCCAAGTTCAGTAAAAATAGATTATTACCAGTACTTTGGGAATGGGAAAACCAAGTTATCCAATAATGTCCTGTTTTCTTTCATTACAAGGTGTCATATCGAGTCATCCTATAGGTCAAGTTCCTGACTGATGGCCTTAATTTACTAAACTTTTCGACAAGCAATTAGCTGAAATTTAAATTGCCAAAATATGTAAATTTTCTTATTTTAAAACTCGGGAAAAACTTTTCATGTAGATATTCCAAATCAGTGTGCTTTATAATTAATTATATTATTAAAACCTGACATTTTAGAGTCAATACAAAATACCTTAAGAGAATACGCTAGAAGTGATACCAAAGCATTTAGCGTCATAATGGAGGACAACATTTATAAGTATATACTCTGTATAGAATACAATTCATGTTATACTTCCATAGAACTTTAATGCAAAGATTCCTAAGGACTTATTGGTCATTAATATGTATATAGTATTTGTCTTTTACAGAAGGATTGCCAAACATATACGTGCATCAGACCTGCGCAACAAAAAGCAAAGGACTGTCAGCCTGCAAACTCATTAATTTATATAAAAGCAATATATTTATTGCCCATAATATACAACATGCCAAGTGCTGGGAGAGAAACCAAATATAAATGGGTATTCAGTCACAATAACATGTCATCTAAAACTTATGTTCAGAATGCTACAGACAGAAAACGGAGCAATTGAGAATCCTCCATCTGTATGTCATTTCCAGTCTAAACACATCTGGCATGCTATCAAGGCTCCTAACTAACTGAGCCTATTTTACCGAACAAATTTAATGTTCCCCAAATGCCAACTTCTTCCACTTTGTTTTAAAGTATTCCCTAACTCTTGCTCATGTGTGTTCTCTCATTCCTGCCTTCTCTTGTTTATGCTCTTCCTCTGCCTCGATTGCCCTTGATCCCTCCGTCTTTTAACCAAAACCTAACTCTTTGGGGTCTAGCTAAATTACCAACTCGTCTTGGAGACTTTTTCGATTTAATACAAATGATTGTTTATCTTCTGTAAAGCATTGTTCTAAGTGTTTAACATATACGACCTTATTTAATGCCACAAATCCATAAGGAGGTAGTATTCCATTTTAAAAATACAATAAACTCAGAGCAGTTAAGTAACTTGCCTCAGGGTACACAGCAAAAAAAGTAGCAGAGTCCAGATCCATGGTGCAACCATCTAACTCAAAGTCCTATGTAGGTAGGGAACTATTCTGTGTTTTTGTTACCTTTCTAATATCTTTTTCTATGAATTCATGTTGTAGACAGTACCTTATGATTCAGTATTTAATAATTCTCAAGCTCGTATATACCACTCTGGGTTCTTCCATTAGATTATAAATGTGTAGTTTACTTATCCCCTACTCTAGCCTAATACTAGACATTTAAGTTACTGTAGGAAATCTAAAGCATTTTAGTACATTACAAAGAAAGCTGTGCTTTTCAGATTATTGTTAATTTGCCACTGGTTTGGATTATACATAGTTCCCCTAGCCCCATGGGACTATTTGCCTTCTAGTGCAGTATAAAAGTTTTGTGCGTGTGTGAAGTCAAAAAAAAATCTTAATCTTCATTCGAGAAGTCTTTATTGAGTAATGATTATGTGATAGCATTTTGCCAGATACAGAAGAAAATACTAAAGAGGTTTAAGACAATCTCAGCTCTTAAGAACCTTATTACCTTGTTGGAAAGAGATTTTATGTACATTAAATTATACATATTAAGTATATGTTAAATGTAAGCATATATGGTATATTATATGTATATGAGTTAGTTCACAAAACATACATAAAATAATGCCTTAGTGCAGTGCCAAGCATACAGTAAGAGCTTAATAAATAATAGATTCATCCAATCATAGCAAATGGACCATAGTGAGCAAAATTTAATCTACCGTTATTCATAATAAGTGGTTATCATTTATTACCAGACATCATTCAACAAATACTTAGTGTGTATATATCCTGTACCTTTCTAGAATTTAGAGTCTGGCAGTGTCAATACTGAGGAGATGTGGAAAACAGCAGACTAATTTTTCTTACAGGAGTCTCTCCTGAAAAATGTATTGTGGACCAAATCCTTGGTATGAGCTCACTTTTTTCCACTATTGTTTTTTTTTCCTCCTTAAAAATGGGATGCAGCAAAAAAGGATAATGCTTTTGTAGATCTAGTTTAGATAAACCTGGCTATGATTTTATTCCAGTATTAACATAAATATATAAATGTTTTCCCTTGTGACTGTTTTTATTACATGAATTTGGATACATTAGCCTAGGGTTAAGTAAATTAAATGGAAAAATATCATCAATAGGTCTAGCATCAAAAACAATATGTGGTTCTTGGATTCTGTGAATTATTTAATGGATTACAATGAGGCATCAGTTAAAGGCTGGTAATTTAAATTATAAGCAGAGGGTTCAAAGTTGTGGCTAATTCATTACTCATACATATCTAGTTGACGTAGTAATTTAAAGTCATGTGTGTCCCATTAATTGTAATCTTGTTTCCATATGACAAGATAAATATCTCAAGGAACATAATATATTATAGTCATAGGTCAAACCAAATGAACATCTAAAATAGATTAGCAGTAAGTGCAGGCAATATGTCATGTTTTATAAATTTTAAAAAGGATAAATTGTATTAACATTTAGCAGATTGTTCATTACACATCATCAATGGTTAGCTTTAACTGTATTAATACTCAATTCAGTTACAGCATTGTTTGAAAGAACCACCCAAAGAGATTCTAAAAAAAAAACGCTGACTGAAATCTAATATTTGGGGGAAAATATAGAATCAGCTAATCTGTACCCTTTCCCACCAAGATTTGATTGCTTTATTTCATGTGTATGTGAAATAGACATATTTTGGTGCTAAAGTGACTCAAACAAGAGCAATGTTAAAATTAGCAAAAAAAAGAAAACGGCTGAAATGCCAGATCCCTACCAATCTGCATCTATATTTATGCTTTTAATTTAAGCCTCTTCATCAGCTGAGACTGGGTCAGAACTTCAAACATTATTCTAGAGTAGAAAACCAAATTGTCTCTCCAGTACTACAGGGCAAAATGAGTCCAAAATAAGCATTTGGGCTGACTATTGTAATTATAAAACAGAGAGTTAGTTTTCAGATTTGAGCTGAAATTTAACTGCAGCCATCTCAATATGGATTCACCAGTTTTCCTACCTATAAACCCTGAGATCATTGGTGAAGTGTTTATTCAACTCTCTCTTTCACCATGTCTATAAGTCATTAGACACTGTTATTTTCTCAGCCCAAAATTCCTGCTGTTAAAGAGCTTTGTACTATTTGGATGACAAATCCAAAAAGTCACTGAGGGTAGAGAGAGGGACTGAAAAAGGAACTGCAAATCAACTAAACCCAGTCCACAGAAACATTTTATTTAGCTGGCACAGGTTTTCTTCTTGCTTTTGTTTATTTGGATGTTTGCTTTTCATTTTTGAATATCTTTAAAAGAAGGCAGGCAGCCTCTAGTTCATCAACATTTCCTCTGTTCCCTCTTTCCTTCCACAAACCCCCATCCCATGCCAATGTATTTATCAGCAGGAGAGTTTGTAGTAGATGACTGCTGATCCACTGACGATAGGACTTTCTTTGCCAAGTGGGCTATGCACAGAACTAAAATGATCAAGACAGCAGAGGAGATTTTTAGATTCTGTGTAAGGGAAGAAGGAAAAAATGACAGTTGACGCTAACAGCAGGAGAGGAATTGTGAGAATGAAAACAAACTATCAAGTGGAGGGGCATGCTAAAGTTCTGCTGGACTGTGTGCAATGGGCCTCCTACCCTCTGTACAGAATAGTTTTAGTAAAATATTAATTTCTCATGAATGCATTACAAAATTGGATATGTTCTGAGGACCCAACCAAGTGCTGAGTGTCTCAGTGCAAGGCAAGGGCTGAGGATACTTTGAATCACTGTGGATTATGTTAATACAAAAGGGTGAGTCCTTGCACTGGGGATTCTTTCTCCATCTATGTTATTTCATGAGAGTTTCCAGCCACACAGCTCAGGAAGTTAACTGCATTTAGTGGCAGAGAGGAGTTGGGTCCATGAAAAAGGCTCAGCCAGTCGGATTATCCTGGTAGCACTGGGAAACTTGAGAGGGTGAAAGGGAAGGACACAGTGACAGTCAGAGCTTACTTACAGTTCAACACATTCCACACAAACGTTTGTCTAAAGTGAGATTTTTCAAATAGTCCAAAAAATTTAGAATGGATCCCTTAATTTGTTACAATGGAGACCAAAATAATGTACATACGCTTCTTTTTAAGCCCATTTAGAAGCAATATCAATAATTTCAATCAAAAAATATGTACAAGATACAAATATCATGAGGAGAGTATAACTGTTAAAATCTTCTTGCCTGGATTTATTAAGATGCAGCCTAGTTGATTACTTTTGAGAGTTCAAATCCTAGTTTACCACTTACTAGCTGTGTGACCTTGGACGAGTTATTTAACTCCTCTGTGCTTCAGTTTCCTTATCTACAACCTCAACCACCAAATGTAAGATGGGGGTGAGTGCCATAACGGACAGCAGAGTCAAAGCAGCTATCAGAACACTCTGACTCACGCAGACCTATGGTACTAACTAGTGTTCGTCAGTTAGGATTGCCGCAACAAGCACCACAGACTGGGGGGTATGGGCTAAATGGCAGAATTTCCAGAATCTCCCACCTAGCCTTAGTGCATTGACCTATCAATGGGTGTTTACCACAGCAGAGCCTCCCACAGATCCCGGACAAGGGGTGGAGAAAAAACAGCCATTCTTTCCTCCCCTCTGTTCCTGTCGTCTAATTGGTCTGATGCCAGTCAGTCACCGTAGCCCCACCCATGGAGTTCCTCCCAGAAGCTGGCTGGGAAGGAGAGAGCGAGCGCCTTGGCTAGAGGGAATGGGAACGAAGGGAGCCGGGTCTGGCTTGGGATCTCCCAGCAAGCTGTGAGCAATAAAAACAGTTTCTCCCAACCTACCTTACCCCTTGTCTCACTTCGATTTTAGCAGATTCATAGGAGAATTTGTTCCGGGGGGTCGGGGGGAATCCCCCTTACTCCCAGAGCTACAGTGGCTTATACAACAGGAAGATGCTATTTTCTCACATTCTCTAGGCTCAAAGGCCAAGGTGAAAATGTTGGCAGGTTTGGTTCCTCGTGAGGCTTCCCTGCTTGTCTTGCAGATGGCTTTTCTCTGGTGCCTCTTCCTGTCTTTTAAGGACATTGATCACTGTGGATTACAGCCCCCATACTTATAGTTTAATTGAACCTTAATTATCTCTTTAAAGGACTCACTTTTGAATACAGCTACATTGGGGGTTAGGGCTACGGTATATTGATTTTAGTGGGACACAGTACAGTCCGTAAGTACTAATAGTGCCTACCTCACAGGACTGCTAGGAGGATTAAATGAATGTGTATTTATAAAGTTATCTATAACAGTGATTGGTACATAGTAGAGTCATAACAAGTGTTTATTAAGTAATTTGAAAAAAATTAAAGGCTGTTTTTTTAATCTCTGAGTTAATTGCCTCATCTGTAAAATAACAATCTCACTTCATGGCAGATAGGAATCAGGCATGTGTATGTTACCTATTTCTGCATAAAAGATTACCCTAAAACTTAGCAACTTAAAGCAAAAATAAACATTTATTATCTCACACAGTTTCTGTGGGATAGGAATTCAGGAGTAGATTAGCTCCCCATTCTGGTTTATTGTCTCATGAGGTTATAATTAAGATATCATCTGAAGGCTTGACTGTGGTTGGAGTATTCACTTCCAAGATAGTTCACTCACATGGCTGACAAGTTGGTGCTGGTTGTTGGCAGGAAGCCTCAGTTCCTGACTATGCAGACTTATCCAGAAGGTTTACATGCTCTTACAATGTGGCGGCTGGCTTTCTCTGAAGCAAGTGATCCAAGATCCAAGAGTGAGCAAGGCAGAAGTGACAATGTCTTTTATTATTTGGCCTCAGAATTTATATCCTACCACTTCTGCTATACTAGTCACATAGATCAACCCTAATAGAAATGGGAGGGGGTTACCCAGGGGCCTGAATACCAAGTGGCAACCATCAGTTGGAGTCATCTTAAAGAATGGCTACCATAACTGATCAATCAGATGCTCCTGCCAGGACTTTGAAACATGTATAAGTGAAACAAGGACACAGTGATAGTAGATTACTTATCGCTCAGCACAAGTATCAAGGAAGGAGAGCGCCAGTTACAGCATTCCAAGCAATTATCCTAGTGAATTGAAATATGTTTTCCATTGTCTTACATTTTTTTATTCTTTCTCATTCTCCAATTTCCCAGCCTCCCAATTAATTCTGTGATTGTCCGATATTTTTTCAATAATATTTGTATCTGCTAATCAATTGTCTTCTATTATTTATAAATAAGAATCTTCACTGAAACAATCTGGAAATCTTTCCCTCTATCCTCTGCCACTATTAATCTTCTTCCTTCCTCTGACTTCATATCCCAGGTCACATGTTATTCCCTCAAGGAAGCCCTCCCTGACCCCTCAGACTAGGACAGCAACATTATTATATATTTTAATGGCACTATTCTCATTCTCACCTCTGTTATTAAAATTATGATTATTCATCTATCATTATATAATCAATTTTTTTCCAGTAGAATTTTGCTCCACAAGGGTAGAAGACATGACCATCCTGTTCATTGCTGCATTCCCAGCATCTCACACAGTAGGTCTCTCAAAGGATGAATAAATCAAACAAAGTATTTGCTGTCTTTATTGTCTTTATGGGAGAGGTGACATCCTTCTATCATTTTAGTTTCAATTGGAATGATATTGTCTTCACTTTCACATTTTCTAATGTACTTTTTCAATTAATTCTGGAAATGGTGTTTTCAAAGCTCAGTTTGATATTGTCATTCTTTGTCAATAAGGTTGAATATATACTTTCCTCAGTGAATTCTTTCCCTATGGGAAGGCTAAAATATATGTTTGTTTCATGAACACGGGATTTGGAAATGAAAGGAGTTAATTATTTGATGTGATTGTTCAATGGCATCTGGCTAAGGAAACTTAACTAAGAATTGAGATATTCCTGAAGAGACGCCTGACATGTCCATGAGCTAGCACTCCCTCTATAGGGATGAGAAGTGCCAGTTCTTGGCTCTCTGGTGCTCATTCTCTGTTGACCAATGACCCTTCCCCTCTTCCAACTGTTTCATTCTTTCTTTAAGTATGTCATTAACATGCAAGCCCTCATTTGATAGTATGGGAACAATGTATTTAAAGGTAATTCTATGCCTGTTCAGGTTTGGAAGGTAGAAAGGGGGAGAAGCAGAAGCAGAATTCTTAGGAATGACTAAGTTTTGGGTGTTATATATATATATTTTTTAATTAGTACAGTAAAATCAGTGTGGCCAGCATCACCAGCTTGAGGTATAATTTAGATCTTAAATCTTTCTAATATTCAAATTAATTATTCAATCCCCACAGGAACAATTTAAAAGGAAATTCAATGGCTACCTCTTGAAATCTCTCGCCTTAACCAACTTGTCAGGAACTGTGGGTGCTTAACCAGTCATCTGGGTAAAAGGTGTCATCTCTGTTTCTTAAGTTACTCATCTGTAGCAGGAGAACTGACACAGGAAGACAAGGAGGCAGAGAAGGAGGAAAGGAGGGAGAAAGCCTGAAGAAAGAGGATGAGAAGGAGGGCATTCAAGCTGTCTGACTAGCCCCAACATTCAGTTGTCATTTCTGCTGTCACTGCTATACAAATTCACTGCACTAAACTGACCTAGTCCTGCACATTCCTTTGAGACTTTCTACCCTCCCCAGCGACGCACTCACAGAGGCTTCCAAAGCCACAGATCTCTCACCCTTCCAGTCCGGATATTGTTTCCACAGTGTGCCTGTTGGGACAGGGAGGTCTTCCAGCCACGGGCTGTTATGGAATGAACCTTCCTTCATTATTTCCTCTAATTCACTAGCCAAATATCTGCCTTCTCTCAGGGCAAAATGCTGCTTTGGGAACACAGGTGAGCTTATTTGAAGTCATCTCAGTCTATCTGATGTTCCAATAAGATGATCTTAAATGGAATGGGGAGATTCTACTTCCTTCTTGAAGTCTTTGAGAATGCAAATTGACTCCACTTTTTTCCAAGCTTGCCTAGTAAAAGATACATGGAGGAAATTTTTATTAAGCCACAAAATATCCTGACACATACTTTTCCTGAGTCAATATGTTCCTACTTCTCACATTTGCTTAATAAGGAACCTTCAAGAAACTCCTCTCAGAATTAAGAAAATGTAATCCAAATTTATCACCGTAGTCACCTAGCAGAAAAGTTGCTTGCAGCTTCTTTCATCAGCCAAGAAATAAAAGTCTTTCCTATATTGTCAGGTATCCTTCATACCTCTACAAAGAAAATATACAGTCCATAATTGTTAAATATGTTACAAGAAAATGTGAAACTTGAAAGGTGTAATATGGTAGATAATTGGACTATTTAGCACAGAGCTACCTTTGGTAACAGTACTCTAAATGCTGTCCAAGTATCAACTCTTCCTACATGCAGCCTGTGTGTTTGGAGGCAGCTGACGCCCCAGGCCCATGACCTCCAGTGGTAGGCATATATCACAGGTCTAAACTAATTCTTTTTCCCTGGTCATAGTGATTGATTCAGGAATGGGTCCACCACTCAACATCAGCCTATGATAACCAACTTTTGCTCTGCTCTTGAAAGTGAGAAGCTATCTTTCCTATTAGATGAGATCAACACTAGAAAACTTGCCTTATAATGGAGCCGGCCCAGAGAAAGTAGAACTAGTAATAAATCCTGGTCATATCAGATATAGAGTGTTCAATTAATGAAAAAATAAATTTGCTTCCTGGTTATTTTGGTTTTTCTATTGCTTTCTATCAAAAGATTCTTATCTGATACATACGAACCAATTAACCTATTAGGAGGTTTAAACTGGTGATGTACTGGGTAGAAGGGAAAGGGTGGGGAAGCATATTTTCTTTTTCTTTTTAAATTTGCACTTCTTGTAACCACTATAACAACAGGAAGTACAGTTTAATTGGAAATAGGCTAACATAGTTCTAAGAATAATCATCTAAGGCTAACTGCCTGAGTAGTTTTGATGTCAGATAAATTGGCTCTCCTGTTATAAAGTGCATCTCTCCTGATTAGTACTTGATTAAATAACAACAACAAAAATAACCTCTTGGAACTGAAATATCAACAGCTTTCTAGATTCCATTTTTCTTAGCAAGATAATGAGCCCGGCACATTGTTTAGCATGTTTTTAATTGGATGAATATCAGATACACAATGTTTTTCTATCATTGATGCCTTGTGTGCTAAGAATTTCATTACATCCTGGAATTACTACATAAAATCTCCTTGTATTTGTTACAAACATATTTCTACACACAAAGATAATTGCCACAACTTTGCTGTATGTGTCTGTATATATAGATACACATATGTGTGTGTGTGTATGATATATATATATATTTCTTAATGTATCTACTTGAAGCCACAGAGCACTTAGTCTGGTTGAAAGATTCTGCCTTTGACCATGATTTGTTCTTTTCAAAATACAGATTTTTTTTTAAAAGAGGAAAATTTGAGTGGATTTCTGTTTCACATTAAGTCCTAAACAGTTACAGGTTGCCCACTCCATGTGGTTGTTTAAGAAGAGAAAAAGGAAACTGAAAATGTAATCCTTGCAAATCAGAAGTTTATAAGCTGGTTCATTACAAAATGTGAAGGGTGAGAATTTTTTAGTACTGTGTCCACACCAAAATACAAATAAATTTAATACAGAAGCATTAAGTGATGAGAAAATATTTGGTAAAGGGGTTCTTAGTAAATAGTTATTGTCTCTTTAGAGGGAAATAGGTTAGTCAGGAGAGGCTGCTTAAATCAATACCGAAAGAGTTATATAACACCCCAAATATGATTTTATAATTCATATATTCAACAAGTGATTTCATACATTCTCTGTCTTAGGTGCTGTGTTAAATGCTCTTGGTCCTTCTTGTTTTACTTAGTCTTTGAGTTTGCAGGAAATCAGTTGTGCAGAATCATTATCCTTGGGTCTTGACACTATCCCTGATTCATTCAAGGGCCACAATTGGGTTGTTTCCAGTGTGTGGCTATTATAAACATATGTTCATGTTTCCTGTTACACATGAGTGTGTATATATTTATATACATACACACACACACACACACACACACACAAGGGAATGGAATGACTGAATCAAATGATAAATGTTTTAATTTATAAGATAATGCAAAAATTATTGTCTAAAGTAGACCCATTTATCTCTACCAGCAATGAATATGAAATCCAGTTAATCCACATCCTCACCAACACTTCACATTGTTAGCCTGCTTAAATTTTTCTAGTCTACAGTGTGTGAAATTGTATCTCATAGTGGTCTGGTTTTCCTAATAAAACTTAGGTTGAGCATCTCTTCATATATTTTGTGGTAATACGTGTGTTTTTTCTTTCTCTATTTTTGACTGTTAATATCCTTAATATTATAGGTATAAATACAGATAATAGAATAACACATACAAGATCCTAGCAAGTCAGCAAAATATGAAGGATCACTGAAGAGCTACAACTCTCTTATATGCTTTGCTTCTTGAAAGACATAGGAAAGAAAATTTGTACTTTGGCCTAGTAATTAAAGGAAATATTAACTCCTGTTACTGTCCTTATATAACATTCATCATATTTGCATCATAATTCCTCTATTTCTCAGCATTTCCTATACATTACCCCATTTCAAGAGCTCATAGAATTCCAATCAAATAAAAATAAAATGTGGATGGGGAAGCCCTTTTTACACAGGACTGAGTGATCTATCTAAGACCAAGACCTTTGCACACTGGAAGGCTCATGAGTTCCAGTGATAGTGTCTGAACACTAGCTGACTGGCCAAGCACACAGAATTCATCAGAGCCACCCCTGATGACCATATCAGAGTGACCTACTGTGAGTACAGAAAATCACTTCAAACAAAAGTAGAATTGGAATTCATACCCGAGTCAAAGAGGCAAGGAACATTTGCTTGTGGCACATAGCTGAATAACTGTGCATAAAATTGCAGTATTTCCAGAATCTCTTGCCTGGCCTTAGTGTATCTGCATATCAATAGGTGTTTCCAAGGGGTGGAGAAAGGTAGTCCGTCTCCATATCAATAGGTAATTACAAGTGGGAGGGAGGGCATATCTGGACCCAGATGTTTGGTGGGGTGGTGAGAGACACAGGTGAGCAGAAGGGAGGACTGCTTGTAAGCAATAAATGGGTTTCTCCTACTTTATTTCTCCCTTTTACTGATTTCAGCTTCAGAGGTAATTTGCCCCAGGCTGGAAACTTATTTTCCCCCTGGAGTTAAAATACCACAAAAATTTTTGTTTCACTAGGTGCCTGACACTTGTTGAAAAGCACAGTGAAATACTGGAATATTTCAGTACAGCTATAAAGACAAATCAAACATAAATTAAAGTAAACATTCTCTCAAGTTTTTAAATAGTGGAAAGGAATATTTGCACATTCAAGCCAGATTTAGAATCTCTAAACTTTTAAGATCATGGTTTTTTCTCTCAATAAAAGCAAGAAATCACAAAACTCAAGAATCCAGTTTACAAACCAAGCATGAGAGATGAGGGAAGTCTCAACTGTAACGGTCTTCATTTGCATCCACAGACCATTTTCTCAATCCATTCAGGCTGCTAACAAAAAATGCTACAGACTGTGTAACTTAGAAACTATAGAAATTGATTTCTGACAGCTCTGGAGGCTGGGAAATGCAAACTCAGGGGGTCAGCACGGTTGCATCTTGGTGAAGGCCTGCTTCCTGGTTCATAGCCTGTGACTTTCTGTGGTGTCTTCACACAGCCGAAGGGCTAGGGAGCTCTCTGGAGCCGCTTTTGTAAGGCACCAGGCCCACTCACAAGCGTTCCGCCCTCGTGCCTTAAGTGCCTGTCAAAGGTCCTGCCCACTGATATCATCACATCAGGCATTAGGATTTCAGTACAGACGTGGGCGCATGGGGAGAAGGTGCGCAAACATACATTTCTGGTCTATTTTCTTCCTCAACACTCCATTATATTTGGAATAGGCAGGTATTTAAATTTGCATTTTTTACCAGTGGACAACTTGAGTCAAAGAGAAAGGAGACAATTTTCCAAAAGCCTCAAGGGAATCAACTCACAAACAGACCTAGAAGTCACATCTTCTAAATCTTACTATGGCCTGTGATTAGGCAAAACTGTTTCAGCTCTTCTCTTGATAAAGGGTTTTAAAAAAAAAAAAGTACAATTTCTATATTACATTGATTCAGAACTTCTTTTTTAAAAAGAGGTATAAAAGTGCCATGCGATCACCAATTTAATTCTGTATGTATATCAGGAATCTGAGAAAAGCCTATGAAATGGTTATTAGCCACCTCAACTCTTTTTTGTGTGCCCTTATACAAATTCCCAGATGTCACAATTGTCACACCAACTTGTTAAATTGGAGAAATTCTTGAACCACAGTAAGCAGATGCTAGAACAGATGGGAAGTTTCTTTTTGGACTGAGAAAAAGAAATTTCCAATTAAGAAATGCCTGGACACTATTTTATCTTCCTTCTAGTTGACTGAACTATGAGATTTCCTTATGTCACAGTAGAATTTTAAAAAAAAATCTATTTCCCACAACATTATTTCTTCATGTATCCTTAAGCATTAGCTTAAAATCTTTCGTTTCTATGTCCTCCTTATAAAATTGCCTTGGTGTTTTAAAAAAAAAGGAAAATTAATGAAATATTTTCATGCCATGTTTACATTTAACACCTTATCCATTTTCTGTCAAGTTTGCCTCCTACATTTTCTCTCCATTCACTTTCAACTTCATAACAGTGTCTATTATATGCCTAACACCCATTTCCTAGTATGTTAGACCCCACCTACCCAAAACTAAACACCACAAAATGCAAAATAAGATCGACCCTTTGTGTAGGTATGGGAGCGGATGTCAGCTTTTCTATCAACTGTCATCCCAGCCCCCCAAGTACAATCTACAATCAACAGTCACCTTCCTTAGTATCTTCCTGGGGAAGGTGAACTGGCTCACTCAACCACCAGACAGCTGCTTCTCAGACAGGCACTCCTGCCATGAACTCATTCTTGTTGCCAGCTCTTTTCCTGCTTCACTGCTGCTTCCACTCGAAGCTCTTCACTCCCCCCAAATCACCACTATTCTGAGGATATGCAAAGCAGCCTTCATAGAAGGTCTGTGGCAGTAGAGGGAGATGTACAGCAGCTCACAGCCTAACAGGTATCTTGAGATAAAGTATCAGTGCTGTACTTTAAATGCCCTCATCCATTTAAATGTGCCTAATTTTTAGTGTAGTTTAAGTTCCAAAGAATTGAGCAGAAAGTAGAGTCCCATATAGCCCTTTCTCCCCCATACACACAACCTCCCCATTATCAACATCCAGGACCAGAGTGGCATATTTGTTAAAATCGATGAACCTACATTGACACACCATTATTACCCCAAATACACAGTTCACCAGGATTCACTCTTGGTGTTATTCTATGGGTTTTAACGAAGTATAGTGACAGGTATCCACCATTATAGTATCATACAGAGTAGTTCCATTGCCCTAAAAATCATTCTACTCTGCCCATTCATCCCTTCCTCCCCCCAAGCCTTGGTAACCACTGACGTTTTCACCGTCTCCATAGTTTTGCTTTTCCAGAATGTTGTATAGTTGGACTCATACAGTATGCAGCCTTTCAGCTTTGTTTCTTTCACTTAGTAATATGCATTTTAGTTTCCTCCATGTCTTTACATGGCCTGATAGCTCATTTCTTTTGCACACCAAATGATATTCCACCGTCTGGATGTACCACAGTTCAACCATTCGCCTTCTGAAGGACATCGTGGTTCTTTCCAGGTTTGGCAATTATGAATAAAGCTGCTGGGAACATCCCTGTACAGGCTTTTGTGTGGACATAGGTTTCAGTTCATTAAGGCAAATTCCAAGGAGCACAACTGCTAGATCATATGGCAGCAGTACCTGAGTTTTGTAAGACACTGTCAAACAGCCTTCCAAAGTGGCTGTACCCTTTTCCACACTGCCAGCAATGAATGAAAGATCCTGTTAATTCATATCCTCCCCAGGATTTGGTGTTATCAGTGGTTTAGACTTTGACCATTCTAATAGGTGCGTAGAAGTGTCTCACTGCTGTTTTAATTGGCATTTCCCTCATGACATGCGGTGTTGAACATAGCTTGTATGTTTATTTGCCATCTGTACATATTCCTGCTGAGGTCTCTTTTCAGGTCTTTGGCCCAGTATTTTACTGGGTCATTTACTTTCCTATTGTTGAGTTTTAAGAGTTCTTTGTGTATTTTTTATTTTTACTTTTTATTAAGGTATTATTGATATACACTCTTATAAAGGTTTCACATGAAAAAAACAATGTGGTTACTACATTTACCCATATTATCAAGTCCCCACCCATACCCCAATGCAGTCACGGTCCTTCAGTGTAGTAAGATGCCACAGATTCACTATTTGCCTTCTCTGTGCTACACTGTTTTCCAGGTGACCCCCACACAATGCGTACTAAATATAATACCCCTCGATCCCCTTCTCCCTCCCACCCCACCCGCCCTCCCACACCCCTCCCCTTTGGTAACCACTAGTTCCTTCTTGGAGTCTCTGACTCTGCTGCTATTTTGTTCCTTCAGTTTTGCTTCGTCATTATACTCCACAAATGAGGGAAACCATTTGGCACTTGTCTTTCTCTGCCTGGCTTATTTCACTGAGCATAATATCCTCCAGCTCCATCCATGTTGTTGCAAATGGTAGCATTTGTTTCTTTCTTATGGCTGAATAGTATTCCGTTGTGTATATGGACCACCTCTTCTTTATACATTCATCTACTGATGGACACTTAGGTTGCTTCCATATCTTGGCTATTGTAAGAAGTGCTGCAGTAAACATAGGGATGCATATGTTTTTTTGAATCTGAGAAGTTGTATTCTTTGGGTAAATTCCAAGGAGTGGGATTCCCGGGTCAAATGTATTTCTATTTTTAGTTTTTTGAGGAACCTCCATATTGCTTTCCACAATGGTTGAACTAGCTTACATTCCCACCAGCAGTGTAGGAGGGTTCCCCTTTCTCTGCATCCTCACCAGCGTTTGTTGTTCTTAGTCTTTTGGATGCTGGCCATCCTTACTAGTGTGAGGTGATATCTCATTGTGGTTTTAATTTGCATTTCCCTGATGATTAGTGATGTGGAGCATTTTCTCATGTGTCTGCTGGCCATCTGAAATTCTTCTTTGGAGAACTGTCTCTTCATATCCTCTGCCCATTTTTTATTCGGGTTATTTGCTTTTTGGGTGTTGAGGCGTGTAAGTTCTTTATATATTTTGGATGCTAACCCCTTATCAGATATGTCATTTACAAATATATTCTCCCATACTGTAGGATGCCTTTTTGTTCTGTTGATGGTGTCCTTTGCCATACAGAAACTTTTTAGTTTGATGTAGTCCCATGAGTTCATTTTGCTTTTGTTTCGCTTGCTCGAGAAGATGCGTTCAGGAAGAAGTTGCTCATGCTTATATTCAGGAGATTTTTGCCTATGTTGTCTTCTAAGAGTTTTATTGTTTCATGAGTTACATTCAAGTCTTTGGTCCATTTAGAGTTTACTTTTGTGTATGGGATTAAAAAATAATCCAGTTTCATTCTCTTGAATGTAGCTGTCCAGTTTTGCCAACACCAGCTGTTGAATAGGCTCTCATTTCCCCATTGTATGTCCATGGCTCCTTTATCATATATTAATTGCCTTATATGGTTGGGTTTATAACAGAGCTCTCTAGTCTGTTCCACTGGTTTATGGGTCTGTTCTTGTGCCAGTACCAAATTGTCTTGATTACCATGGCTTTGTAGTAGAGCTTGACGTTGGGGAGCATAATCCTCCCAGCTTAATTCTTCCTTTTCAGGATTACGTTGGCTATTAGGGGTCTTTTCTGGTTCCATATAAATTTTAGAACGATTTTCTCTAGTTCGTTGAAGAATGCTGTTGGTATTTTGATAGGAATTGCATTGAATCTGTAGGTTGCTTTAGGCAGGATGGCCATTTTGACAATATTAATTCTTCCTATCCATGAGCACGGGATGTGTTTCCATTTATTGGTATCTCCTTTAATTTCTCTCATGAGTGTCTTGTAGTTTTCAGAGCATAGGTCTTTCACTTCATTGGTTAGGTTTACACCTAGGTAATTTATTCTTTTTGATGCAGTTGTGAATGGAATTGTTTTCCTGATTTCTCTCTCTGCTAGTTCATTGTTAGTGTATATGAATGACAGATTTCTGCATATTAATTTTGTGTCCCACAACTTTACTGAATTCAGAAATTAGATCTAGTAGTTTGGGAGTGGATTCTTTAGGTTCTTTATGTACAATACCATGTTATCTGCAAACAGACAGTTTAACTTCTTCCTCACCAATATGGATGCCTTTTATTTCTTTGTGTTGTCTGATTGCCATGGCTAGGACCTCCAGTACTATGTTGAATAGAAGTGGGGAGAGTGGGCCTCCTTGTCTTGTTCCTGATCATAAAGGAAAAGCTTTCAGCTTCTCACTGTTAGGTTTAATGTTGGCTGTGGGTTTGTCATATATGGCCTTTATGATGTTGAGGTACTTGCCCATTTTGTTGAGAGGTTTTATCATGAATGGATGTTGAATTCTGTCAAATGCTTTTTCAGCATCTATGGAGATGATCATTTGGTGTTTGTACTTCTTTTTGTTGATGTGGTGGATGATGTTGATGGATTTTGAATGTTGTACCATACTTGCATCCCTGGAATAAATCTTACTTGATCATGATGGATGACACATTTGATGTATTTTTGAATTCGGTTTGCTAATATTTTGTTGAGCATTTTTGCATCTATGTTCATCAGGGATATTCGTCTGTAATTTTCTTTTTTTGTGGTGTCTTTGCCTGGTTTTGGTATTAGAGTGATGCAGGCCTCATAGAATGAGTTTGGAAGTATTCCCTCTTCTTCTACTCCTTGGAAAACATTAAGGAGGATGGGATTTAGGTCTTCACTAAATGTTTGATAAAATTCAGCATTGAAGCCATCTGGGCCAGGCATTTTGCTCTTAGGTAGGTTTTTGATTACCAGTTCAATTTCGTTGCTGAATATTGGTCTGTTCAGATTTTCTGTTTCTTTCTGGGTCAGCCTTGGAAGGTTGTATTTTTCTAGAAAGCTGTCCATTTCTTCTAGGTTATCCAGTTTGTTACCATGTAATTTTTAATAGTATTCTCTAATAATTCTTTGTATTTCTGTGATGTCTGTAGTGATTTTTCCTTTCTCATTTCTGATTCTGTTTATGTGAGTAGACTCTCTTTTTTTCTTGATAAGTCTGGCTAGGGGTTTATCCATTTTGTTTATTTTCTTGAAGAACCTGCTCTTGCTTTCATTGATCCTTTCTATTGCTTTATTCTTCTCGATTTTATTTATTTATGCTCCAATCTTTATTTTGTCCCTCCTTCTACTGACTTTGGGCCTCATTTGTTCTTCTTTTTCTAGTTTCGTTCACTGTGAGTTTGGACTGCTCGTATGGGAATGTTCTTCTTTCCTGAAGTATGCCTGTATTGCAATATACTTTCCTTTTAACACGGCATTCTCTACATCCCACAGACTTTGTGTTGTTGAATTATTGTTGTCATTTGTCTCCATGTATTGCTTGATCTCTGTTTTTATTTGGTCATTGATACATTGGCTATTTAGGAGCATGTTGTGAATCCTCCATGTCTTTGTGGGATTTTTCATTTTCATTGCTTAATTTATTTCTAGTTTCATACCTTTGTGGTCTGAGAAACTGGTTGGAACAATTTCAATCTCTTTGAATTTACTGAGGCTCTTTTTGTGGCCTAGTATATGATCTATTCTTGAAAATCGTCCATGTTCACTTGAGAAGAATGTGTATCCTGCTGCTTTTGGGTGCAGAGTTCTGTAGATGTCTGTTAGGTCCATCTGTTCTATTGTGTTGTTCAGTGCCTCTGTCTCCTTACTTATTTTCTGTCTGGTTGATCTGTCCTTCAGAGTGAGTGGTGTGTTGAAGTCTACTAGAATGAATGCATTGCATTCTATTTCCCGCTTTAATTCTGTTAGTATTTGTTTCACAAATGTAGGTGCTCCTGTGTTGGGGGCATAGATATTTATAATGGTTATATCTTCTTGTTGGATTGACCCTTTTATCATTATGTAATGTCCTTCTTTGTCTCTTGTGACTTTCTTTGTTTTGAAGTCTATTTTGTCTGATACAAGTAGTGCAACTCCTGATTTTTTCTCCCCATTACTTTTTCCATCCCTTTACTTTTAGTCTGTGTATGTCTTTGGGTTTAAAGTGAGTCTCTTGTAGGCAGCATATAGATGGGTCTTGTTTTCTTATCCATTCAGTGACTCTATGTCTTTTGATAGGTGCATTCAGTCCATTTACATTTAGGGTGATTATCAATAGGTATGTAGTTATTGCCATTGCAGGCTTTAGATTTGTGGTTATGAAAGGTTCAAGGTTAACTTCCTTACTATCTAAGAGTCTAATTTAACACACTTAATATGCTATTACAAACACAGTCTAAAGGTTCTTTTCTTCTCCTCCCTTTTCTTCCTACTCCATTCTTTATATATTAGGTATCATATTCTGTACTCTATCTATCTTTTGATTGATTTGGGGATAGTTGATTTAATTTTGCATTTGCTTAGTAATTAGCTGTTCTACTTTCTTTACTGTCGTTTTATTACCTCTGGTGACAGCTATTGAACTGTAGGAACACTTCCATCTATAGCAGTCCCTCCAAAATACACTGTAGAGATGGTTTGTGGGAGGTAAATTCTCTCAGCTTTTGCTTATCTGGAAATTGTTTAATCCCTCCTTCAAATTTAAATGATAATCTTTACTGATAAACTAATCTTGGTTCAAGCCCCTTCTGCTTCATTGCATTAAATACATCATGGCACTCCCTTGTGGCTTGTAAGGTTTCTATTGAAAAGTCTAATGATAGCCTGATGGGCTTTCCTTTGTATGTGATCTTATTTCCCTCTCTGGATGCTTTTAATAGTCTGTCCTTATCCTTGATCTTTGCCATTTTAATTACTATATGTCTTGGTGTTGTCTTCCCTGGGTCCCTTGTGTTGGGAGAACTGTGCACCTCCATGGCCTGAGAGACTATCTCGTCCCTCAGATTGAGGAAGTTTTCAGCAATTACCTTCTCAAAGACGCTTTCTATCCCTTTTTCTCTCTTCTTCTTCTTCTGGTACCCCTATAATGTGAATATTGTTCCGTTTGGATTGGGCACACAGTTCTCTCAATATTCTTTCATTGTTCAATCTTTTTTCTCTCTGTGCCTCAGCTTCTTTGTATACCTCTTCTCTAGTTTCTATTTCACTTATTGTCTCCTCCACCATATCCAATCTGCTTTTAATACTGTCCATTGTGCTCTTCAACAACTGGATCTCCAACCAGAGGTCATTCCTGAGTTCTTGAATATCTTTCGGTACCTCCATGAGGATATTAATGATTTTTACTTTGAACTCCCTTTCAGTGAGAGTCATGAGGTCGATATCACTTAAATCTTTCTCAGGATTTGTTTTAATAATTTTACTCTGAACCAGGTTCCTTTGGAATTTCATATTTGTGTATGGTGCCCTCTAGTGCCCAGAATCTCTACTCTCTGGAGCTGCTCAGCCCCTGAAGCAATGTTGGGGGTTGCAGGGGAGTGGTATTGGTGCCTGGGGGTGGAAAGAGCTGTTTCCTGCTTCCCCGCTGCTATGCCTGTCTGCATTGCCTGAACCAGTGGGCTGAGAACACAGGTATAAACCTCTATGCTTTGTGTTTGTAGTTGCTGTAGACAGATCTTCCCTCTGTCTGGCCTAACGCCAGGGTAGGGTTTGCCAGTTTGTGAGCCAGATGGAGCTGACCAGGAGAAAGGTGCAGTAGGCTGCCTATCATGGAGGGGGTCCTTGGACCTGTGCAGCCAGCCAGGGAGCTGGAGCACCGGAAGATCGCGAAAGCTCCCAACCTGCTGAGCAGAGTGCACCTGGACAATTTTGTCTACCTGTCCTTTCTCCTGAGCAGTAAGCTCTGTGCAATCCTTGCCCCTTTAGCAGCCCTCTTGCTAAGGGCTTCCTTGTTAGGAAGTCTTTCAGACTGCCTGCCTTTCTTTTGTCCCAGAGCACCTGGATATGGATCCCTGCTTTCCACAAGCAGCTGGAATCTCAGTCTCTCCAGGAATTCTGTCTGTCTTAGCTTTCCAACCCCCTAATTATGAGAGTATCATGCAAGCACCATGAAATGTAGGTTTGTGCTCCCATAGCAGATCTCCGGAGTTAGGTATTCAGGAGTCCCAGGTCTCCACTGCCTCCCTGCTCCATTTCTCTTCCTCCCGCTGGTGAGCTTGGGTTGGGGAAGGGCTCGGGTCCTGCCAGGCCACAGCTTTAGTACGTTACCCTGTTCTGCGAGGTCTGCTCTTGTCTCCAGGTGTATGCAGTTTGGTGCAGTCCTCTTTCCTTTTATTCTTTCAGGAGTAGTTATATCAGTTATATTTTCGTATTATATGTGGTTTTAGGAGGAAGCCTCTGTCTCACCTCTCACGCAGCCATCTTTAATCTCTCTCTCGCTCTTTGTGTATTTTGGATAACAGTCCTTTATCAGATGTGTCTCTGGCAAATATTTTCTCCCACTGTGGTTTGTCTTCTCTTTCTCTTGACATTATGTTTCCCAGAGCAGAAGTTTTTTATTTTAATGAAGTCCAGCTTATGAATTATTTCTTTCATGGGTCATTCCTCAGCTGATCTACCTAAAAGCCATCACCACATCAAAGGTTATTTGGACATTCTCCTATGTCATCTTCTAGGAGTTTTAAAGTTTTGCATTTTACTTGGAGGTCTGGGATCCATTTGGAGTCTATGCTTGTGAAAGGTGTAAGGTCTGCATCTAGATTCATTTTTTGCCTGAGGATGTCCACGTGTTGCCTCACTCCCAGTCATTTTCCTAATAGCTAAATTTCCAGCTTCCCTGAGCTCCACAAATTCCTGTTTATTGCTTACTGTGGAATCGTTTTTCGTTCATAGCCTCTGTTTTCCCAGAAGGCCTAATTAAATTGTATCTAAATAAGATGATCCCATATATGTGTTCCCCATTATATTATGTTAGGGGATATCTGGGTTGAAGAAGGGTGGTCACTGGCTTTGCCAAAATTTTATTCGGGATGCAGATAAGACAGACCCAATGCTATTATATTTTTAAAAATTTAATTATTATGCTGGACATCTTTCTGATTTTCATCTCATGCTTTTTCTTTCTTATCTCTCTCTTTTTCTCAATGTTTTGAGAAATAAAACCACAAAGAGGCCTGATAACTAAATCCTTGTTTAAGAATTTAAGAGATGACATTATTTACTGTGTTATATATATGGTCTCTATATTTTACACTTAGGCACTTGTTTGCCAATATTTAATAAACCCTCTCAATTACCAAATTTCAAATGTGTACTCTTCTACCCTAATTGTGGCAATTCTTAGCATTCTGTTTTCTAAGATGTATTTTAAATAAGCCAGCACAACGTAGAAAGGACCTTAATAAGTGACTAAGGCACCTTCTTCCCACCTGCTTCCCAACTTCAGTAGAGCATTTTAAAAAACAACTATTACATTTCTTACACCATATAAGCAGCCAGTTATTGAGATTTATTTGTAAGCTATAATAGAAATGTTTCCTAAGAAATGATGTATCATCCCTATCGTTAATGAAGACATGAACTATATGAGGAGAGAGAGAGTAGTAAGGGCCTGGTGATGGCTACTGCAGCAGAAGTGAGCCCTCAGAAATGTGAGGAGAGCATTAAAACAAAGTGGTTACATAAGGCGAGAATTGAGGGTTATACAACGATACCCTTTTTCTTGGGTTTCCAACTGCATCGGGGTCCATTAAACATGGGTGAATGAAGTTCCACTAATATCCCTTAGGTCCTTAGCTTTGAGCTGCTATAAAAATATGTCTTAACTGATTTTGAAAATTTGAAATATTTCACAGACACTAACACTTAATGACACAGGAATAATCATTATTATCCTTTTTTGTTTCAGCATCATGTATACAGGCCTTAGAACTATTGGGTAAGTATTTATAAATATTTGTAAAAACATTCCTCATATCATGGAGTTAAATTACCTTCTATGAAAGCAGGTAAACAAAAACATAGAGAAATTAAATGAATTTTTGTAGATAAGAGAGGCAGTTGCCTAAAGATACAGAGGTCATCATTCTAAACTATCTTCCCTAGAAACTGTCCCCTTTCTACCAAGCTTCTTAAAACAAAAGGATTTTTTTTTAAGTCAACAATCTAAGATAATTCAGTTCCAAAGGGGTTAGAAATGTTAGGTAGAAAGACAGATGTGAGCAGCTGGAACAGGGGAAGATAAGGTTCAAAGAAGAAGCCGCCCAAACTCTGCCCAGGGAGGGGGTCCCATGTGGAGACAGCAAAGGCTTTGCAGGGAGAAAACTTCCTCCCCAACCAGATCCCAAGGGGCACAATCAAAGGGAACTAAGAACTCAACAAACCACACGTCAGCATGGAGAAAGGACATGCCCACTGAAAGGGATGACTGTACAGATGGACGTGTAAATCCAATAACCCCACCTTGTCAAAGAGGTGCCTCCTAACTAGAACGCAATACATAAGCCTCCCACCTAACAGACTGGGGCCTGTGTCTACACTGACCCTGGCCCGTTCCTCCCTTAGAGTGTTTTCAAATAAAACATTTCCCGCTGCTTTGCTATTGTACCTCTGCCTTTCAATTTTTTGTTGGGGCGCGGACAAGGACAGAGGACAAAAAACTCAACCTGTAACAAAGATAACCTAAAAACATCAACCCATTATTCTCCTCTGGCAATTTAAGCAATAAATTGCAATGGTTCTATTAAAGCTGGCTCTAAATTAAGATTTAGTACCAAAATAAAAGATTAAAAAATAAAACTTTAACTTCATTACAGAATTAGGCTTTATATTTATATATTTACCTCTTTTTTCCTTTAACTTCTATTTAATTTTATATGTACTTTGTGGGTTTTCTGCTATTTTTCAATAATGCCTTTGTTTCCCCAAATAAAAGACATAATGATCCCACTCATCCTAAATTAAAATTTTACAGTCAAACTGCCATTATGCGTTTATGGTCATTGCTGTCCTTCAGAAAAAGAGTTAAATATTCCATTACAAGCCAACAAAATAAGATCACTTCTTAAAAGTTGTGCCCAATGCTGCATTTGTGGCCTCTTGCAAATGTATAATCACATTTCCATGCCATCGAAACAATAACGATTTCTCCTCCAAATTACTTTGTATCTCCATAACCAAGTGAACAGCTAAACAAAAGTTTACCGAGGTTGGATAATGGCTGCTTTAATTTGAAATGAGTGCCTCTTCATTTTTTATCCATTGCAAAAAAAAAGAGCTCCTAGCTTTTTATTAGCAACAAGGAGAAACATTTAAACACTGGTTAAGTAGCTTCTCAAGTCATCAGCCCAGCTGAGGAATTGGCCATTGACAGCTGGACTGATGGAATATTATGAGTCATCAAAGGAAGCCCATAAGAACCATATGAGTGACATACCAACACTTTAATGTGCCCATCAGAAACTCCCACAGCTTATGTTGCATGCACAGCTGTAGGTTATTAGGAAGGAGCCTTAAATGAACAAGGGAGCCCTCTTTAGGGTCATTCACTATCATAATAATGTTAACTAAAACCTGCTGGTGGTGAAGCAACTTGGTATAGAACAGTATATCATTGTTTTTTGATGGCTGACATAAGCTATAGGGAATTCAATCTTTTCTTTTGTGTGTTTTGAGATAGTAACTTTATGTCTGGTTTTATAGTGATCTCCTGGGGCTAATAAATGTGGGTTTTTACCCGACTTGTATAGCTCTTAAAATTCTAAAACATGCGCTTATTAAATACATAGAATTTCATTTGAATTACACACACAAAAAAAGCCACAAAACAAATGAACAAAACAACCAAGAGAATCTCTAAATAATTTCTTAAATACCTCAAGTGAAAAATCAAATAAATTTATAATTTACAACCAACACGAAGCTTTGGAATACCATCCTAGGCTTCATTTGAAATGAAGATACAGGAGTAGGTGCACTTCTCTATAAATTATCTCTTAAACATTATTCATAACAGGTTTAAAATATACTACAGTTGACCCTTGAACAACGTGGGGATTAGAGGTGCTGACCCCCATGCAGTCAACAATCCACGTATAACTTTCAACTCGCCAAAAACTTAACTACCAATACCCTATTGTTGACCAGAAGCCTTACAGATAACATAAACAGCTGATTAACACATACTTTGTATATGTATTACATGTTGTATTCCTACAGTAAGATAAGCTAAAGAAAAAATATTTTCTCAAACTGTCACAAATCTCCAAAAATTTTTCTAATATATCTATTGAAAAAAAAAAACACTTGCAAATGGACCTGTGCAGTTCAAAAAAACCTCATTGTTCAAGGGCCGACTATACTTATTCGTAAAACTCAACCATTAAGTAAAAAGCAGCTTTATGACAAAGTCAGCCTATAAATGTCATTTTACGATGAAGAAATCAGGTTCTTTTCCCATTTGAATTTCAAGTGTACAGTTATTCAGAAAAAAATTATGATAAAATAAAAATCATATGTCATAGTCTAAAAATAATCAATGATTCCCTCTATTGTTCCTTCAACAAACACTTAGTAAGCACCTATTATGTTTAGGAGCCTGAGATCCCCATGATTAATAACTGTGGCTCACTTTAAAGAGCTCTGTTTTTGGATATAACTAAGAAATGAAGTTAAGCGTTAAGCCGAATGTGCTGGCTTCTGCACCAAGCCAATAAGGGAATACCAAAGAACTGCTCATAGCTCATTATAAGATAATGATCAGATTTTTCTCTTATGTGTAGATGCTTTGCTCAATGAGGTTAATACTGTTGAATCAATAAAAGCACTTAATCAAAATGCACAGTCAAGAAACCTATTAGATGAAAGACAGTTTCCGGCTTCCCCCTTTCAGTTGTAGTGCTTCTCCATAAACGAATAGCACTTGAATCAGGACCAATCCTAACAGGGAAGTGTTACTCAATACCATTCCTTCTATGCTGCAAACAGTTGTCATTCTTCACACACAACTACATGTGGCATTTGCATAGACAAGGAACAGTGAGTTAGGGGCACATTAAGCTGTTGACAGTCTGATGAGCAAAATGTCTGAAAAGGACGTTCTACGCTGCTGGTTGGACAGTGACTCCCCAGCCCCAGAATACTCCACTGATTCCCCTCTTTCATTTGATTTTAAGTCTTTCTGTTTTAAACTTTCTGGCCTGCTTTGTATTGTTTTATGAGGGGGTCCTTTAGAGGCAGCCACAAAAGGAGACAGAGGAGAGACTCAGGAAAACAGTTTATTATACTCACAGGTCCTAGAGCCAGGAGACAGGCAGGGCACGCAGTGCAGGGACCACATGGAAGAACACCAGGGAGGTCAGGAGGCAGAAGACAGGGATGAGGGCAGGGCACAGGCCTCAACCTTTTCTAGGATTTCTGAGGGAAAAGCAAGACAGGGCAGGTAACAGTTTAGGATTAGCTAGTCCGAAATTTCAGTAGGCTTTGGGCTATAAGGATGTTTGTCCTGTCCCCTGTGCCTGGCCTGGGGTGGTGAAGGCAGAGGACTATTGCTCCAGCCACATAGAGGAGGTGTGGCTCAGCCCTGGCTGGTTTGCATATCAAAGACATGCTCTGCCTTGGCCCTTGGCTCTAAGAATTAGGGAGCCCCAAGAGGGGCAGTTTCTCCCCAGCCAGATTTTTTTTAAGAGGTCAAAGCATCATAATATACAGAAAACTTAAAAATATATATAACACATGACCTTAAAATGAATCCAATTAAATAAGCAAGACAAAAAAAGAGAAACCTTGCATTATTTTTATTTTTACACAAAATCGTGGTAAAAATGATTGTCCCTTATGCATTATGCTTTACACAGAACTGTGAGATTTGCTTCCCACCGTGGATTTATTTTTTTTTAAACAGCAATTTTTATGATCACAAATCAGCAGAAAAGAAACAAAGACTTTAAAGTCCCACGGTCTCATCTTCACTGCTCTCTCACTTTTGGGCTGTATTTCAGAATGCCCTTTTTTTTTTTTTCCCTTTCTCTTACATTGAATGAAGGCTTGGATACGTAATATTTGTTTCTATCTAAAAGACACCACAGTGCTGACAAGCAGTTCTTTTGATACACACAGGTTTAGCACAGAGGCCCTCTGGCTGAGATCCAGGCTGTCATGCAGGAGACAGAGCAAGGAATTGTTGAGGCCTGCTTTGGCCTGGGGCCAGGCACTGGGGCTTTTTCTGTGTTGAGGCCTAAATGTGTAAATGACGGCTGAAGGCTAAATAGAAAGGGATGAGCTGTAAATGTTCACATATTAAACAATGCAAACACCCACAAGAAACAGATTATGTCCACTATTTCCAAAGTGATAAAAATCCTTGGAAGGTGTTGCTTTCCATATGTTGGTGGCATGGCTAGGTGGCCACAGATGTAGGAGGCCTGAGTCCCTGCTGGTTTAACCCTATTGTCTTAGGGTGTTTTGAATAAGTTCTCCCTTTTGTTTTTAAGTGTCCTCATAGTTTGAGTTCAGATTCTATCTCCACAGTTTTTCAGGAGAACTGAGGCAAGTTGCTTGACCCCATCAGTTTCATCATGTATAAATGGTAATAAATGTGCCTACTTCATAGGGTGGTTGTGAGAATTTATGTGTAGTAATGCCTAGGAGGTGCTTAAAAATAGTGTCTGGTACTTAGCAAGTGAGAGTTAGCCATGACTTTATGTCTATGATTTTATTTCATGACTCAAAAGGTATATGTAGTGGTTCCTTGCATTATGAACCATCATTAGTTATCTGCCTATAAATATATATGAAATAAAAATCAGGAGACACTGTCTTTAAAGAGAATATACATTTCTACTGTAGATAATATATAATTTTTTTGGCCTGGGGTAAACAGAATAGTATCAGTTGATTCTTTCAAATTGGATTTAGGCATATAATAAATAAATGTAGAATGTACTATTATACATTCAACAGTGAAATGCAGTGTTTCTTTAAACAATTCTCAGCTCAGAAAATGACTTGCCATCAATGGGCATAAAAACTCTGGTATCCTCCATTTCACAAAAAAATTGGGTTTTGGAGTCATGTGATCTAAATTCATGAAATTAATGATATTTGGAAATACAGATACAGATGTGTATATTTGTGTATATATAAAAATACCACCTTCTTACATGTGTGCATGTTTGTGTGTAGCGGCTTTATTCATAAAGATATTGATACATTTGGCCATATTAAAACTAAAAGACATTTAAAGAAAGTGACAAGACTAACCACAAAATGGGAGAAGATACTTGCAATACATATAACGGAAGGTGATACTATTAATAATGTATAAAATGCCATGCAGCTCAGTAAGAAAAAAATTGAAAAATGGGTAAAACACAGGAATAAGTATTTCATAGAAAAGAAATACATTTGGTCAATAAACAGATGATGTCGATCAATGTCATGAAAAACCCTGATGATGAATATGAGATTACAACACCGTGTCAAACTTCAAAATTTGCTGCAAAAATTAAGAAGTTTGATCATACCAAGTAGAGAGTCTAACTGTCTTACCTGTTTTACGAGAACAAGTCGTAAAATTGCAAATCTTGCAGACTTGAACACTTGTATACCCTGTGGGCAGCAATTCCTTCCAAGATACGTATGCAAGGTAAATACTGCACGTGTGCATCAGGGACTGACATAAGAGACGTCCTGCGCCAAACCAGAATTCAGAGCAGCAAATGCTTTAAAATTTTCAAATGCCTATTTGCAGGGAAATGGATAAATTGTGGTGTATGTTCAACATATATTATAAAACATTAAAAAATGAATGAATTACAGATACAACATGATTGAATCTTAGTAACAATGTTGAATACAAAGCAAGACTAAAATAAAAACAACGTATTGTCTAAATATATGCAGATCTTCTTTATGTATATGTGATAGAACTATTTATAAATGAAATAAATCCAAAATATGGAATATTATTTACCCTTGAGGGGAGAGAAAAAGGTTGGCAAAGAGTATATAGATAAATTTAAGATAATATTCCACTTCTTGGGTAGGTTATAGACTCAGAAGCTCCTTTATATTATTAAAGCCAACAAGTAAAAGAGGACCATGCCTGTTCAAATCATAATAGTGTGTCCTGGAGCAAGAATTATCATTAATCCAATTCCAGGCATCTGGGGTCCAGAAAAGGCAGCTACCTTTGAAAGATTAGTGGTGAGTGGGTTATTTGCTTTTAAAGACTTTCCTTGTATTTTGTGTTGTATTTAATAGCTTATGAGAGTCACTCCACATGTCATTACTTTGTCTTTTTAGAGGAAATGTCAAAAGATAAAGTTTTACAGAATAGGAGAGCTTTTTCCTTTCACATTTTACAAAATCTACTACAGTGATTGCTGCCTAGCAGACAATGGACACTATGGCTGATGCCTTCAAAGATTCATGAAGTGTTTGGGGAACATAGCGGAAATAGCAAATGGATCTATTAAAAAAAAAAACACCTACAACAAAGTAGAGAAACCTATCTGCTTTTCTTCTTGCCAGTCACCTTTATTTTGAGATCATAGGTGTTGTGCTTGCCATGCTCCATGTTCCCAGTGAAGAGCAGTTATCAAGTTGAACAGTCCACTGTCAGATTTTTTAAATATGAACCTGTATTCCATTTATAGGTATAATCAAAGGGAAAATGAATGGCACAGTTTGTAAAAGACTCAAGAAAGAGCTTTTTAAGTTTGTTCATCTTCTAATTATTACTACCTACATTTATACTTAAATGTTATAGAAAAGCACAGCTTTAGACTCATGCTTCATACTTGATAATTTTAAGTTTAAAATTAAAATTCATTATTGTAATCAACCAAATTATTAGCAATTGAACAAAGAATATATAATTCAGAGGTGCAGTAAATATCAATAAAATAGAATGGGTGGACCAACATATAGAATATAAAAGATAAAACCCTAAGTTTGAACCAACGTAATAAAATTATTCACAGATATGTAGCCAATTATTCACTCTACATTGTATGGCTGTGACCGACTCCAGAAATGAAAAGGCAGAAATATTCTTCCTGCAGATTTTTAAGAAGACTCTGACAACAGACTTGGCATTCGATCATAATCTCCAAATTGGTGATGTCAAGAAGTGCAGCTGAGGAGCATGTGTGCATCTGTTTCCTCCCATGGCTGCTCCTGTGGCCACATTTCATTACTCATCTGTTTTTATCCAGAGAGCTTTCTAGTTCAAGAGAAGCCAAGAGTGGGGCATAATGAGTAGGAAAGGGGGCAAATTTTCATTCATGCAATAAACATTTATTCCATATCTTCTGCATGCCATGTACTGTGCTGCCTGCTGGAGAGTAGCACTGAGCAAAAATGGGAAGGCCCCTGCCCTCATGCGGCTGACAGCCCCGCAGGGGATGCAGCCAAGCGAATGGAGAACCCAGCTGCGGAGTGCCGTGTGCTGTGGTAAGAGGAGCTGCCATGCTGTAATGCTTTAGCCATCTGAACTTTAGGAATCCACAAACACGTTCCCAAATCAGAGAGTACCACACTCCAGATCAACTTATATGATGCTCTCTAGGGATGGGACACAGGCACTGGTAGTTTTTTAAGACCCCCAACTAATACTGAAGTGTAGATATATTTGAGGGCCACCGGTCTATAAACAAGAACATAAAGGGTAACTAAAACTGTTCTCTGCATAGTGGGTCTGGCATAATTTTCAGGGTATAAATGGAGATGTATAAAATAAATCTTTCACTTTTCTATAAATGACTGCAATTTTTCTTTTAAGCCCCCAGTAACACAAAGTAGCTGAAGTTTGCCTCTCAGTCATTCCATGCTTTCTCTCACTTCTCCCCTCTGTTCTTTCTTCACTGGGGTGGAGGGTAGGGAGAATTATAAAGTACCAAGACAGGAGAGAGGGGTTAGCAAGGATGAGAATTGTCCAATTCTCAGCTAACATCCATCCCTGTGGGCTCCACTGAGTCCCCTCAACATATGGCTTCTCCAGCATCAGTTGCTGAGATCCTCTGCAGAGCTGCCTTATCCCATCAACAGAGGCTCCCGGGCCCCCAGGCTTGCTGCTTACAGCCCTACTACCCGTGGCTGCAATGGCAAGCATTCTGCTCCATCCTACATCACACTGAAGTTCAAGGAGCAGGGTGACCCTTCAAAAACAGTACAGAAAGTAATTATTGAGAGTGAGAAACACAATTTAATAATATATCAAAACAAACCATGATATGTATTTCTCCCATCATTCACTAATTTTGCAAAGGAATTTTTATATTTGTTAAACTTTGCTTGATTTGTATTATCACTATTATCTTTGGCCCTCTGCTTCTTTCCTGAAATCTTTTAAGCTACTTGTCCATTTGGTGGGGGATAATTTTTTTTTAAATATAATCCAGAGGGATTAAAGATGGCAGCGTGAGAGGTGAGACAGAGGCTTCCTCCTAAAACCACATATAATACAAAATATAATTAATACAACTACTCCTGAAAGAGCAACAGCAAAGAGGACTGCACCAGACTGCATACACCTGGAGAAAAGAGCAGTCCTCGCAGAACAGGGTAACGTACCAAAGCTGGCCGGGTGGGACCCAAGCCCTTCCCCCACCCCAGCTCACTGGCGGGAGGAAGAGAAATGGAGCAGGGAGGGAGTGGAGGCCTGGGACTGCTGAATACCTAACTCTGGAGATTTTATCTGGGAGCACAAACCTACATTTCATGGTGCTTTCATGGTACTCTCGTGATTATGGGGTTGGAAAGCTAAGGCAGGCAGAATTCCTGGAGAGACTGAGATTCCAGGTGCTTATGGAAAGCAGGGATCCATATCCAGCTGCTCTGGGACAAAAGAAAGGCAGGCAGTCTGAGAGACTTCCTGACAAGGAAGCCCTTAGCAAGAAGACTGCTAAAGGGGCAAGGATTGCACAGAGCTTACTGCTCAGGAGAAAGGACAGGTAGACAAAATTGTCCAGGTGCATTCTGCTAAGCAGGTTGGGAGCTTTTACAATCTTCAGGTGCTCCAGTTCCATGGCTGGCTACACAGCTCCAAGGACCGCCTCTGGGATATGCAGCCTACTGCACCTTTCTCTGGCCAGCCCCACCGGGCATTAGGCCAGCTAGAGGGAAGATTGGTCTACAGCAACTACAAATGGAAAGCATAGAGGCTTATGCCTGTGTGCTCGGCCCACTGGTTAGGCAATGGAGTCAGGCATAGCAGCTAGGTAGCAGGAAACAGCTCTTTTCTCCCCCCAGGCACCAATACCACACCCCTGTGACCCCTGACATTGCTTCAGAGGCTGAGCAGCTCCAGGGAGTAGAACTTCGTGGCACTAGAGGGCACCATATACAAATATGAAACACCAAAGGAACCTGGTTCTAAGCAAAATTATTAATACAACTCCTGAGAAAGATTTAAATGACATCAAACTCATGAATCTTCCTGAAAGAGAGTTTAAAATAAAAATCATTGACATGTTCATGGAGGTACACAAAGATATACAAGAACTCAGGAATGAATTCCAGTTGGAGATCCAATTGTTGAAGAGCACAATGGAGGGTATTAAAAGCAGATTAGATATGGTGGAGTAGATGATAAATGAAATAGAAATTAGAGAAGGGAATACAAAGAAGCTGAGGCACAGAGAGAAAAAAGGATCTCTAAGAATGAAAGAATATTGAGAGAACTGTGTGTCCAAAAAAATGGAACAATAGTTGCATAGAGGGGTACCAGAAGAAGAAGAGAGAGAAAAAGGAATAGAAAGTGTTTCTAAGGAGGTAATTACTGAAAACTTCCCCAATCTGGGGAAGGAGATAGTCTCTCAGGCCATGGAGGTGCGCAGACCTCCCAACACAAGGGACCCAAGGAAGACAACATCAAGACATATAGTAATTAAAATGGCAAAGATCAAGGATAAGGACAGACTATTAAAAGCAGCCAGAGAGAGAAATAAGATCACATACAAAGGTAAGCCCATCAGGCTATCATCAGACTTTTCAATAGAAACCTTACAGGTGAGAAGGGAGTGGCATGATATATTTAATGCAATGAAGCAGAAGGGCCTTGAACCAAGATTACTTTATCAGGCAATATTATCATTTAAATTTGAAGGAGGGATTAAACAATTCCCAAATAAGCAAAAGCTGAGAGAATTTACCTCCCACAAATCATCTGTTTTGGAGGGACTGCTATAGATGTAAGTGTTCCTAAGATTTAATAGCTGTCACCAGAGGTAATAAAATGACAGTAAAGAAAGTGAACAGCTAATTACTAAGCAAATGCAAAATTATATTAACTATCCCCAAAGTCAATCAAGGGATAGACAAAGAGTACAGAATATGATACCTAATATATAAAGAATGGAGGCGGAAGAAAAAGGAGGAGAAAAAAAGAAAGAGAGAACCTTTAAGATTGTGTTTGTAATAGCATATTAAGTTACTTAAGTTAGACTCTTAGATAGTAAGGAAGTTAACCTTGAACCTTTGGTAACCACGAATCTAAAGCCTGCAATGGCAATAAGTACATACCTATTGATAATCACCCTAAATGTAAATGGACTGAATGCACCAATCAAAATATATAGAGTCACTGAATGGATAAAAAAGCAAGACCCATCTATATGCTGCCTACAAGAGACTCACTTCAAACCCAAAGACATATATGCAGACTGAAAGTACAGGGATGGAAAAAGATATTTCATGCAACTAATAGGGAGAAAAAAGCAGGAGTTGCAGTACTTGTGTCAGACAAAATAGACTTCAAAACAAAGAAAGTCACAAGAGACAAAGAAGGACATTACATAATGATAAAAGGGTCAATCCAACAAGAAGATATAACCATTATAAATATCTATGCCCCCAACACAGGAGACCTACATTTGTGAAACAAATACTAACAGAATTAAAAGGAGAAATGGAATGCGATGCATTCATTCTAGGAGACTTCAACATTCCACTCACTCTGAAGGACAGATCAACCAGACAGAAAATAAGTAAGAGACAGAGGCACTGAACAACACAATAGAACAGATGGACCTAACAGACATCTACAGAACTCTACACCCAAAAGCAGCAGAATACACATTCTTCTCAAGTGAACATGAAACATTTTCAAGAATAGATCATATACTAGGCCACCAAAAAAGCCTCAGTAAATTAAAAAAGATTGTAATTGTACCAACCAGGATCTCAGACTACAAAGGTATGAAACTAGAAATAAATTATGTAAAGAAAATGAAAAATCCCACAACACATGGAGGATTAACAACATGTTCCTAAATAACCAATGGATCAATAACCAAATAAAAACACAGATCAAGCAATATATAGAGACAAATGACAACAATAATTCAACAACACAAAATCTGTGGGAGGCAGAGAATGCCGTGCTAAGAGGAAAGTATACTGCAATACAGGCCTACTTCAGGAAAGAACAATCCCATATGAGCAGTCTAAACTCACAATTAATGAAACTAGAAAATGAAGAACAAATGAGGCCCAAAGTCAGTAGAAGGAGGGATAAAATAAAGATTAGAGCAGAAATAAATAAAATCAAGAAGAATAAAACAATAGAAAGAATCAATGAAAGCAAGAGCTGGTTCTTCGAGAAAATAAACAAAATAGATAAATCCCTAGCCAGACTTATCAAGAAAAAAAGAGTCTACTCACATAAACAGAATCAGAAACGAGAAAGGAAAAATAATGACAGACACCACAGAAATACAAAGACTTATTAGAGAATACTATTAAAAATTACATGATAACAAACTGGATAACCTAGAAGAAATGGATAACTTTCTAAAAAAACACAACCTTCCAAGGCTGACCCAGAAAGAAACAGAAAATCTGAATAGACCAATTTCCAGCAACGAAATTGAACTGGAAATCAAAAATCTACCTAAGAGCAAAACGCCTGGACCAGATGGCTTCAATGCTGAATTTTATCAAACATTTAGTGAAGACCTAATTCCCATCCTCCTTAAAGTTTTCCAAGGAGTAGAAGAAGAGGGAATACTTCCAAACTCATTCTATGAAGCCTGCATCACTCTAATACCAAAACCAGGCAAAGACACCACAAAAAAAGAAAATTACAGACCAATATCCCTGATGAACATAGATGCAAAAATACTCAACAAAATATTAGCAAACTGAATTCAAAAATACATCAAATGTGGCATCTATCATGATCAAGTAGGATTTATTCCAGGGATGCAAGGATGGTACAACATTTGAAAATCCATCAACATCATCCACCACATCAACAAAAAGAAGAACAAAAACCACATGATCATCTCCATAGATGCTGAAAAAGCATTTGACGAAATTCAACATCCATTCATGATAAATCTCTCAACAAGATGGGTATAGAGGACAAGTACCTCAACATCATAAAGGCCATATATGACAAACCAACAGCCAACATTATACTTAAGAGAGAGAAGCTGAAAGCTTTTCCTTTAGGATCAGGAACAAGACAAGGATGCCCTCTCTCCCCACTTCCATTCAACATAGTACTGGAGGTCCTAGCCACGGCAATCAGACAACACAAAGAAAAAAAAGGCATCCAGATTGGCAAGGAAGAAGTTAAACTGCCCCGTTTGCAGATGACATGATATTGTACGTAAAATATATAATCCATAAGCCTACTTAACTGAATGCAAAAAACTGTAATTCTGTGCAATATACTGAAAGCTAACAAGCTAGGAAGATGATCAGCCTCTTTGTTTCAGCAAATTCCCAGTATTCCCTCAGGAAACCTCTGGTACTACATGTGACTCGTGACTGGCTGACAAGGCACTGGTATCAATTTATTTTTAAGAGTAGTTAAATTTTCCACCAATACAAGTTAAACCCATTTAACAAGGAATCTTGGCCAGCATCTGCCTTGCAGTATTTCTTTAGTTCCTATATGAATCTATTTTTCATACTCATCTCAGGATTATGTTTCTAGCCCTGGCAAATAATAAATTATTGAAGTGAGAGCCTGTGTTTATGGTCGGTGAAATCACTGTTGCCTTATGACTTTATGATTTTTTTTTGAGCCCTTGGAAAACTAACTGCCTCAGAATATGCGTATTTAGTTCCTATATCTCTGGATCACTTTCCATGAAAAAAGGCAACAGTTCACTGGAATATATGAGGATGATTTTTGTTAGGTTAGGAAATATTTAACATAAAACAGCAGTTCAGCAAAAGTTTTTATAAAGTATACTTAGCATTAGTAAAAAGTATGTGTAGATTTGAAGAAATACTGGAAGGAAGCAAGAAATCAAATTAATGGTTACAAATTAGGTGGCTGGGAAATGGATATCTTTCTTTTAGATTTCCTTAAATATTTCAATGATTAGTATAATGTTAAATATTTTTAATAGTCCCATGATGCTTATTATTCTAGATGAAAACAGAACTACCACTCTGCTTACTAGAATATAGTGTAGGGTATGTCTGGGCTTGAGTGAAGTTTCTAAAACTGTAACTAAAACTCCCATCCTAGCTAGACAATAGCACAAGAATTAGGATACTCCTATTATAAAGGAGTACTGCTTTCTATAAAGGCTTTTCTACATCTGAATGTTGAAGGTCTAACTACCATGGCAAGTTTATTTTTAAACTGCAGTATGGTGGTGTACGTATGTCAAAATATTTATCATTTATCAATAAAACTGTGCTCAAGTTGAGCCCTTTTAAATACACACGAGTACATTCCCAGTGTACTCTGTGGTCATTTGTTTGCCGTGTAGCAGCCTGCCTGATTGCCTGTTATCTGATCAGTAGAAGTGGTTCAGAACTTGATGTGGTATAGCAGAGAGAGTTCAGGTTCAGAACATTCACTCTGAAAGCTGAGTGATGCTACATGCTATTGAAAGAGGAATTCAAAGTTCTCTAAATGAGAATGAGCAAATCTGTTGCCTTTTTATTGAGAAAGGAATAGGAGCATCACCCAGGCTTGGATCAACTTTCCATATACCAGCTGATCTTTCTGTGCAGTGATGCTTCCCCCACTTACAGTAAGCATTCTGTTTCACAAAAGTGAGTTCTTACAGTCATGGTGGAAATGGTATCTGGATTATGGCAGGAAGAAGAGAATCAGAAGGACACACCTTCTTCTAATAAGAAGCAGATCAGTTGCATACTCCAAATTGAAACAAAAATGCCCAAATACAGACACTCTACCCCCCAACTTTTGGCAAGTTCAAAATCAGGTTTATTGGGCTTCAACTATACTTAGGTGCTATTTGCAAAGACTGTGGGATTCCAGAGATGATCTTACCTCATGCATCTTATAGTCAAGTAGGAAGATGTAAGTATAAACAGCTAAAGTGCAAGGCAGAATTAAGGAATGGGCATAGAAGAGATGACTTAAAGTTTGTAAGAAAGTTAGATGCTTGGCTGAGAGGACCAGGAGGAATTCTATGGAGGGCACAGAATTAGAGGTAGACTGAAATTATAGGTAAGATTACAAAAGACTGGATATAAAGAAAGCTTTTCTGCAGGTAAGAACTACAAGAAAAAAGACAGAGGGGCCAAGCCATGGAGGTCAGGATGGGAGAAAGTTAAGCCATGGAACATGAAGTCTGTACAGGGGAGTGAGAGAAACATAGTATATAGAGAGTGAGCACACTCTCAGACCATGATCTGAACTTAGCTACCTGATGATATGTTGGACCTTGTCAGATTTAGTTTTCTTTCTAATTGCACAAAAAGAGAAATGGAGAGAGAGTTTTATCTGAATTAGCTACCAGCACTTATATAATGGGAGACTACACATAAAGATCTAAATATTTGGCTTCTCTTTATAAAGTTCTGGCAGCAATGCTGGGCCGGCATTGCCACATATCAGTAATGAGTGGATATGAGCAGAAGTGGACCCCTGAACGGGGCATAAATTCAGTTGATGGCCACAGTTTCTAGCACTTTCTATTTCCTCTTGCAAATGTTGGTTGCCATTTATTATTATGACTAGGCTGGCTTTTTACATTGTTGTTGTTTGTAGTACAGGCAAAAGTTTTTCTTAAACCCTGTTTCATATATGTCTGATGCCTGTAGGTATTTGAGGGTTTTTTTTTTTACCTCCATCATAGAAGAAGACATTGAACATCTGTGAAAATAATCTATTCTATTTGGTAGCTCTGAAATATTTTGAGGATTTAGGTGTCTGATTGGGAGGGGGGAAAAGATGGAGGAGTAGGAAGGCAAGGCAGAAAACCCCTCCCATACACACCCAAGGAAGCAACTACAGCAAATACAACTAACCCTGAAAATGACCTGAAGACTGCAGAACAGACCACCTATACCTGGGGAAGACGGAAAGACCACACAGAGAAGGGTAAATAGGCAGAGCCATGATCATTCGGGACCCCAACCCTTCCCCCATCCCAGTCTACAGGAAGGAGGAAGAGGAATGGAGCAGGGAGGAGATAAGCACTCTGGATTCCTGCACACCTGGCCCTGGAGATCTGCTCTGGGAACACGAGTCCACATTGCACTGGGTTTTGGTGATTAATGGGGCTGGACATCAGGGAGAGTTGGAGTACTCTGAGAGGCTGAGACTCCATTCAGTTGTGGAGGACAGGCACAGGAGTCCTGCTGAGACCCCAAACAGAGGCAGCACTTTGAAAGATTTACTGGCAGTGGGAAAGGTACCCGATGGGTTAGGGTTGGACAGAGCTCTCTCCATAGGAGAAAGGGCAGGTATATGACACTTCCTCAGGCCTCCCTCAGCCCAACAGGTCCGACACTTGTGGAAACCTCAAATTCTCCATCCTCATCACTGGAAGCTCGGCCAGGAAGTGCTTCTCTGTGCACCACCCACTGGCTTGCTCAGCCCAGCAGCATCAGACTTTGCTGCCTGGCAGACAGAGGGAGACTTTGCTGCCTGGCAGGTAGAAGGAGGTTTTCCAATCTTTCTCAGCCCTATCTCAGCCCACCAGGGCAGCACCTGCAGGATCCAACTTGGAGCACTCCCTCCACAAGGGTGGCCCAATGCCATGCTGCATGCCCTGCTTTTGGGGAGTGCTATGCTCCAGCCCTAGAGCTGCATGACCGCCACCCATCCCTTTAGTTCAGCACCTCCATCATTGCAGAGCAAGTCGAGGGCAGCCCGACCCACAGGGATCCCAGAGAAGCCCCCCTGCTTCTCCCATCCACGGAAGACTGATGTGGGTCACAGTGAGCAGACAGAAAGAAGACCCCACGCATAGCTGAGCAACAGCAACTGGGGGCCTACCGCAAAGGAGAACTGGACACTGGGGAGCAAAGATTCTTGACCTTCTGGGCACCCCAGGATGCCTTCTTCATAAAGTCATTAGTTTCTAGACCAAGCAGCATAGTGGATCCATACAATAGAAACAAAGACACACAGAAACCCTGACAAAATCAGTAGAGGAATATGTTCCAAACAAAACTATAGTATAAGGCGCCAGAAAGAGGACTAAATGAAATGGAGATCACCAATATCCTTGATAAATGTTTCAAAATAACAGTCATAAATATGCTCACTGGTCTGTGGAAAAGTATTGACAATCTCAGGGAGGACTTCAACAGAGAGAGAAGAACTGAAAAAAAGTCACTCAGAACTGAAGAATGCAGTAACTGAAATGAAATATACAATGGAGAGAATGAATAATAGACGGCTGGAAGTAGAGGAGACAATCCATGAGATGGAAATTAGAGAACAGGAACACAATGAAGCTGAGGAACAGAGAGAAAAAGAATCTCTAGAGATGAGAGGATGCTAAGAGAGCTGTGTGACCACTCCAAATGAAACAGTATTCACAAAATAGGGGCACCAAAAGGAGAAGAGAGAGACAAAGGAGTAGAATATCCCTTTGAATAAATAATTGCTGAAAACTTTCCCAATCTGGGGAAGGAAATAGACACCCATGTCCTGGAAATAGACACACAGCCCCTAACAAAAGGAACTCCAGGAAGAGAACACCAAGGCATATAATAATTAAAATGAAAGGATTAAAGATAAAGAGAGAGTAATGAAAGCAGCCAGAGAGAGAGAAAAAAAAGATTACTTATAAGGGAAACTTATAAGTGTAAGCAGATTTCTCAGCAGAAACCACAGGCCAGAAGGGAGTGGCATGAAATATTTAATATATTGAAACAGAAAGACCTTCAACCAAGAATTATCTAACCAGCAAGATTATCACTCAAATTTGAAGCAGAAATTAAACAATTCCCAATAAACAAAGGCTCAAGGAATTTATAACTACTAAACTGCCATTACAGGATGTGTTAAAGGGACTGCTGTAGATGGAAATATTCTTAAGCCTAAGTAGTTTTTACCAGTGAAAATAAACCACAGTAAAGGTAGTAGAACAATAATTTACCAAGCTAATATGAAATTAAAATAAAACAAAAGTAGTAAAACCAATGACACAAAAAAAACAGTTAAGACATACACAAAAAGTGCAGATTATGACATCTAGTACATAATGTGTGGAGGAGGAAGAAGAGAAAAAAAGAAATACTTTTAGATTTTGTTTAAAATAGAGTGATCATCAACCTGATGTAAGCCGTTATATAGTCAGGAAGTTATCCTTGAACCTTACGGTAACCACAAACCTAAAGCCTATAATACATACACAAAAATTCTTTTTAAAGAAATTCAATCACAACACTAAAGAAAACCATCAAATAACAAGTATAAGAAAGGAAGAAAGGATCAGAGATGAACTATGAAAATAATTAATAAAATGGCAATAAGTACATATCTATCAAGAATTATCTTAAATGTAATAGGACTGAATGCACCAATCATAGATACAGAATGGCAGGATGGATAAAGAAACAAGACCCGGACTTCCGGGAAGATGGCGGCGTGAGCAGGGCGGCAGAAATCTCCTCCCAAAACCATATATATTTATGAAAAGAGAACAAATACAACTATTCCTAAAAGAGAGACCAGAAGATACAGGACAGCACCCAGCCTGCATCTACACCTGAGAGGACTTGGCACCCTGCAAAGCGGGTAAGATACAGAGCCGCGACCCGGCGGGCCCTGGACACTCTCCCACTCCAGCACACTGGCGGGAGGAGAGGATTCAGAGCCAGGAGGGAGTGGTAGTACAGGCCCGTGAAAAAACTAGCCCTGGTGATCTGCGCCGGGAGCACTGACACACATCATGCGGTGTATCGGAGATTGGAGAGACAGAGGGTGCAGGATCTGAGCAGGAAACCCACCCGGGTCCTCACAGCCAGCGCCCTGGGACAAAAGAAAAGCACGCGCTTTTCTAGTGGTCTTAAAGAGACAGGGGCCAAATGGAGGAGCAGGATCGTCCCAGCACACTCAGTCCAGTAGGCTGGGAGTCCTGCGGAATTACGGACCCCTTGGCTGGCAACTGGGAAAAAGTAGCCGCACTGAGACTTCCCACAGAGATCAACAGCCTCCCATTTGTTCCCTCCCCGGCCAGAGTTACAAGGGGCCCTGCGGAGCAGTGTGCCTATGGCTATGGAATAGTGGAGCAACAGCACCATCTACAGCATCCTCACAGAAACTACTACTGGCGGGCGCTTTTTGTTTTTTTGTTTTTTCTTTTTTTCTCTTTTCTTTCCTTTTTTTTCTTTTTTTCTTTTTAAAAGTCTTAAAGAGCCCACCTGACATATGTGGCACGTACCAGCGACCACTTCTATCGCCACGAGAAGACAGAGGAATATGGTACAAACAAAATTTACCCAGACGCAGACAACACCAGTGAGGAAGTCTGAAGGGATGGAAATGCACAATCTTCCTGAAAAGGATTTCAGAACAAAAGTCATAACCATACTGATGGATCTACAGAGAAATATGCAAGAGCTGAGGGAGGAAGTGAGGGAAGTGAGGAAAGACAATGCAGAAATAAGACAAGCCATCAACAGGCTTAGCAGCAGACTGCACGAGATGCAAGAGACCGTTAATGAAATAGAAATCAGAAAACAGAAATACAGAGCAGCTGAGGCAGAGAGAGATAAAAGGATCTCTAGGAATGAAAGAATATTAAGAGAACTGTGTGACCAATCCAAATGGAACAATATTCGCATTAGAGGAGTACTAGAGGAAGAAAAGAGAGAAAAAGGGATAGAAAGTGTCTTTGAAGAAATAATGACTGAAAACTTCCCCATGCGGGGGAAGGAAATAGTCTCACAGTCCACAGAAGCCCACAGATCTCCCAACACAAGGGACCAAAGGAAGACAACACTAAGACACATAATAATTAAAATGGCAAAGATCAAAGATAAGGACAGAGTATAAAGGCAGCTAGAGAGAGAAAAAAGATCACCTACAAAGGAAAACCCATCAGACAATCATCAGACTTCTCAACAGAAACCTTACAGGCCAGAAGAGAATGGCATGATATACTTAACGTAATGAACCAGAAGGGCATCAAACCAAGAATACTGTATCCTGTACAATTATCATTTAAACATAATGGAGGGATTAAATAATTTCCAGACAAACAAAAGCTGAGAGAGTTTGCCTCTTATCAACCACCTCTACAGTATATCTTAAAGGGACTGCTCTAGATGGAAGCACTCCTAAGGCTAAAAAGATGTCACCAGGGAAAATAAAATCATAGCAAAGAAAGCAGACCATCCAAATACTAACTAAAGGCAAAGAATAAAACACCTAGTATATAATGAAGGGAGGAGGAAGAATAAGAAGGTAGAGAAATAAAGAAACATCAGACTGTGTTTACAATAACTTAACAAGAAAGTTAAGTGAGACTGTTAGATAGTTAAGAAGCAAGCCTTGAACCATTGGCAACCATGAATCTAAAGCCAGCAATGGCAATAAGTATATATCTGTTGATAATCACACTAAATGTAAAAGGATTGAATGTACCAATGAAACGACACAGAGTAATAGAATGGATAAAAAAGCAAGAGCCATTTATATGCTGCTTACAAGAGACTCACCTCAAACCCAAAGATATACACAGACTAAAGGTGAAGGGATAGAAAAAGATATTTCATGTAAACAAAAGGAGAAAAAAGCAGGTGTTGCAGTACTCGTATCAGACAAAATAGACTTCAAAACAAAGAAAGTAGCAAGAGATAAAGAAGGACATTACATAATGATAAAGGGGTCAATACAACAAGAAAATATAACCGTTATAAATATATATGCACCCAACACAGGAGCGCCGATATATGTGAAACAAATACTAAGAGAATTAAAGGAGGAAATAGAAAGCAATGCAGTCATTTTAGGTGACTTCAACACACCACTCACTCCAAAGGACAGATCAACCAGACAGAAAATAAGTAAAGACACAGAGGCACTGAACAACACACTGGAACAAATGGACCTAACAGACATCTACAGAACTCTACATCCAAAAGCAATAGGACACACTTTCTTTTCAAGTGCACATGGAACATTTTCCAGAATAGACCACATACTAGGTCACAAAAAGAACCTCAGTAAATTCAAAATTATTGAAATTCTACCAGCCAACTTCTCAGATCACAAAGGTATAAAACTAGAAATAAATTTTAGAAAGAAAACAAAAAGGTTCACAAATACATGGAGACTTAACATTCTCCTAATTAATCAATGGGTTAACAACCAAATCAAAACAGAAATCAAAGAATATATGGAGACTAATGACAACAACAACACAAAGCCACAACTTCTGTGGGACGCAGCAAAGGCAGTTCTAAGAGGAAAGTATATTGCAATCCAGGCCTATTTAAAGAAGGAAGAACATTCCCAAATGAACAGTCTAAAGACACAATTACTGAAATTGGAAAAAGAAGAACAAATGAGGCCCAAAGTCACCAGAAGGAGGGACATAATAAAGACCAGAGAAGAAATAAATAAAATAGAGAAGAATAAAACAACAGAAAAAATCAATGAAACCAAGAGCTGGTTCTTTGAAAAAATAAAATAGATAAACCCCTAGCCAGACTCATTAAGAAAAAAAGAGAATCTACACACATAAACAGAATCAGAAATGAGAAAGGAAACACAACGACGGATCCCACAGAAATAAAAAGAATTATAAGAGAATATTATGAGAATCTATATGCTAACACACTGGAAAACCTCGAAGAAATGGACAACTTCTTAGAAAAATACAACCTTCCAAGACTGACCAAACAAGAAACAGAAAAACTAAACAGACCAATCACCAGCAACAAAATTGAATCGGTAATCAAGAAACTACCCAAGAACAAAACCCCCGGACCTGATGGATTCACCTCTGAATTCTACCAGACATATACAGAAGAAATAACACCCATTCTCCTTAAAGTTTTTCAAAAAATAGAAGAGGAGGGAATACTTCCAAACTCATTCTATGAAGCCAGCATCACTCTAATACCAAAACCGGCAAAGACCTCACAAAAAAAGAAAATTACAGACCAATATCCCTGATGAACGTAGATGCAAAAATACTCAACAAAATATTAGCAAACCGAATTCAAAAATACATCAAGAGGATCATACACCATGATCAAGTGGGATTCATCCCAGGGATGCAAGGATGGTACAACATTCGAAAATCCATCAACATCATCCACCACATCAACAAAAAGAAGAACAAAAACCACATGATCATCTCCATAGATGCTGAAAAAGCATTTGACAAAATTCAGCATCCATTCCTGATTAAAACTCTCAACAAAATGGGTATAGACGGCAAATACCTCAACATCATAAAGGCCATATATGACAAACCCACAGCTAACATCGTACTTAACAGCGAGAAGCTGAAAGCTTTTCATCTAAGATCGGGAACAAGACAGGGATGCCCACTCTCTCCACTGTTATTCAACATAGTACTGGAGGTCCTAGCCACGGCAATCAGACAAAACAAAGACATACAAGGCATCCAGACTGGTAAAGAAGAAGTCATATTGTCACTATTTGCAGATGACGTGATACTGTACATAAAAAACCCTAAAGACTCTGCTCCAAAACTACTAGAACTAATATCTGAATTCAGCAAAGTTGCAGGATACAAAATTAACACACAGAAATCTGTTGCTTTCCTATACACTAACGATGTATTAACAGAAAGAAAATCAGAAATACAGTTTCATTCACAATTGCAACAAAAAGAATAAAATACCTAGGAATAAACCTAATGAAGGAGGTGAAAGACCTGTAGTCTGAAAACTACAAGACACTCCTAAGAGAAATTAAAGAGGACACTAACAAATGGAAATTCATCCCATGCTTGTCTAGGTAGAATAAATATTGTCAAAATGGCTATACTACCTAAAAGCAATCTACAGATTCAATGCAATCCCTATCAAACTACCAACAGCTTTCTTCAATGAACTGGAACAAATAATTCTAAAATTCATATGGAACCAAAAAAGACCCCGAATAGCCAAAGCAATCCTGAGAAGGAGGAATAAAACAGGGGGAATTATGCTCCCTGACTTCAAGCTCTACTACAAAGCTGCAGTAATCAAGACAATTTGGTATTGGCACAAAAACAGACACACAGACCAATGGAACAGAATAGAAAATCCAAACACTAACCCAAACATATACAGTCAAGTAATATTTGATAATGGAGCCTTGGATATACAATGGGGAGATGACAGCCTGTTCAGCAGCTGGTGTTGGCAAAACTGGACAGCTACGTGTAAGAGAATGAAACTGGACTACTATCTAACCCCATACACAAAAGTAAACCCAAAACGGATCAAAGACCTGAATGGAAGTCATGAAACCACAAAACTCTTAGAAAAAAACATAGGCAAAAATCTCTTGGACATAAACATGAGCGACTTCTTCATAAACATATCTCCCCGGGCAAGGGAAACAAAAGCAAAAATGAACAAGTGGGACTATATCAAGCTGAAAAGCTTCTGTACAGCAAAGGACACCATCAGTAAAACAAAAAGACATCCTAAAGTATGGGAGAATATATTCATAAATGACGTATCCGATAAGGGGTTGACATCCAAAATATATAAAGAACTCATGCACCTCAACAAACAAAAAGCAAATAATCCAATTAAGAAATGGGCAGAGGACATGAATAGACACTTCTCCAAAGAAGAATTCAGATGGCCAACAGGCACATGAAAAGATGCTCCACATCGCTAATCATCAGAGAAATGCCAATTAAAACCACCATGAGATATCACCTCACACCAGTGAGGATGGCCAACATCCAAAACACAAACAACAACAAATGTTGGCAAGCATGTGGAGAAACAGGAACCCTCCTACACTGCTGGTGGGAATGCAAATTAGTTCAACCATTGTGGAAAGCAGTATTGAGGTTCCTCAAAAATCTCAAAATAGAAATACCATTTGACCCAGGAATCCCACTCCTAACAATTTACCCTAAGAATGCAGCAGCCCAGTTTGAAAAAGACATATGCACCCCTATGGTTATCGCAGCACTATTTACAATAGCCAAGAAATGGAAGCAACCTAAGTGTCCCTCAGTAGATGAATGGATAAAGAAGAGGTCGTACATATACACAATGGAATATTATTCAGCCATAAGAAGAAAACAAATCCTACTATTTGCAACAACATGGATGGAGCTAGAGGGTATTATGCTTAGTGAAATAAGCCAAGTGGAAAAAGACAAATATCAAATGATCTCACTCATATGTAGAGTATAAGAACAAAGAAAAAAGCTGAAGGGACAAAACAGCAGAAGACTCACAGAACCCAAAAATGGACTAACAGTTACCAAGGGGAAAGGGACTGGGGAGGATGGGTGGGAAGGGAGGGACTAAGTGGAAAAAGGGGCATTACGATTAGTAGACGGAATGTTGGGGGGTGCGGGGAGGGCTGTACAACTCAGAGAAGACAAGAAGTGACTCTATAGCATCTCACTATGCTGATGGACAGTGACTGTAATGGGGTTGGTGGGGGGACCTGATGAAGGGGGTAGTTTAATAACCATAATATTGCACGTGTAATTGTAGATTAATGCTACCAAAATAAATTATAAAAAAATAAATTAAAAATTTCCAAGCAGAAAAAAAAAAGAAAGAAGACCCGTCGATATGCCACCTACAAGAGTATCATTTCAGACCCAAAGACATATGCAGACTGAAAGTGAAGAGGTGGAAAAAGATAAATCATGCAAATAACAGGGAGAAAAAAGAAGTCATAGAAGTACTTACGTCCAACAAAATAGACTCCCAAAGAAAATAACAAGAGACAAAGAAGGAGAAGGACATTACATAATGACAATGGGGTCAGTCCAACAAAAGGACATAACCATTATAAATATGTATGCACCCAACATAGGAGCACCTCGATATATAAAACAAATAGTAACAAAATTTAAGAGGGAAATAGACTGGAACTCATTTACTGTAGGAGACTTTAACACACTGCTCACATTAAGAGATCAATGAGGCAGAAAATAAGTAAGGAAACAGAGGCACTGAACAATACATTAGATCAGATTGACTTAACAGATATATATAGAACGTTCTGCCCAAAAGCAGCAGGATGCCCATTTTTTTCAAGTGTACATGAAACATTCTCCAGAATAGATGACACACTAGACCCCAAAATGAACCTCAAAAAATTAAAAAAGATTGATATTGTATCAAGCAACTTCTCAGACCAGAATGGTATGAAACTTAGAAATAAAATATACAGAGAAAACAAAACAGCCCACAAACACACAGTGACTAAACAACATGCTTCTAAAGAATCAATGGATCAGTGAACAAATCAAAACAGAAATCAAGCAATACATGGAGACAAATGAAAACAAAAAAAACACAAAAGTCCAAAATTTTTGGGATGCCACAAAGTGGTTTTAAGAGGGAAGTACAGAGCAATACAGGCATATATCTAAAACAAGAACAATCCCAAATAAACAATCTAAACTTACAGATAAAGAAACTAGAAAAAGAAAAAAATGAAGCCCAAAATTAGTAGGAGGGACATAATAAAGATCAGAGCAGAAAAAAATAAAATAGAGAAGAATGAAACAATAGAAACAATGAAACCAAGAGCTGATTCTTTGAGAAAATAAACAACATAGACAAACCCCTACCCAGAGTTACCAAGAAATAACAAAATCAGAAATGAAAAAGGAACTGTACAACAGATACCACAGAAATACAAAGAATTATTAGAGAATTCTATGACAACTTATATGCCAATAAATTAGACAACCTAGAGGAAATGAACAAATTCCTAGAAAAATATAACCTTCCAAGATTGACCCAGGAAGAGACAGAAAATATGAACAGATCGATTACCAACAATGACATTGAACTAGTAATCAAAGGACTTCACAGCTGAATTTTATAAAACATTTAAAGAAGAGCTAATACCCATTCTTTTTCACGTATTCCAAAAAGAGGAGGATATACTTCCAAACTCATTCTATGAAGCCAGCATGACTCTAATACCAAAACCAGACAACGACACCACAAAAATATGGACCAGTATCCCTGATGAACATAGATGAAAAAATACTCAATAAAATATTAGCAAATCAAATTCAAAAATATATCAAAAGGATCATCCACCACAGCCAAATGGGATTTATTCCAGGGATGGAAGAATGTAGTAATATTTATAAATCAGTGAATATTGTACACATTAACAAAAAGGATAAAAACCACATGATCATCACAACAGATGCTGAAAAAGCATTTGACAAAACTCAACATCCATTCATGATAAAAACTCTTAACAAAATGGGTATAGAGGGCAAGTACCTCAACATAATAAAGGCCATATATGACAAACCCTCAGCCAACATCATACTTAATGGTAAAAAGCTGAAAACTTTTCCTCTAAGGTCAGGAATAGGAGAAAGATATCCCACTCTCACCATTTTTATTCAAGATAGTACTGGAGGTCCTAGCCATGGCAATGAGATAAGATGAAGAGTTCAAGGCATCCAAGTTGGTAAGGAAGAAGTTAAACTGTCACTGTTGGAGATGACATTATTTTACATATAGAAAACCCTAAGGACCCCACCAAAAAAACAATTAGAACTAATAACTGGATTCAGCAAAGTTGCAGGATGCAAAACTAATACACAGAAATCTGGTATATTCCTACATACTACAATGTACTAGCAGAAAGAGAAATCAGGAAAACAATTCCACTTGCAATTACATCAAATTTCACATGAGCAACATTGTGGTTTCAACATTCACCCGTATTATCAAGTCTCCTACCACATCCCATTGCAATCACTGTCCATCAGTGTAGTAAGATGCTATAGAGTCATTTCTTGTCTTCTCCATGCTTTACTGCCTTCCCCCATGATCTGCCTATATTCTGTGTGCTAATTATAATGCTCCTTAATCCTCTTCTCCTTCCCTCCCCACCTCATTCCCTTTGGTAACCACTAGTCCCTGTTTGGAGTGTGTGACTGCTGCTGGAGCTGTGTTGCTTTATAACTCCATACACAAAAATAAGCTCAAAGGATTAAAGACCTGAATGTAAGACATGAAACCATAACACTCTTAGAAGAAATCAGCAAAAACCTCTTGAACATAAGGATGAGCAATTTTTTCCTGAACACATCTCCTCAGCCAAGGAAAACAAAATAAAAAATGAACAAGTGGGACTACATCAAACTAAAAAGCTTCTGCACAGCAAAAGATAACATCAGCAGAACAAAAAGGCAACCTATAATATAGGAGAATACATTTGTAAACAATTTATACAATAAGGGTTTAACATCCAAAATATATAAATAACTCATACACCTCTACACCAAAAACAAGAACAAAAACAAAAAAAACACAAATAACCCAATTAGGTGGCTGTTTGGAGGTGTCCCTTAAAAAGCTTAATCTAGAAAGGAAAATAAAATTGAAGAGGGAAAACAGAAGTGGAAAAAATAATTAGTGGCTAATTCATCAGTCAAGTAAGAAGTAAAGAGGGTTGGAGTTTGGTGCATGAGTGGCAAAGGAAGGAAAAAGAGAGATACCTCAGAGATAAAAACCAGGTGACTTATTGAATTGGAAGATCAGATGGTGTGGGGTCAACTGTAGAATTTCCAGAATCTCCCACCTGGCCTTTGTCCATTTAAGTATCAATAGGTGTTTACCGCTGCAGCCTCCCTCAGCCTCCTGGTCACTGGGTGGAGAGATAATAGCCATTCTCTCCTCCCCTCCTTTTCTCGTTATGTAATTGGTCTTGTGTCTGCCAGTCACCAAAGACCCTCTAATGGAGTTCCTCCTAGAAGGGGTTGGCATGAAGTAGAGAACTCACCTTGAGGGCAGCGTGTAAGCAGTGGCTGGAGGGGAGGGACAGGTCCTAGCTAGCAGATTCGAACAAGCTGTGAGCAATAAAAGACAGTTTCTTCCAACCTATCCTTTCCCTGGACTTATTTTGGTTTCACTGGGAATACACCCAGGGTCGGGAACGCCCTTCCCTCGCAGAGGAACAGATGGAGAAAGAGCAACCCATGAAAAAATGACTGAGAGCTCAGACCAGAATAGAATGGTGGTTCCACTAACAGAAATAGAGGTGAGCAAAGTATGGAGTTCTTTCTGATTTTCCCAGTGGAGATTACCACTTGCTTTGAGGCATGGTGAGTTTGTGCTGCCTGCTGGACATACTGGTGGAGAAATTCATCAGGAGGTGGAGCCTGTTCTCAAAGTAAATAGAACGCAGCGGTTAAAAGCATGGGCTTTTGAGTCAGAGCTGATTCCTCACCTACAGAATAAGGGTAATATTAGATCTTACTTTCCTTGAGAAGCCTAAGAAAATATGTAATGCACCGTGACTGCTTAATCAAAAATTGTTATGTATTTGAATTGAGAATTGCCTAAATGTACATAAATGCTCATGGAAGCTATGAACATGGAAGAAACAGCTAAAGAAAAGACTATAGAAAGAGAACATGTAATGTGAAAGCCACTTAGAAAACAACTAGAAATGCAGTGATAACTAAGCCAACCTTTTGGTAATTCTGGATTCAACCCAGCCTGTCAGTCACTGGATGCAGACTGGGGACCAGAAGTCCAGAGATATAATATACCTGCTTTTAAATTCCTGGATAGCCTTTTTGGGCACACGGATCATTAAGCTCTATTTCTATGTAGCTGACTGATATATTTATCTTCAGTAGTGACTACAGATTTCAAGATACATCACTCAAGAGGATTGGTGAGTCAGATAAGTCTTAATGCCTGGAAGGATGGATGGGTGGATAGGGGATATAGTGTATGGATAGGGCACAGTGCTGCCAAAATTAAAAGGATTTTGTCAAAAGATCTTATTCTCAGTTAGTTTAGAGACACAATAGACTCTTGGCATTAGTGAATTTAACATTTGTATTTTTAACCTCTCACAAAAGTCAGACAAAAAAGAAATACTCAGACAAAAGAAAATTGGCTAGTGAGCAGGTCTAATGTCAGCATTTTATCTCAACATGTCTCTTGTGTTAAACAAAAAAAAAATCCATTTCCAACATCTCTTCCCCAAGATAGTAAACTCTAGAGCTGGAAATGGAAGTAAAGAAGCCAATGAGAACACTAGTTCTCACTGAATGTTAGTTCAGCAGTGAGTTAGTTACCAGAATATGAACAAGTCGTACAGAAGTAAAAGCAATTGAACAGTTTTCACCTATAGTACCATCAGAGTAAAAATTGTTCACTTAGAAAAAAACATTATTGAAAGTTGAAAATATTGTTAGAATAGTTTGCATAAACATTTCATGTTCTTTTAGGAATTCATGAGATGCCATGTGACAAGGTGTGCTGTAATGAAAGGTTATGGGCATGTCTTTTTAGAGTCTGTCAGAAGCAAATACCATCTAGAAAGATACTTGATCATTAGGCAGGGAAATAGGAATTTTAGTGTCAGTTTGCCATACAGCCACTTCTGTCCTGTCACACACATAAGCTTTGGTGATTATGTCACTGAACCAGCCCAGTTCTCAGTTAACTTAAGGCACAAGGAAAGGAGGTGAATGAATTAAACTGAATGACCTCTAGTTTTGAGAACATCCCAGGCCTGACAATTTATAAAAATGACATGCTATAGATAGGGATTCTGCAATATGGACTGTGTTAATCTGCCATTCTTTTCTTTACACTCATCTAAATGGTATGTTTGGGATGAGTAAAAGAGTTTATCTGCCTTCACAAAAGACCTTGTTTTTTGTTAATTTCCCTAATACTAGGTTCTGGAATGACTGATACAATGGAGCCTTCAGATGAAGACAATTATCCTAGGCTTATCATTAGGGTAAGCCTAGAGATAGCTTCCTAAGTACAAGATACAATTTTGAAGAATTTCCAACTCACCAAGAGAATCACAGGGACTTCTTTTAGCTGCGCCTTGTACACAGTTTATATCCTCAGCATCCTACTAGTCCTTCAAAAGAGGCCAGCACTGACCAGCATTTTGTTTTTCAGATTTTCCTCTTCTAGCAAGAGGCAGTGGTATGAAGTTTTTCAAAAAAAAAAAAAACCTCAAAATTGCCTCAACTTAGGATATATCATCTGTTTTTGCAGCTCAGTTATAATTCTTGGCCAAACTGTGTTAGAGGTAGGGCAGCGCAGGCCTCTGGGGCCCAGTGTTGAAGCTTCCTCACACGTATCTAGATTATTCAGCTAGAACAGGTCTACATAAAACAAAATAAAATCATCAGAAGTGTTTTTCTTCAGGAGATACATTGATTGTTCTTCAACTGAACTCTGTACATCTTGATATATTGAAAAGCAATTTGTCGTAAGGAAAACAAAACCCACATTTCTTAATAGTATTTTTATAGTAATAATTTTTATAATTTTAAAGTTGAGGAATTGAAAATGCATTTGAAATATTTGACCTAAGTTGTCAAATTCTGACTGATTTCATAATAAATACTCATACAGCAAAGCTACATTTTTGTGGCTTTCATTACACAAATGTTCCCCATCTGCAGAGCTCTCAACTAAAACCATTAAATATTAGACACAGAAATCTGCTCTGCTGGCTGGATATGACTGCTAAAACAATAATATATTAAAAACAAAAAACATTTCACTGACTAGAGATGGGCAATGACCCCTTGGAGAGAATACAAAGCATGCCAAGTAGATTTCAGGCAATTAAGATCATAGGAAGTGTATCCAGAATATCATGAATTTATAAGATAGAGGCATTTTGTTTCGGACAATTTTATGGCATGTACTTTTCCCAAGTTCTAATATTTCTTCCTTGAATAAAATATTCACAAAGAAACTGTATAATCAGAATTACTTTGAGCCTCTGGCCTGGGTCACAAAGTACTTGTCAGAGTTTTTAGAGAAGTATCTGGCAATACTCCCTTCAAGATCAGAGCCCTCTGATTTTAATACTAATCAAATGAAACCATTTGGAAGCATTCTGATTTCTGTTACTCCTGTACCTTATTATATTCACTTTCTCACTTCAGTCAGGTCCTGGGTGATTTGTTTTTATTGTAGTTGGAGCCCGTGTAAGAATAGTACAATCCTACTAATAAGCATTGGGCTTATTCTCCCATCCCTATGCCCATGTAACTTCCACAAAGTCGAAATCCCTTTCAAAGTTGAGAATTCATGTGCTGTCCATATGGGAATATTTGTACACCTTTCAGATGTTTGCTTCTTTGTTACTATTATTATCTTCTCTATAAACAAATAGAACAAGCAGTGTATGTCATGCCCCTATTTTTCATAGAAGAAATTCTAGAAAGTACTTAGTGGTCCAGCTGGAAAATGTTCTACAATACAGTCTTTCCTGGTTTTTCGATTTACTACAGGTGGATAACCCCTGAAAAACCCAAGACAGTGAACAGATTGAATCATTTTTAACAATTTGGATCTTGAATGAATTCCAAAGTGCTTAGAGTCAAGCTGTTTTTCATCTCTTTAACTAAATTTCCTTTCTTTAACTAATATCTCAAAGATTAAATATTTTTTCTTTGAAAATTGGTCCAAAGTACTGAAAACTATGTGATTTAGAAAACCACTTTCATTATAAAATGAGCATTTGGGCATTATAATTACACTGATATTTTAATTGGTGTTGCCATAAACTTAGGGGAAGGGACTGTCTTTTCAATTTTTTCTTTGGTTCTCTAAAAGAGACACAATTCTAGCAAATAGAGAAATTAAAAAATAACTGGGATATTTCACTATACAAATACTCTAATGGGGTTTTGAAAAGAAAAGTTGCAGACTTTCAACATTTAATACACAGTAAGGCATTTTCCAATCTTGTAATGGACCTCAGAATTCTAGTCTGCTATAAAGTCCATCACCAGCATGACATGACTATTATAAATTTAGCACCAATCAACCTTGTAGATTGAACTTGCCAGCAACTGAAACAGAGGTCAGGAAAGTAAAAGTATGCACATTGCTTAAAAGCCAGTGTATATTCAACTAAATTATAATGCATATAACGAAATAAATAAAAATATAAAGCTTAACCAACTAGTATGCAATCTCTGAGATTTGATTTCAATATATCTGGAAGTGATCTCTCTTTGTTAAATATCTACAGTTGGATGTTTTCAAAATTTGCTTTGGATTTCCATTATCGGTGAGCACAGCCAAAACTACCTCTTACTTCCTTTCAAAATGGCATGTATTAAGGAGAAAGATAGATTACTGATTTCGGACATAAAGGAAATAGCATTAGCAGTAATGTCCAGGAGATTTATCATGGTGTACGAAAATGCACTTTTTATAGTCATCCTATGTCAAGGAAAACCTTTTGATCGAGCCATCTCATTTCACTCTGTGCACAGGAAACATTTATCGTCGTAATCACAGGGATCAATGAACACTGTAGCAACCACATCGTGAGGTTAAATGAGCACAGGCTTTGCTATTACTTCCAGGCTGACAAATTCTGGCCAAACTTACACTGATGCTATGAGAATATAAGCTATTAGGGAGGAGGATAAAGACAATTTATCCTAGCAGTTGCTTTGGAATTTGAACATTAGGGGGAAAAAAATCAAATTTGGCACCTGTGTAGTATGAACTGCATAGCTACATAAGAAAATCTCATCTTTTTTGTGAAAACTTCTGTTTCCCCAGTTGCACCACTTGAAAGTGAATCTGTGCACCAGAAGGTCGCTCAGGATTATGAAACTTAATGCATTTTACCACAAGCAAATATAAACATTTTCAAGGAAAGCATGGGCCAGAGACATGAAAGACCATATGTTTCCTATGCTCTCCATGTCAAAACAATACCAGTCTCCAGAAAATAACTGCGAGTCATATTGAGTTATTTCACCAGATATTTTCCAAAAGTTACTTGGAAGAAAGTACGGTGCGCTCCATGTATCATATAGTGGATAAAATAGATTTCCTCAGACCAAACATATTACATTATTTTATTGGTTATAACACTTTATAAAATTTCTGAATTTTACTGCTCATGGGTAGTGACAAAAGTAAACATGAGATAAGAGAAAACAGAGGCTTAATTTTCTGAAAATGTTTCTCAACAAGCTGTGTCAACTCCTTTAAGTTAAATATTCTTAATACCCCAAAATAAATGGCATTTTCTCTTCCCAGAGGCTGATTTTCTATTCTCCTGCTGAGAGCCTGTAACCTTTCATGGGTTCATGCCACTCTTGCCACGCTCTGTTTTGAAGTTCAAACACACATAAACACACACACACACAGAACAAGAACAAATCAACCTGGGAGAGAAAGGGCTGAGGCAAAGGTTCTCTAAGCCTCCTTCCAGCTCCAACATGTCACAGGTGGCCTTTTTAACCTGTATCACAATACTGCTTAGGTGACTAGCTGGGTGGAACACCACAAATGATATGCAGCCAATCATCCTTCTCAGACTGCTCTTAGAAATGGCCTCTTGCATTGCAAACTACTTTCTAAATAATGATATCAAAGCTTGGGGAATGAATCCTCAAAAAAAAATCCCTAATATTAAAGAAAAAAACATGCACTAGAAATAGCCATGCAGACTGAAGACAGGGAAAGAGAAAGGCAACCAGAATGGAAGGATTCTTCACTTGTGATTCTGATAGCTTATTTGTCTCTTCCAGAATTTCCTTCCTAATCTTTTTATACTTTGAGGGTCCCAACTTTACTTCCTAACCCCTCTGTTTATTGAAGACCTACTGTGTACCAGACCTTTTCGATGCTTACTATATACCCTACTTCATTTAATCTCTATAGCAACCTAATGCACATCATGACACACATACATGGGCTAAGTAATTTTCAAGGCCCAGTACAAAATGAATATGTGGGGTCCCTGGTTCATAAAGCAGGTCAAAAATGTCATTACAGGCACTAAATATAAAGTCTTTACCTTTCTTTCAAGGTCTCTCTCAGGGTGTTTTTATTTGCTACTCAGTAGTCCCTCCCTAGGGCCGGGGAATGATGGGGACCAATGCAGCTGCTCACAGAGCCCGAGCCCACCCATCACACAGAGGGTGTGAACACCTGCATGCGGATGGCTTGTCAGCTGCCAGATGGCCTGGCCGCTCTTGTCGGTTACCCAGTACAAACACTATGCCCTGTTTTGGGGTTTACTATAAGCCCTCATTATAAGCCCAACACCCTGACCCAAGGCAGATTGGTCACATCAGTGACCTGAATCAGGAGTGAGTAAGAGACCTGCCACCATCTGCACAATGTACCGAGGCCCTGCTCCTAGACACCCTGGGGTGGGCCAGACCTTCCCTCCCCTGAACCCAGGCCCCTGCCAAGGGAGGGGGCCCATTACCCCACCCAGGGTGGCAAAGAGTCAGTGGGGAGGCCCCTAGCTCCCACTGTTATTCGCCTTCACTTACAAATCGCAAAATCAAAGATGAAATTACTAAGAATTTTAGAATAGTGACCATAGAATTTAAACCAAGTGTGGGACCCTATTAAATGGAAGGCTCTGCAGGATGGCTCCAGCCACATGCTTGTGACACCAGCTCTGTCAACACAGACAACACCCCACACGTGCGGGTTCCTTTCTGGCCCAAACTGTTTCCTCACTCTGAGCCCCAATGACCCCACCCACCCAACTGAAGGCATAGGCCTCTAGAGGAAAATATAGCAGATATATTTCCATCAAGGGAAGAGAAGAATTTCTTCTCTTACTTCCTTTTTTTTTTTTGACAAATGAGGAAACTGATACAGTGAGAGCTAAGTGACACCTAGAAGATGATCCATATGGTGTGTTGCGGTGGACCCGGTCTAAAACGAGGGTCCCTGACCTTTGCATTACGTGGAGATATCAAGTAGCTAAGAGTAGAAAAGGTTTGATAAATGCTTCCTAATAAACATGTTGACATTTGACAATGTTACAACCCTACTTTTACCACTGACTTTTAGGGGAAGAAATAACCAAAACATCCTGGCACTTTTAGCAGATGTTTGTGAAATGGCTTCCTTTTACAGTTATAGTTTTAATATGAATGCAACACTTAGAATAAGAGTCTCCTTGAAGCTGGTCATCACAAACGTGTTAATTCATCATGCATGGTGTCATGTAAAATTATGTTGTTTTACTGATTTATACTGTAGAAATAAGAAGAACCTAATTATAAGTTTATTCTTATAATAGTCTTGAAATGAACATACATACCATTATATAAGCCAATATATTTAAGATAACTTATTTATTTTTCAAGCTAACTAGTATTAATGAAAACATAAAAAATAATATTATAGAAAGTTTGGAATATGTGGAAAAGAAAATAGACCCATAATCTTTCTAGTCCCACACACCACATTTTTGATTTTGTTTTATTTTTGTTCCAGTATTGTTTTATAAGCAACAATATACAATCATACTCTAGTCTTTTGTTTCAATAAAAGAATAATTTAAAACCAAAGGTAAGAAAAAGCCACATGCATGATATTATTATTTTGTCTAAAGACAGAGACACGGGTTCATCCTTTTTAAAGTTCCTCTATATTGGAACTGAAATTATAACTTTTAATTTGAAAGATACTAAAAGGGCAAAAAAGTGAGAAGCTCCTTCACCCAAAGCTCACCTAAGAAATAAAATGTTCTCCCCATCCCCCCTACCCACCCACCCAATTCCAGCCCCTTGCCTTAATGACTCTAACAGTTTGTGCATATCTCGCTTAAAATCTCCTAGATCTAGATAGACATACATGAATACACACGTGAATTGTTAGAAAATCTGAATCTGATCTGTAACTTGATTTGTATCCCCAAGCTTATACCTTTCATCTGGTACTAAAATGTTAAATCACAGTTTTGATGCTTGTGTTTATTAATGTCTGTCTAAAATAAGGTAAGCCTAAAGGGTTAAGATATTTTCAAGTCAGAAAATAACATCTCTGATTTGGGGAAGATGACAGAAGAGGAGGTTCTTGTGATCACACCCACCCAGGAACACCAAGGCAGCACCTAGATGTCGTACAGCTCACGCGGTGAACAACCTGAAGTCTGGCAGCGCGGGCCTCCCACAGCTGATGACAAGGAGAAGGTCGCATCAAGAGTAGCAAAACAGGCAGAGGGACTGACAGTCAGGATCCAAACCCTTCCGCCTCCCATCTGTATGGGTGAGGGAGCAAGGCGCCGAGGGGTAAGGGGCGGAAGTCCTGACCCTGCACGCCTGGTCCTGGGGACTTGCACCAGGAAGACAAGCTCCTGTAAAGTCTGCCTTTGAAAATCACTGGCACTTAACCCCAGGAGCTTTGAAAACCAGTGTGGCTTATCTCTGGAAGCCAAGCTTCCACTCCTGGAGGGCTGGCATGCTACATGCATTAGTCTGAAATCCAGCACAAAAGCAGCAGTTTGAAAGTGCCTGGGTTATATGTGGAGGAGATTTATTAATGTTGGGTCATACATGTCCTGGAGGGTCAGGGATCTGCAGAAGCTTTCTCGAAGGGAGGGCAGGTGCCATGACTCTTGCCCTCAGCCAGCCTAGCTGGCCGGACGCTCGCAGGAGCTGGTTCTGACATGCCATCGACCACACCAGCCCTGCTCGTGCCCCTCCAGGATGACCCTATGCTCCCACCCCAGCCAACCCGTCTGCCCTGGCAGGCACACCACCACAGCTGGCGGACAGCCTCAGTCAGCACTGGCACCAGCCCACAGTGACCACCACCCTGCCTCACCCAGCGACCAGCCTCAACCAGTGCCCCCCCAGAGCATCGCCTTCCTGGGCACAGGAAGAGTAGCCACACCCACCAGCAGACCCGCAGCAGATGTGCCAAGAACAAGGCCTCCCCACCCTGGTGCCCACCCACCAGCTGGCCTGCAGCAGCCAAGACTCAGCCACACAGAAGGGTGCATGCAGCCACCCAGGGACAACACTGGAGCACCTGGTTCTGGTGAGCAGGGGGGACTGTGCCACTGGGACCCCAATACGCCTAATACACAACACCACTGCTTTCAAGACAAGGAGACATAGTTTTACAATGTGGACTATATCAGAATAGTGAAAAGCGTGTAAAAACTTAACTCTCTTTAGGATCGAGGAACAAATAATTATTAAAATAAATCCTTGTGTAAGATTTTGAACTTGCAGTTCTATCAGATCACACACATATTATGCCTTAAGTTATTAACAGATACATACAGGGATGTCTTTGTGTCCATCGGAGTTTCTCTATTCTTAAACATGCTTGACCTTGTAAATAGCATTTTCCCCTGTTGGATTCCCTATTTCTTTCAGATTTTGATAGTGAAATTTTTGACAGTTCACAAAAAAGAGAATAGTAGAATAAACTCACCCCCAAATTTTAACAATAAATCATCAGATGTTTACAATCCTAACGGGGACAGAACTTGCTCCCAGAGAATGTTGCAGCAATTCCTGTCAGGCTCCTTTTCCAACTCTAGACAAGGCTCTATGCAAAAATAAACAGAATGAGTCACCTCAAAATAAATGATCTTCAGGGACTGAAAACCAGAACCGCATGTCTACCCTGAACAGCTGCTTTCAGTGCAAGAAAGGCCTTATGCTTAGCCATCTTGTTTGCAAAATAGAACACTGAAATGCAGAGCAAAGAGCAGAAAAGGCCACACACGATCAAGCTGTCCATAGGGCATCTGTGCACCCAGAACTGCGCTGGACCTGCTAGAGCGCATGCAGAAGGGGGGAGGCACAGTCCCTGCCATCAAGGAAGTCTCGCCTTTGTAGGGAACTGATAAGATACTTAATTATCAGAAGAAATGTGTGCATTTAATTTGGTAAGCCAGGAAGAAATCGTTACAATGGTGTTGAATCATTTCTTTATATCCTATGTACTTTAGTTTTTCTTTCAGTCCAAGCAATAATTTTCCTTGTTTTCAAATTACTGGGATACATTAATGGTAAACATGTAGTTTGGTGGAAAACTCCAACTTTCCTATCTTTATCTATAAAACCATATAAAGCTTTAAAAAGCATCATGCAGTACATATGTTACCAATGATCTAATTATTTCTGTTGTAGCATGTCAACAATCTTGCCCAGATATTATGTGAAAGGGTATGTAACTCCTTGTTAGTTGACTAATGTGCAAAGTTTTATAGAAATCATCCTTCAGCTTATCATTTTAGTATCACAGTTCATTGACCTACATAGACAACTGCTGAAGAGAAGGGAGGCAAAGAAAAATGAGGTAGAATCATGGAACTTACTCTGATCCCTCCACATTATGAAGTGTGGCCCATAGACCATGAGCACATAGGCATTCCCTGAAAGCCTTTTAGAAATGCAAGTCTAAGACTCATCCTAAGCTTTACCAAGGCAGAATTTTGCATTTGAACAAGATCCCACCTGACTGGTTAGCCCATTAAAGTTTAGGAAACACTGTCTTAAATTTTCCTCTCTGTGCAGTGAGCACATCTATGCAGACACCACAAGAAAATTAACAATTGTATTATTTTGCCACATCTCAGCTAACGTGATCTCCCTTGATTAGAGAATCAGGTCTCAGTTTTTTTGTTGTTGTTGTTTTTGGTTTTTTTATAATTTATTTTGGTATCATTAATCTACAACTACATGTGCAATATTATGGTTATTAAACTACCCCTTCATCAGGTCCCCCCCCACCAACCCCATTACAGTCACTGTCCATCAGCGTAGTGAAATGCTATAGAATCACTACTTGTCTTCTCTGAGTTGTACTGCCCTCCCCACAACCCCCCAACATTATGTCTGCTAATCATAATGCCCCTTTTTCCCCCTTGTCCCTCCCTTCACACCCATCCTCCTCAGTTCCTTTCCCTTTGGTAACTATTAGTCCGTTCTTGGGTTCTGTGAGTCTGCTGCTGTTTTGTTCCTTCAGTTTTTTTCTTTGTTCTTATACTCCACATATGAGTGAAATCATTTGATACTTCTCTTTTTCGGCATGGCTTATTTCACTGAGCATAATACCCTCTAGCTCCATCCATGTTGTTGCAAATGGTAGGATTTCTTTTCTTCTTATGGCTGAATAATATTCCATTGTGTATATGTACCACATCTTCTTTATCCATTCATCTACTGATGGACACTTAGGTTGCTTCCATTTCTTGGCTATTGTAAATAGTGCTGCAATAAACATAGGGGTGCATATGTATTTTTCAAACTGGGCTGCTGCATTCTTAGGGCAAATTCCTAGGAGTGGAATTCCTGGGTCAAATGGTATTTCTATTTTGAGTTTTTTGACGAACCTCCAAACTGTTTTCCACAATGGTTGAACTCATTTGCAGTCCCACCAGCAGTGTAGGAGGGTTCCCTTTTCTCCACATCCTCGCCAGCATTTGTTGTTGTTTGTGTTTTGGATGTTGGACATCCTCATTGGTGTGAGGTGATATCTCATCTCATGGTGGTTTTAATTTGCATTTCTCTGATGATTAGCGATATGGAGTATCTTTTCATGTGCCTGTTGACCATCTGAATTTCTTCTTGGAGAAGTGTCTATTCATGTCCTCTGCTCATTTCTTAATTGGATTATTTGCTTTTTGTTTGTTGAGGTGCACGAGTTCTTTATATATTTTGGATGTCAACCCCTTATCGGATACGTCATTTATGAATATATTCTCCCATACTTTAGGATGTCTTTTTGTTTTACTGATGGTGTCCTTTGCTGTACAGAAGCTTTTCAGCTTCATATAATCCCACTTGTTCATTTTTGCTTTTGTTTCCCTTGCCCGGGGAGACATGTTCAGGAAGAAGTCGCTCATGTTTATGTCCAAGAGATTTTTGCCTGTCTTTTTCTAAGAGTTTTATGGTTTCATGACTTACATTCAGGTCTGTGGTACATTTTGAGTTTACTTTTGTATATGGGGTTAGATAGTAGTCCGGTTTCATTCTCTTACAGGTAGCTGTCCAGTTTTGCCAACACCAGCTGCTGAAGAGGCCATCATCTCCCCATTGTATATCCAAGGCTCCTTTACCATATATTACTTGACTGTATATGTTTGGGTTAATGTTTGGATTTTCTATTCTGTTCCACTGGTCTGTGGGTCTGTTTTTGTGCCAATACCAAATTGTCTTGATTACTGTGGCTTTGTAGTAGGGCTTGAAGTCAGGGAGTGTAATTTCCCATTTTATTCCTCCTTCTCAGGACTGCTTTGGCTATTTGGGGTCTTTTTTGGTTCCATATGAATTTTAGAATTATTTGTTCCAGTTCATTGAAGAAAGTTGTTGGTAGTTTGATAGGGATTGCATTGAATCTGTAGATTGCTTTAGGTAGTATAGCCATTTTGACAATATTTATTCTTCCTAGCCATGAGCATGGGATGAATTTCCATTTGTTAGTGTCCTCTTTAATTTCTCTTGGAGTGTCTTGTAGTTTTCAGGGTACAGGTATTTCACTTCCTTCATTAGGTTTATTCCTAGGTATTTTATTTTTTTTGATGCAATTGTGAATGAAATTGTTTTTCTGATTTCTCTTTCTGTTAGTTCATCGTTAGTGTATAGGAAAGCAACAGATTTCTGTGTGTTAATTTTGTATCCTGCAACTTTGCTGAATTCAGATATTAGTTCTAGTAGTTTTGGAGTGAGTCTTTAGAGTTTTTTATGTACAATATCATGTCATCTGCAAATAGTGACAATTTGACTTTGTTCTTTACCAATCTGGATGCCTTGTATGTCTTTGTTTTGTCTGATTGCCATGGCTAGGACCTCCAGTACTATCTTGAATAACAGTGGAGAGAGTGGGCATCCCTGTCTTGTTCCCAATCTTAGATGAAAAGCTTTCAGCGTCTCGCTGTTAAGTACGATGTTAGCTGTGCGTTTCTCATATATGGACTCTATGATGTTGAGGTACTTGCCGTCTATACCCATTTTGTTGAGAGTTTTAATCATGAATGGATGTTGAATTTTGTCAAATGCTTTTTCAGCATCTACGGAGATGATCATGTGGTTTTTGTTCTTCTTTTTGTTGATGTGGTGGATGATGTTGATAGATTTTCGAATGTTGTACCATCCTTGTATCCCTGGGATGAATCCCACTTCATCATAGTGTATGATCCTCTTGATGTATTTTTGAATTTGGTTTGCTAATATTTTGTTGAGTATTTTTGCATCTACATGCATCAGGGATACTGGTCAGTAATTTTCTTTTTTGGTGAGTCTTTGCCCAGTTTTGGTATCAGAGTGATGCTGGCCTCATAGTATGAGTTTGGAAGTATTCCCTCCTCTTTTGTTTTTTGGAAAACTTTAAGGAGAATGGGTGTTATTTCTTCTGTATATGTCTGGTAGAATTCAGAGGTGAATCCATTAGGTCCGGGGGTTTTGTTCTTGGGTAGTTTTTTGATTACTGATTCAATTTCGTTGCTGGTGATTGGTCTGTTTAGTTTTTCTGTTTCTTGAAAGGTTGTATTTTTCTAAGAAGTTGTCCATTTCTTCGAGGTTTTGAAGCTTGCTGGCATATAGATTCTCATAATATTCTCTTATAATTCTTTGTATTTCTGTGGGGTCCGTCATTATGTTTCCTTTCTCATTTCTGATTCTGTTTATGTGTGTAGATTCTCTTTTTTTCTTAATGAGTCTGGCTAGGGGTTTATCTATTTTATTTTTTCAAAGAACCAGCTCTTGGTTTCATTGATTTTTTCTATTGTTTTATTCTTCTCTAGTTTATTTATTTCTTCTCTGGTCTTTATTATGTCCCTCCTTCTGGTGACTTTGGGCCTCATTTGTTCTTCTTTTTCCAATTTCAGTAATTGTGTCTTTAGACTATTCATTTGGGAATGTTCTTCCTTCTTTAAATAGGCCTGGATTGCAATATACTTTCCTCTTAGAAGTGCCTTTGCTGCGTCCCACAGAAGTTGTGGCTTTGTGTTGTTGTTGTCATTAGTCTCCATATATTCTTTGATTTCTGTTTTGATTTGGTCGTTAAGCCATTGATTAATTAGGAGAATGCTGTTAAGTCTCCATGTATTTGTGAACCTTTTTGTTTTCTTTCTAAAATTTATTTCTAGTTTTATACCTTTGTGATCTGAGAAGTTGGCTGGTAGAATTTTTATCTTTTTGAATTTACTGAGGTTCTTTTTGTGGCCTAGTATGTGGTCTATTCTGGAAAATGTTCCATGTGCACTTGAGAAGAATGTGTATGTTGTTGCTTTTGGGTGTAGAGTTCTGTAGATGTCTGTTAGGTCCATCTGTTCTAGTGTGTTGTTCATTGCCTCTGTGTCTTTACTTATTTTCTGTCTGGTTGATCTGTCCTTTGGAGTGAGTGGTGTGTTGAAGTCTCCTAAAATGAATGCATTACTGTCTATTTCCTCCTTTAATTCTTTTAGTATTTGTTTCACATATGTCAGCACTCCTGTGTTGGGTGCATATATATTTAAAATGGTTATATCCTCTTGTTGGACTGACCGCTTTATCATTATGTAATGTCCTTCTTTATCTCTTGCTACTTTCTTTGTTTTGAAGTCTATTTTTTCTGATACAAGTACTGCAACAGCTGCTTTTCTCTCCTTGTTGTTTGCATTAAATATCTTTTTCCATCCCTTCACCTTTAGTCTGTGTATATCTTTGAGTTTGAGGTGAGTCTCTTGTAAGCAGCATATAAATGGGTCTTGCTTTTTTATCCACTCAGTAACTCTGTGTCTTTTGATTGGTGCATTCAGTCCATTTACATTTAGGGTGATTATCGATAGATATGTACTTATTGTCATTGCCGGCTTTAGATTCGTGGTTACCAAAGGTTCAAGGGTAGCTTCTCTACTATCTAACAGTCTAACTTAACTTTCTTGTTAAGTTATTGTAAACATAGTCTGATGTTTCTTTATTTCTCTCCCTTCTTGTTCTTCCTCCTCCATTCTTTATATACTAGGTGTTTTATTCTTTGCCTTTAGTTAGTAATTGGATGGTCTGCTTTCTTTGCTATGATTTTATTTTATCTGGTGACCTCTTTTTAGACTTAGGAGTGCTTCCATCTAGAGCAGTCCCTTTAAGGTACCCTGAAGAGGTGGTTTATGGGAGGCAAATTCCCTCAGCTTTTGCTTTCTGGAAATTGTTTAATCCCTCCGTTGTATTTAAATGATAACCATGCAGGATACAATATTCTTGGTTTGAGGCCCTTCTTTTTCATTACATTAAATATATCATGCCATTCTCTTCTGGCCTGTAGGGTTTCTGTTGAGAAGTCTGATGATAGACTGATGGGTTTTCCTTTGTAGGTGATCTTTTTTCTCTCTCTAGCTGCCTTTAATACTCTGTCCTTATCTTTGATCTTTGCCATTTTAATTATATGTCTTGGTATTGTCTTCCTTGGGTCCCTTGTGTTGGGAGATCTGTGGGCTTCTGTAGACTGTGAGACTATTTCCTTCCCTCGCATGGGGAAGTTTTCAGGAATTATTTCTTCCAAGACACTTTCTATCCCTTTTTCTCTCTCTTCTTCCTCTGGTACTCCTGTAATGTGAATATTGTTCCGTTTGGATTGGTCACAGAGTTCTCTTAAAATTCTTCCATTCCTAGAGATCCTTTTATCTCTCTCTGCCTCAGCGTCTCTGTATTCCTGTTTTCTGATTTCTATTCCATTAACAGTCCCTTGCATCTTGTCCAGTCTGCTGCTATGCCCGTCGATCGCTTGCCTCATCTCTGCGTTGTCTTTCTTCACTTCCCTCACTTCCTCCCTCAGCTCTTGCATATTTCTCTGTAGATCCATCAGTATGTTTATGACTTTTATTCTGAATTATTTTTTGGGAAGACTGTGCATTTCCATCCCATCAGGCTCCCTCTCTGGGCTTGTCTGGGTAAGCTTTGTTTGTACCATATTCCTCTGTCTTTTCATGGTGATAGAAGTGGTCAGAAAAAGAAAAAAAGAAAAAAGGGAAAAAGAGAAAAAAGAAGAAAAAAACGCTTGCTGGGTGTAGTTTCTCTGAAGATGCTGTAGGTGGCGCTGCTGCTCCACTATTCCGCAGCAGCGGCCACTCCACCGGGTCATGCCACTCCGCCAGGCCCTTTGTGTCTGTCCGGGAAGGGTACGAATGGGAGGCTGCTGATTTCTGTGGGAAGTCTCGGTGCAACAGCTTTTCCCAGCCGCAGTTCAAGGGGATCGAAATTCCCCAGGACTCCCAGCCAGCTTGGCTGAGTGCGCTGGGACGATCCCGCTCCTCTGTTGGGCCCCTGTCTCTTTAAGACCCCTAAAAAAGCGCACGCTTTTCTTTTGTCCCGAGGAGCTGGCTGAGTGGACCTGCCATCTTGGAATCTGCACCTCTGTCTCTCCAATCTCCGATACACCACGCAGTGTGTGTCAGTGCTCCTGGCACAGATCACCGGGGCTGGTTATTTCACGGGCCTGTGCTTCCACTCCCTCCCGGCCCTGAATCCTCTCCTCCTGCCGGTGCGCTGGGGTGGGTGAGTGCTCGGGTCCTGCCGGTTCGCGGTTCTGTATCTTACCTGCTTCGTGAGGTGCCGAGCCCTCTCAGGTGTAGCTGCAGGCTGGGTGCTGTCCTGTATCTTCTGGTCTCTCTTTTAGGAATAGTTGTATTTGTTGTATTTTCATAAGTACATATGGTTTTGGGAGGAGATTTCTGCCCCCCTGCTCACGCCGCCATCTTCCTGAGACTCAGGTTTCAGTTTTTTTGAATGATATCTATGCTCATGGATATATTTGATTTTGTAATCTTTTGTATATAAGTCTTGGGCTTAAAGATGAGCCTGTTAGCTGTTCTCCTTTAAACTTAATATTTGGTGTTGAAAACTTTATTTCTAGAAATCAGAAGTCTCACCTAGAGAAGAAAGTGATTTCACATTTCCATTGCAATCAACAGATGCACCTATGTTTTTCTGTCTCAGCAAGAGGAAGTGGAGAAAGAGTAAATATTAAAACCAAATAGTAGATAGAATAACTGGAAACATTGCCATTAGCATACTCTAACCCAAGCCATTTTAAAAGCACATATACACACAATTGCATAGTATCTTCCATAGACATTTCTTATAAAGAAGGTATGGATTTAATCTTTAAAAACCTTTTGTTTTCTGAATATCTGCAAAATATTTTTAATTAGAGATATACGAGAAAACTAAACTGCTTTCTATTTTATTTTATTGGCCCTTTTATTGGAGTAAACTCAGACTTTCTAGAGTATTTAAAATGTTAGTAAAATTTTTCAAATTACATATATTTTAACTTTAGCAATTGCAAAAATATAAATATACACCTCAGTGTTGTCTCTTGTACAGGGTTAGAATATATGTGCACAAATGTCTTTGTGAATCTACAGCATATTCAACAGATCTCCCCAACCTACCACTTTTATTAAAAGACACATCTGATCTCAATGAACTAACAGTTCCTTTGGAAAACTTTAAGGTGATGGAGTGGAAATGAGAACTGGCAGACCAGAAGAGAGCCCAGCTTAGATCATGGGCAAAAGGACAGATCCAGACATTGGATGTGTGGTTGGCTCTAATGTGGGGCGTGTGGGTAAAGAAAGGAAGACAAATCTCCATCTTCTTTCCCCTCCTCTTCCTCCTTCATGACAACCAGATCCTGCACTCATATCTTCACAGGTCAAAGCTATGAAAGGCCAAGAAACATCTTCTTTGTGCTGTTCCCAGTAATTCACCACAGGCAGCTTATTAGGGACTTTCCCTAAGGACAGAAATATCTAATAGTCTCAGTTTTAAATTAATCATATTCATGTTTTTAACAAAGGAAACAAAATCACAGGTATGGTCTTAATAGTTAAGGACACCCCCAAAGGTTTTATTAGAATACATCTCTGATAGGTTTGAATTATAAACTTAATGCAATTCAAATTCAGACTTGCTAAAATCTAAGCTTCCTGAGAATGGAAGGCGCTGGGATAAGGCCGACCTCAGGCTAAGAAAGGACAGTAACCCCATCAAGGTTCCAGAGGTCGTGGGCAGATGTCTAAGTCGGATTGTCCAAAAAAGCCCCAGTTCACATTGGCCCACTTCCGCACCCATAGTCAGTGGGGTCCGAACCTGTGGTTGGTGACAGCAGAAGTTGCAAGCGAGGTCAGTCCTTGAGGACAGCCAGGTAGTCATGCTCTTCTGAAATCTTTTGCTTGTTTTGGTAAACAATTATATTTGGGAAATTGGAACATAGACATCTGAGGCTCTGATAATAGGTCCTAATCGTTACTCCTAAGAAACCCTTGGCACCTTTCCTCCTTTTGCTTTTCTTCTGCCAAAATCCTCTCAAATTTTAATTTAAAATTTAGCTTAAATTCTCTGTCAGTCTAAGATTGTCATGACAGATCCACATGCTGTAATGAGATGCTTCCTTCTTCTGGCAGACCCATGTGTTTTTCATCATGAGCAATGGTAGGTCAAGAAAATAATGTTCTTCAACACCATTTGTGGAGTCCGTGTTCCATTTCCCTTGTTCTTGTTTCTATTCCAAATTCCTTATTTTCAAAGGCAGGAAGAGATTTTTTTTTATTTGATTTTTCAACCCAAATCTTTCTGTTTCTACCCTAGAATTAAAATTTCTAAGAAACGTTCTAGATGATTTTCTCAGTGGTATCGTTTTCTTCTTGGTGTAGTGGCACAAGCATGTCAAAGCTGGTGAGCTTCAAGAGTCTTGACCCACCTCCTGATTTGCCATGGAAACCGCTACAGCAAGAGGCCTCCCAACATCACCCGGGTTTTTTCCTTTAAGGTTAATGCCAAAGATCACTATTGCATAGGCTGTTGAAGGTTCTTCTTCATCAACAGGTCAGAGTTCTTATTTTCTGAGAAGAGCTTTATCTAACTCTATGAGTAGTTTCTTCAGCTTTTTCTCTGTGACATAACATGTATATCCACTTGCCAAGATTTTTGCCCTTTTACCCTTTTAGCCAAGATTTTCTTTTGGGTCCAAAAGCTACCAGGCTTCTGAGTCTAGGGAATGAGCACTGATGTGCACCATCTAATGAGCCTCAACTACTTCAATAACAACAATAGCAACCCCACATCCTCACTAGCAATGTAACAAAATATTTCATTCACCTCTTCCTGCTATTATCTGTATCTTCCACTGCTTCTTGCTTTTGGAATATCAGATTCCAAGGGTATTTTAAAGCCTTCTTGGACTACTTCACAATCCATGATCCTTCCTGTGAGAAATGTTCCATTTCTAACTTAAGAATGAACTAGATTCCAAAGAATATTTATGCTCTATATTTATGATTTTTAATTTTTCTAATTATAAATTATAAAATTATAATTATAACTTTACCTTGGTTTTCAAATATCTTTCAAAGTCTTTTTGTAGTTGAATAACAACAGGGGGAAGAATGATTAACAGATTCTTAAGTGGGGACAGATAAATGGAGAGCAAATTGTTACAGTTAGAATTCCAAGGCACCCACCCATAATTCAATACATACTAAATATCAGCAGCATTCTGTTTATGGAAAGCTACTTGTTAATCTACAAATCTTTATAAGTATTACTCATCTTTGAACTTCCAGAGCATAGCATGGTGTCTACTGTATAATAAATAAGCTTAGACAAAGTATACACAGCACTGAATCAGGTACCAAGGAGACTTATGACAGAAGTAGAGGATATTTATTTATTTTTAATACATTTTCAATTTAACAAAGCTATAATATATATCAAATGTCACATAAATATTAGAGTATGTATTATTAATTTTGGATACAGAATTAGTTTCTTTATTGAAAAACTTCTTAGACCCGTTAATGTATTCTGATGTACTGAAAAGGTGGTTACAATGAGAATTACCCAAATCTAGTTGATCACAGATTTCTTTTCCTACCTGACCAAACGAATACTTAGTAATATCTTTCAGAAAGCAGTGCTCCATAGAAAACCTTTCAAAAAGTGACGAAACTAATGTGATGGCAGTGGCTGAAACAAGACATGATTAAGCAAGAAAATATTCACAGGCAGGAACCTTGAATTGAGTTTTGAAAGAGGGTGATATGTTTGGAGAAGATGGGAGAAGGCATCAGAAGGCAAGACTAATGTATGTTCTTTAACTCTTGCTTAGAAGGGATATAAAGAATTAAATAGAGAGTAGCTTAACTGTGGTCATACAAAGCTGGCAGGAAAGGAGCTTTTAGGCAGAATTTGCTGGAGTAGATGGAGAACAATCCAAACTTTTAAAACAGATGTTTCACGAAGACTGTGCTTTTGGATATATTTATACTGATGTGATAATGAGTACACATCCAAACCACAGAAACAGGAAAATAAATGTACTTTGCTATCTACAGTAAGTGATATTAATCTAGGACTGTGGGTACAAGTGTTTGGGGGACTGAAGGTCATCTTTCCTGAGCACCCATTTGGAAAAGCTGAAGTACATTAGAGCCTTTGTACTAGTTTACTGAAAGGAAGACATACAAGGTATGTGGGAGTTGGAGATGGGATGAACTAGGAAAAACAAGAGGAAAAAAGTTAGTGTGATGTTCTGTGTCATTCTGCCAAACAGTTCTAAGGCTAGGTTTATGACAACACATAAGGAGGAAAAATTAGATTCAAAGCTAAAGCTGCTATTATCCAGTAAAACTGAGATTGTGGGCTCTGGCACCTCAATAAAAGTTTGAAACTAATATGAATAAAAGGAACATCCCCACCTCTGGACTGAAAGAAGGTGGCAACACCTGGTACAGCCTGCAGCGACCCACGGTAGCCCCCCTTGACTGAGACCAGCGGAATGACGAGGAAGCTGCCTTCCCAGAGAGGCCTTAGCTAAAGGGGTTGTGATGGGACAGCAAACCCCTAAGTGGTTTGCTGGCAGCATGGTGAAAACCATGACTCGGTTTTCTTTTCTTTTGCACACATGAGACATCCTGGGAGATTTATAGAAATAAGTGGAACTAAAGTCCAATAGTCACATACGTAGAAGAGCCATAATCATGTAGCATTAATGTTAATGAGATATTATTTGAACAAAGAGACTGGTCAGACCTGGTGACATTCATGTAATGCAGAGATAAAGGGTTTTCTGTGGGTTTGAATACCCTTCAAATCCTAGATGAAGAATTGCAAACCCTCAGGTCTACGGGGCGCTGTGCAACACACGCAAATATGTGTGGTGTCAAATAGGACAGTAGGTACAAGACAGCTTGGGCTCCCCCCAGCGCCGCTCTCTCTGGATGTTACAGTTTAAAACACTATCCAGGTATGACCAAGGCTGCATGAAGCTAACAGACCTCTACTGTTTCAGTTCTGCTCTTGCTGCTTCTCTTGATCTTTCAGTTGTTCCCCATTTTCTTACAAATATCATCCAGTTTGTCATGTCACATGAGGGTCCATCATAAGTTACCCTATCACTCTGTCTTCATCTCTCATTGTCCTTCAAGTAGAGTCTAGAATCCAGCTGAAAGGACATGATGAATGGGTAAATAAAAATATATATCTTTTCCCAAACACTGCTAAAAGCATGGTTGTGACAAAAACTCAGTTGCATAACCATTCCTCAAAAGTTTGATCCCACATTTCTCCATGAAATGGACATAGATTATAGAACAAGAATATGGCCTTATTAATGCTACAGTGAAAAATAAGAGTCACTCCGATTCACTTGTAGTATGTCACCATTTGACTAAGAGACTTCCATATTTCTAACATTCCTGCTTCCAATTGTTCATAAAGCTGCACAATGTTCCAGGTACCAAAACAGCTGTGCATTCCTTTCAGTCCACTCAAAGCTGGAAAGGCTGACTCTTACCCACAGACTAGGCTTTTGAATACACCCCATAACATCTTCCACATTTCAGCATCACTTTCTTCTATGAACCCCAAATCCAATGCCCCTGTAGACCCTCTCCATCCTCTGCAAATAGATGGACACTGAAGGCAATCATCCAAATGGCCGATTTCAATACAGGTTTTATTGGGATCACACAGCTACATATCTATAGAAATAATTACTACCAATTTTTCCCTAATTTGCCTAAATTCATAATGTTAATAATTTCTATCTCATGTCTTCTGGCTATTCTATGATAGTCATTGAAATAAGATCCATGCACCATAAAGAAAAAAACATCTCATCCAGCTGCTGTAAATAAACTACTCCACTAAAACCCATCAAACTTATTTGGTCTAGATCACCAAGACTCACATGTTTCCACAGTAGAAATTGCTTTTCTGCAAATTCAAGGCAGGATTTGGAAATATCATGTTCAGACAGTCTGATGTCGCTTAAAATAGTACAGAGTGAAATAGAGTATTTTCTTTAAAATCATCTTTTCTTAAAATTACTTTGAGTCCATGGTTATGCTTGAAGAAAACAAATAAGGGCATAACTATTTACCAACTGAGCAGGAAACCAAAAAGATGTTAAACGTAACTTGTGTAGGTTACAGAGTTGTCTTCAACAGGAAACTGTTAGGACAACTTGTTCAGGGTCTTCTCTCTTTTGCTGATGAAAACTCAGCTCAAGAGCCTTCCTCGTTCTCCGGTGCAGATGCCGCCTCTTGATAAAGCAGGCTTCCTTCTCGGTGACTGCCTTGGCAGACATGCTGGCTACATATGATTAGGGCAAGGATGAAGTTTCAGATTCTTGGGCCTTTAAAAGCACTGGAGCCTGAGGATCCAGAAAGGTCACACCACAATAACCTCTCTGATGCAGCATAGCTGATTCCTCTCTCATTTTAAAGGTCATTGCAAATCCTTCATATTTTTATGTCCCATATCTGACATTTACTTGACAAGCCAAGTGCACTAAATCTAAGAACTTCAAAGAATCACAGGCTTCAGATGGACTTGGAGAATCATGGAACACCACCTCTTGCTTACGAGAAATGCTACACTTAAGCCATCCCAGAAACTATCCTATTTTTAAAGACCAGCATAGAAAGATTTTCCTAGGTTGCTTAAATATCCTATTACAAACCTCTAGCAGGCTTCCTCTGCAAAAAAAATTTCCTCCTTATATTATCTAAACTTCTCACATCCTAGCTTAAACTCTAATCCTCTGCTAACTCACCATCTTTCCTACCAAATTCTACCGCTTATTTCAGTTGATAGCATTATTCTCTTAGTTACCAGTGGTCTAAATTGCTAATATCGATCTTTTAGGAGTTCCAACCCATCTCCTGACTGGTCACCAATCCACTCCTCCTCCACAAACTTTCCTAAATGGCATTTGTTTCCCTTGCATTCCCAGAGTCGCCGGACTAGTTCACAATGCTGTCTAGGATGTGAGGGATAGTGGAAAGAATGCTGAATAAAATCCTGATAACATCTCCAGCACTGGCTCTGCCCAAAATACATTAATGGCTTTGGATAAGTCACTGTATCTGCCTGAGCAAATTCCTCCTCAGTAAAATGAAAGAATTAAAATGGATTTCTAAGGTTAGTTTATCCTTTATTCTTCTGTCAATTTATGATTCATTAGAATTTGTTAATTTGTTCTGTTTTTATATTCCCTTCACCCTGTACACTGTCAAGAAATTAAAATTCTCAAGGTGTCATTCCCTCTTCTTGAGGAAACTGAGGTTTAGAGAAAGGAACTTACACTTTGTAAGTGACAGAACCAGGATATACTCAGAGCCAGGACCAGGGTCAGGCAGATGAGCACAGGCATACAGTCAGGAGACACTTTGTCAGGCTAGTGCAAGGGTGAGGCTGGCCCCTCAAAGTGTCCCCTAAGTGCCTTGCCCACCACACCCTTGAGACACGTGACCTCCTACCTCTGGAATGATGTGATCATTGGGACCTATAACACTTATTTTACTATTATTTGTACTGCATTAGATTTGAAATGACATAAAATTTTATTCAAAAAAAGCACTTTCACTATTATTCGTTTTAAATGAAGAAACACGCATCCTGCTTTATTTTTAAATTCAATAGAATTCCAAGTTAACTAAACAATATCAAGATTTTATATTTCTTTCACCTGTAAATAAACACATATGATTTACACATGGATGTTTGCATCATGATAAATTTAAAGATCATGCCATCACGCGAAACATGGTGCTATATTTGAGCCCATCCTTTGAACCTTTGAACCTGGGGCCAGGTTACTTCTGAGATGAAAATAAAATTTCCCCACAAAGGCCCAGATGCAGTTGTTTAATCACCTGATGTTCAATGTTGGTAAAAATTCTGGTCAATTAATATGCACAGGTTGAGATTAAATTGCTCACTCCAGGATTCAAGCCTGAGTGGGCCTAAGGAGGGATTTGCAGGAACTCAGCCTCCTAGCCTGAGGGACACAGAAGCCTCTCAGTAAACAAAGAGAAGAGATGGTAGACCAGTAAATGTTTTGATCAAGAACAGAATAGCAGGTCAGTTTCAGAGGAGAGAAGTTTCCGAGTATAGCACTCATTCAATAATCATTTGCTGATCCCATATTTTGTGCCATGTGTCATGTAAGTTGTCAGAAATACAGAGAAGTTCACAACTGAAAGGTTACAGTGTATTTTGTTAGCACTTTTGGACAGTTTAGAGGTAAGGTGTGCATGCTGAGAGAGCACCAGGAGAGTTATCTCACCCACCCTCAGGCAGTCAGGGATGATTTTCTAAAGACACCTCTGATCTGAATCTTAAAAGGGAACTAAGAGTTAACCAGGCAAAAACTAGTAGGAACTGCATCTCCAGCAAGAGGAAGGACCATAGTTTCTGACATGGAGATTGCCCCCTGCCATGGGGCTGTGAATTCACAGAAGAGATTAATAATCACAAAGCTGGTAAAAAGTAAAGGGAATTGCTTCTCAGAAATTTCCACTGGATAATTAGAAGATAAATTCCCAACTCCATCAGTACTAATAGTTTCTACAGAGACTAGGCTACAATGCCTTTAATATCCCTGAGGGACTGATGGGTATTACAGTTATTTTAATGCATTTAGCTGACATATTAACAAGTAGATGAAGAATTTGGCCTTGTCCAAAAAGAAGGGCTGTCCTTTGGTGGGTAATCTCAGTTTCCGGAAGGCAATAGCTCATGATAGGAGTGACTTGCTTTACACCTCAGCACCTCATCTCATGGTGAATTGTCTAACAATAATTTAGGGTTGGAAAGGGCCAAAGCCCACCGAGGCAGTATAATGTGGGAGATTTGAGTTATGACTAGATGGTTTGGAGACTAGACTGAGATCAGTTACAGTGGAAGTCATTCATGCCTCTACAATGGAGCCCCCAGTAGAAACTCTGAACACTGATGCTCAGGTGAACATCCCTGGTTGGCGATACTCTATATGCATTTTCACACTAACGGCAGAAGAGTAAGGCATCCTGACTCCAGGGGGAGAGGACAGTGAAAGTTCTGTGTTTGGTGCTTCTTCCTTTGGCTGAATTAAATCTGTTTTGTTCCCTGTACTGAACTGTAACCACAAGTATAATAGTTTTCACTGAGCTCTGCATGCCTTCCCAGTGAGGTACAAATCTGAGGGAACCCCCAGAACTTGCAGTGGGTGTCAGAAATGAGGGTTGTCTACAGACCAATATCCCTGATGAAAACAGATGCAAAAATACTCAACAAATTATTAGCAAACCAAATTCAAAAATACATCAAAAAGATCGCCCATCAGGAGCAAGTAGGATTTATTCCAGGGATGCAAGGATGATACAACATTCGAAAATCCATCAACATCATCCACCACATCAAGAAAAAGAAGGACAAAAACCACATGATCATCTCCATAGATGCTGAAAAAGCATTTGACAAAATTTGACATCCATTTATGATAAAAACTCTCAAAAAAATGGGTATAGAGGACAAGTACCTCAACATAACAAAGGCCATATATGACAAACCCACAGCCAACATTATACTTAACAGTGAGAAGTTGAAAGCTTTTCCTTTAAGATCGGGAGCAAAACAAGGATGCCCACTCTCCCCACTTCTATTCAGCATAGTACTGGAGGTCCTAGCCACGACAATCAGACAACACAAAGAAATAAAAGGCATCCAGACTGACAAGGAAGAAGTTAAACTGTCCCTGTTTGCAGATGACAAGATATTGTACATTAAAAACCCGAAAGAATCCACTCCAAAACTACTAGGTCTAATATCTGAGTTAAGCAAAGTTGCAGGATACAAAATTAATAGGTGAAATCTGTGGCATTGTTATATACTAACAATGAACTAGTAGAAGGAGAAATCAGGAAAACAATTCCATTCACAAATGCATCAAAAAGAATAAAATACCTAGGAGTAAACCTAACCAAGGAAGTGAAACACCTATACTCTGAAAACTACAAGATACTCATGAGAGAAATTAAAGAAGATACCAATAAATGGAAACACATCCTGTGCTCATGGATAGGAAAAATTAATATTGTCAAAATGGCCATCCTGCCTAAAGCAAACTAGAGATTTAATGCAATCCCTATCAAAATACCTATAGCATTCTTCAATGAACTAGAGAAAATAGTTCTAAAATTTATATGGAACCACAAAAGACCCCTAACCAAAGCAATCCTGAGAAGGAAGAATAAAGCTGGGGGACTATGCTCCCCAACTTCAAGCTCTACTACAAAGCCACAGTAATCAAGATAATTTGGTACTGGCACAAGAACAGACCCATAGACCAATGGAACAGACTAGAGAGCCCTGATATAAACCCAACCATATATGGTCAATTAATATATGATAAAGGAACCATAGACATACAATGGGGAAATGACAGCCTCTTCAACAGCTGGTGTCAGCAAAACTGGACAGCTACATGCAAGAGAATGAAACTGGATTATTGTTTAACCTCATACATAAAAGTAAACTCAAAATGGATCAAAGACCTGAATGTAAGTTATGAAACCATAAAACTCTTGGAAGACAACATAGGCAAAAATCTCCTGAATATAAGCATGAGCAACTTCTTCCTGAATGCATCTCCTCAAGCAAGGGAAACAAAAGCAAAAATGAACTCATGGGACTACTTCAAACTAAGAAGTTTCTGTATGGCAAAGGACACCATCAACAGAACAAAAAGGCATCCTACAGTATGGGAGAATATATTTGTAAATGACATATCTGACAAGGGGTTAACATCCAAAATATATAAAGATCTCACACCCCTCAACATCCAAAAAGCAAATAACCTGATTAAAAAATGGGCAGATGAAGAGAGAGTTCTCCAAAGAAGAAATTCAGATGGCCAACAGACACATGAAAAGATGCTCCAAATACTAATCATTGGGGAAATGCAAATTAAAACCACAATGAAATATCACCTCATACTAGTAAGGATGGCCACCATCCAAAAGACTAAGAACAACAAACGCTGGTGAGGACGTGGAGAAAGGGGAACCCTCCTACACTGCTGGTGGGAATGTAAGCTAGTTCAACCATTGTGGAAAGCAATATGGAGGTTCCTCAAAAAACTAAAAATAGAAATACCATTTGACCCAGGAATCCCACTCCTTGGAATTTACCCAAAGAATACAACTTCACAGATTCAAAAAGACATATGGATCCCTATGTTTACCACAGCACTTTTTACAATAGCCAAGATATGGAAGCAACCTAAGTATCTATCAGTAGATGAATGGATAAAGAAGATGTGGTACATATGCACAATGGAATACTATTCAGCCATAAGAAAGAAACAAATCCTACCATTTGCAACAACATGGATGGAGCTGGAGTATATTATGCTCAGTGAAATATGCCAGGCAGAGAAAGACAAGTGCCAAATGATTTCCCTCATTTGTAGAGTATAACAATGAAGCAAAACTGAAGGAACAAAATAGCAGCAGACTCACAGACTCCAAGAAGGGACTAGTCGTTACCAAAGCAGAGGGGTGTGGGAAGGCAGGTGGGTGGGGGAGGAAGAAGGGGATTGAGGGGTATTATGTTTAGTTCACATGGTGTGGGGAGTCACAGGGAAAACAGTGTAGCACAGAGAAGGCAAATAGTGAATCTGTGGCATATTACTACACTGATGGACCGTGACTGCATTGGGGTATGGGTGTGGACTTGATAATACGGGTAAAAGTAGTCACCACATTGTTTTTTCATGTGAAACCTTCATAATAGTGTATATCAATAATATCTTAATAAAAACTTAAAAATAAAAAAGAATAAATAAATAAGTAAATGAGGGTTGTCTTCTGTGGGGACTGTTTCCTCTAATATTGGAACAAAATTCTCACAAAGGATAAAAGTTATAGCAAGCCAGAGAAGGAGAGAAGACAATGGCAGTCACTATTTATGGAGAATAAATTATACATCCCTGGGGACTTCCAAATAATTTGGGAGAAATTTGTGTAGGACTGAAACTCCCACTGTGTGGGTGGTGTGCAGCTAGAAATTGTTATTTTGGAACTGTTGTTATGAATCTATTTTAACCCCTTATTAAGCATAACCTGAGAAATACAGGATACTTCTTTCTGTGAACATTCCTTATCCTGTCATAGTCAAATAAGCTGTTCTTAGACCAACCCTACTGTAGATAAAATTATTAAAATCTGAATAAAACATATAAAACTACCTGAAGGCACTGGAGAATGAACAAAGGCAGGATGATACTGGAGGGGATTCAATACTTAGATGAAGAAAATGGCCTTATATCCTATTTTTTTTTTTTACTCAAGTATAGGCTGCTGCTATATGGGACGTATACATATGGTGCCTAGACATCAGATAGAAAGCCATGATCTTATGGCTTATACAACCAGAGAACAAACTTTTGGAGAACTATAGCCACTGGAAAGTGGGGGAGAACTGAGATAGGAAGCCTTCATTTCATATAAGGGAATAACAATTCAAATGACTATTGACATCTCATCAGAAACAATGGGGGTTAGAACACCCAGAAACACCCTTAAGGAGTTGAAAGGAAAAAAAACCTGTCAATCCCAAATTCTATATCTAGTGAAACTATCTTTTAAGAATTAAAGCAAAGTGTGTACTGGTGGACATGTGGCCAGTAAATGCCAGGTCAGTACAGGACTGTTTGCTGTTTTATCTGCACTCCTTTGATTCCTATAGGAAATTTGTTTTGTAACTGGCCTCAGAAACTCAAAATGTGTTAACTGTTCATATAAAGCATCCTCCACTTAGTGTTGTACAGTTTACCTCATGATTTACCCATTATATCAATATGTTCCTAAACTTTATGGGATTGAGGACCTACCTTCTATATCTTTCTATATCTGCCATGGTTACACCATTGTCCTTATGAATGAGAGATGCCAATAACTTTTTTTGTGACCTAATTTCCCATAAGCAAGAAGGCTGACATACCACCTCCCTTAATGGGTAGGGCAAGTAAGGGCTTGGTGTTACTTCAATATTTTGAAGGATTTACCCAAAAAGATTTCAAAATAATTGTTTATAGCAATGTTAAAAAATCAAACTGTTGGCACTCAGATGTAGACATAGAAGTTTAAATTTATACAAAGTGTTCTGGATTCCTTGGAGAAAATAATCATGTAAATATAGCATATTTAATAGCATGATATCCTAAATAACTGCTATCTTAGATAACTTTATTATGATAAAATCAATACATGTGAACATTACTATATCCATTTTTTTCTTTCCTTTTCCTAAATCTACCAAATTAAAACCTTCTTTTGAGAAATTTGAGTTTTTGTTTTCCTTTTTGCACAGATATTAATCCTTAATGAAATAAAAATACCAAGTGTTGTTTATGCTTAGAGTATTTGCTAAGATTCCTGAAGACTATTTCCCTTTAAACATCTGCTGTGAAACCACTGACTTCCAAGTTTGAGAAGCAAAGTAAGCAGAAATTTTTTCACAGTGATGCTTGTTTCAGAGGCTCCCCGTAAGTTTTTTTGGTGGGAGTACTGACTGCAGTACTGAGGCAAGGCTCATGGAGAATTCTATTGTCAATTGAAAGGGTCTCAGCTAAATAATGTCTGGGGAGCTTTGACTTTGTGGCTTGGTTTTATACATCAAACTTCTCATGTTACATTCACTAGGCTTAACCCTGATATGAACTCTTTAAAATTGAAGAGCCATTGTCAGTAAGCATTTTCCCACCACACAAAAGTATTCCGTAAGAATTCTGTACTAACAAACCACAGAAAAAAACTGATGTGTTTGTAAATGCCCATCTTCTTAGTCATTTTCATTCTTATAAGTCGCACTACACTGAGTTATTCAAGAAAAAAAACAACCCACTGCTTGTTAGAGAAAAATCAAATTTTTTTCTTGTTTTAGAGTTTTTTAACCCATGCTTTGTTTTTGAAACTCAAGTTATAAGGTAGTTCGATGTAATCACTAGAACTAGGTCAACATAAGTGAACGTGCTGACACAAAGCATCTGCTTGCTGCTGTGAACTGCCCCTCAAGCCCCTGCCTCTTCTCCTGTAGTTCATGCTTACCAAATGTCAGCTACCCCAAGAGGTGTTTTGTGTACATTCCCTAATTTTATTCTCACAAAAATTTTAAAACAATGCTATTTTTCCCCATTTAAACTTGAAAAGACTAAGATTTATGGAAATTAAGTAAAGTATCCTAAGTTGTGTTTTAGGGAGGGGCAAACCTAAGATCTGAAACATGTGGAGTTGATTCCATACTGCCCTGTGGTCCTTCTTTTAATAGAGTGAGGTGATGTACAATATTTGATCAAATTATATATATATATATATGTATGTTATAAAACTATATAACTGTATGTTTATATTACATATTATATGATTGCAATATAATACATATAACATATAATGCATATAACATATGTTTATATTTAAGTCATATATATAATACAAATTATGTATGGTTATAAAATTATGTAAATTATACAATTATTCAACACATATGCAATTAATATCTGAATTCTAAACAATCGGTATATTTGTAATAATCTGAAAGTATAAAGTCTTGAGAATCCTGAGAGTCTTAAAAGTGTTTTGTAGGTATAATTGTAACTGAACGTTAATGAATTGATATATTTTACTCATATCTCCTACTCTGAAAACATCCTTGCATTAGATCTATGTCACACCTCAAATTCTTATTGCTTCTCCACACATCCGTCTAATGGACTTGTCAGTTTTGCCACTCTAGAAGAATCACAACTAATCATTTCAGCCAATAGATGTGGCAATAATTTTGTTAAAGCAGCTTGTATTGATTGCAATGAAGAATTAGAATAAGATTTATAAAATTAGCCTCTTCATTGAAAATAATTAAGCTATGGTTTGATAACATGGAAATTAACCTACTGACAATTGCTTTGCTACTTTTTGATGCTGGCAGAGATGTAATTGTGTGCTCCAGAACAGCAAACACCAAAATAATATGTGCCTGCCATGATTAGCTGTTACCTGTGCTATCTTGGTTGTTAAGAATTTTTAATAGTAACCCTTTTGCATAAATATATACAGCTTGATTTTCCTGTGCTCTTGTGGTAAAGATAAAGCTTTAATAAGTAGCTCTAACACTCATATCACAGACATTTGGTTTAAAAATGGCAGCATGTATTTTCTTTGTGGTCCTTTTAACTCATTTTCAAAGCACATTAGTTTAATATTTTAGCTGGATAAACATACTTCTGTCAGATAATAATATATAGTCTAATGAAACACAGTATTCAAAGGAGACTGAAGGAACTTTTTTAATTCAAGAAAAAAATTTCAAAGACCTATAATCACCTTATAAAAGATCATCTGGTTTTTAATAGGTACACATCAATAAAAATGTGCATATATATGGGTTTGATAAATAAGCCTCCAATTACTGTAATAGACAAAAAAAGATTTAAATTTGACACTTTGAAACTTTTATTGGATAAGTTGATGGGTTTCTTTTTTCTTAAGCTGAGATTCTTAACTTGCCAGAAATGAGTACCTTTTTCTTATTTTTCTTATATCTTTCAATTCCTTAGTAGTAGGGTACATCTAGAAGTAATTTCAAGTAGAAATGCTTTTGTTTCTGCTTTGCTTTTTGGCAGGAAAGGCTGTTTCACTGGGCATAAGCAAAGAGTGATACAGGCAGAATGTGAAGGAAGTAAAACTAATGAGCTCTGGTATTTTTAAAAAGTGTGAAGCCAAATTAGAAATGGGTGAGAAAAATATATATGAAATAAATACCAGGGAAAGCATGAGAAAATATGTAGGCATTAGTTACTAACAGGTGTGAATGTAACTTAAAATGCTTGTGGAAAAGAAGTGTAAAACAGAATGTAAAATAAATTAAGTTCATGTTTACAGCTGCAATTCTTGGAAGAACTCTCACCAACCAGACCAAGGAGCATGGCACCTTAAAGACACTGCCTACCCACATCTGATGTAATGTCCACAGTGATACCAAGTGATAGTCTTTGAAAGGCCCTACACTACACATCCACACTGGGTTATTGGCAAAGGGCAGTTCGGAGTTTTCAGTTTGGCAGTTTTGATACCTTAGAACTCTGCTCTGTTTGATTTAAGTTGAGCCACAAAGAATCACACCATGCATTTCATTCCCAGAGGCTACAAAGTATGTGTAAGTGGGAAAACAGCTTCATTTATAATCTAGGAGTGTGGGACACAGAATTAAAAGTAATGTGTAAATATTTGAAGTTTTGGGGGATTTTCTTTTCTTTGGCTTAGATTGGCCTTATGCATTTTTAAGACACAGCTAGATGTATTTCCATATAGCTTTTAGGTGCTTGCCTTTGAGGTTCTTTGATAGCATGCTAATTGAAACATTTCTGATTCATTTTCTTGGAAAAATAAAGATCATGGAATGTGGAATCAGAAAAAGTGGGCTTAGTTCTGACTAACTTTGAACAAATCATTTACTTTATCTTAATCTTAATTTCCTGGGGCTAAAAGAAATCTCTAAAGTGTTAAATAAATAAGTTGAATGACAATCACTATTTTTTTAAAAAATGGCTAAGCTAGATGTTTTACTTACTGTAATTCATTTAATCCTCATAATTCCCAAGGAAAGGATTCTTTATTCCACTTTTCAGATGGAATATGAAAGCATCTAGAGATAACTAACCAGCCTTAGCTCACACAGTGTGGGAGTCACAAGTTAGATCCAAGTCTGTCTTATCTCAAAGACCATGTTCTTTTCTCTATACCACCCTACCTACCTAAGGGATATGACTCTATTTGTAAATTGAGAAGTTTATTAAATGTTATTATTATTAAAAGTAAGGAGTAGTGATTAGAATTATCGATCACCTAATATAATCAATTAACCCTTTGCTTCATGTTTTGAGCATGGTGCCATACACAGAAAGAATTTATTTCCACTTTCTATCCTGGTTGACATACAGATGAAAATTCAGGAAGAGATATGTGGCAGATATTTCCTTTTCCTTCTGGAACCACAGCTAGACTGTTTTCCAGCCTCCAATTTGATTAGAGTGAGTCATGTATTCAAGTTCTGGATGATGAACCATGGGCTGAAATAATGTACAAAGCCTTCAGAGCTGGCCCATAAAACCTCCCATTTCTCTCTCTTCTCTCACCGGCTGTTCCAATGCCAAGCATCCAGAGAGTACCCAAAGGATGGTGGGGCCTGCCAATCTACAATGGGCTTTAACTTTAACAATAAATTTTTGCTGTATGACATTCGGGAGGAATTCATTTCAGCAATTAGTCTGCACTGTCTCATACAAGATTGTGCCTAAGAAGTGGTTTGTTACATCAGATCTGTGGCCCCTTTAGTTCAGGCACCTGCCTCAGACAATTGCACAGGGGTGCATCACAGAAGAATAATATAATAACAATAGCATCTATTATTCTGTTAAGTGCTTACTATGTGCTAATACAATTCATTCTGACTCCCAAGCCCATGTCTATGTCCATTGGACAGGAAGGTTTGGGGTTTGGTACACTCAATTCCCTAAACAACCTAATCACAACCTATCATTATAAGATTATCTAAACATTTTGGCAACATATTTATAGTTTTGATTTAGATTACCTCAGCTCCAAACAGTTACTAACTTCTTCATAAGTCTTCAAGCTTCCTGCTTGGAGACACCAGAACTAACCCCTCATTCTCTGCAGTTCATTGACTTTCTTGATGGGAAACATCCAAAATAATAACTAGCGATAGAGGTCTCAAAATTCCATTTTTAAATTGACCTTGTAAAAATATTTTGGTTGGTTTCAAAGGTCTTTTCTGATCATTTCCATGATTTCCTATTTGGTCATGAAAGAATGGTGAGCTGATATTGACACTGACCCCCAAAACAATCATCTACAAGATATCCATTAGTTCAGAAGTGAAGTTCTAATTATTTTCCATAAAGACTGCCTTAACACTTATCTGTACCAAATTTCTGCTCTCAGAGCCTGTGGTTTCTTCTTCTCTCTGGGATTTCACTTGCCAAAAAAACATTGTATCATATATAAATTTAAACATTTCACTCTGCCTTCCTTACTCTAATACTTACTAAAATAGTCAATTTTCATCAGCATCACTAATATACAATGGACACTAGTGGTAATGCTCTATCTACGTGGTAAAATCACTGTTTATCCCTACTTAGTCCTTTCTTTTTTCAAGACAGTTCCCAACAAGCAACAAAATGTTTTCTCCAACATGTATGGAGGCTTTGTGCCAGCCCAAAGCCGGGAGTGACTGGGGGAGATAAAGAGAGAGAATATTTTGAGACTACTGTTGAAAGGGGTAACGAGAAAGATGCAGAATTTTAAAAAATATTTGTCCCATGTAATTTAGAGTTCTCTGTAAACTGGTTTGTTCATGATGAAAAATACTGTTAGTAACAAAATTCATACTTGTTCTTATGCAAGTGCTTACTTTTTTGGCTATAGGATGGCTTATAATCCCTTATGATCAGTGGGGAAAAAAACTGTTTATTTTAGACTTTACTATCTTAATTTTACCACTCTGTACATTTATCCTTTTCAGTTCTTCAGTATGGATAACAGAAATATAAATGACGTCTGATAAAAAGTAAAAACTGGATTGTCATAATTGATTATATTAGTGACCTCTAAATAAGTTCCCCAGATCAAAATTTTGCTTCTAAAGCAGCCATTCCCCAGTGATAATTGTTAAGCAGTTTTCACTATATGGTCTCCAAGGAACACAGCTTCCACTTTCCCCTGATTTTAAATGGAGCCTGGGGGGGAAAGTCTTCCACTAATCTATCTACAGTATTTCCCTCCTGTAAGTTTCTCATCTACAGAAAAGAGCAAATTTAACACACAAAAAAAGCCCAGAGCCGTTTTTAGACTTTTCCCTTAATTTTCTGAAGCTCTTCTATGAGGAAATTCTAGAATGTCATAGAACATAAGTGTTCTCTCTGCCTTATATATCATTTCCCTCAACTCCATCCTTACAGAGATAGCAAGATAACTTTTCAAAAATGTTAAGTGGAGGATTTAATACTCTCACATGATTCCACTTCCCCCTCAGAATAACATCCAAGTGTCATCATCCAGGTCCCATGCTTTTCCACAGTCTAGTCCTTGCCTGCATATCTAGTCTTTGCCTCACAGATTTTGCATCAACAACACAGAACAAGTGCACCAGGCAATTTGCCATTTCCACTTAATATGTCTTCACCCTCCACCGAGCTTAATTCCTCACAGTTAGGTAATTCACTGTCACCTCCCCAGGAATCCTTCCCTGAAACCGTGCTCCCCAGCCCTGCCTCAGGAGAGGTACATTTTCTATCTCCTGGATGTTAGAATCACCTATGCCAAATGCCATCACTGCTTTTGCCACATTGCATTGTAATTATTTGCATATATATTTGTCTTCCTCATTACACTGTGAACTGGAGAGCAGAGACTTAATTCCTTTATTTTTAAATCCCAATGTTTCAGCAGATGTTCTAGCACACAGAAGACACTTAGTAAATATTTCTTGAATGAAAAAAAATTAAATATATTGACAGTAAGCTTAGCGGAACCACCCAAATTGAAGATCTGATTCAACCTCGTTGATAGGCATATCTGCATATCTGGGCTGCTGCTGCCTCAAATCAAGCCTCACAGCTTTCCTTTTCACTGAGCGTCTCTTTTGAACTATGTGAGTTTTTTTTAACTGTCTACTATTCTACTTCTCCAAGGTATTTTTTTTTTGCACCTTTGCTCAGACATGTCTTTTTTTTTCTTTTGCTCTAGGTTCTCATACAGTATATATGGTTAGTGAGTAATAAGAGTAGTTGGCAGAAATGATATCACAACTTGTATTTTTTTTAAACTGTCCTTAAATAACTATAAATGCTGCTGTGATGTTTTAATAATAAACTATGATTTAACTAATGAAAAATCATTTCAGTGTATGTGTATTTACACCCATTTTGACCATCTGCAAATTCAAAATCAATATCGGTCCATAAATTAGCTTTATTGTCGATTGATTGGTTTCAGATTAGCCCTAGGGGTCACAAATTTCTGCATTCTTAAAACTGAGGGTTTTGTCAACTTCCCTCCATCAACCTCAAACTTTTTTAACTTTCTTCCTCAAATTTTGCTACAAGCAAGGTATAAGGACAAATATACCTAAGGGTAGAACATTTTGATTGTTTATAATGCAGCTGAGTAAAAGGTACCTGATTTTGTGATAGAATTAAAGCTCAAGATGGCTGTTCTTACGACAGTTCTTAGTACCTCAGAGTAAAACTCTTCACCACCCAAAATTACAAAATAAAGGATGTACATATTTCACACCTCAAGGCAAACAAAACAAAATACACAAATCAAGTAGGAAAAAAACTGCTTTTTACATATGTATGTGCATATATAATATATAAAAAAAGAGTAACAGTGTGACTTAAAGAATAATGGCTTGAATTACATTTTAATGTTGCTATGCTAGCAATGTGCAAAAATTAAAGACATGATCCATATCAAATTACTTTTCTACAGTATAAAAAAATAAAACACTATATATATCAATTCTGATGTATTATATAGATTTATAATATAATAAAATAAAAAATGGAAAATAAAGAACATTAAAATGTTAGCAATGTTTATCTTTGAGTGAAAGAAATATAGGTTTTCTTTCTTCTGTTTTTCTGTATTTTCCAGTTTTCCAAAATAAACATCTATTCAAACGGAAAGAATAACTTCTGTTCAGAAAAAGAAACAAACAAGGACATGATCTTTGCCTTTTCATAGTTCACACTTCAAGCTATGATTTGCAGCTTTTAAAGTATTTTCACATTTAATGTCATTTGATCCTATAGGAAACCTGATTCCTACAAATGAGAAAAATTAGGCCTAGGACTTAAGGGACTTTCTCAAGATCACCCAGCTATTAAGTGGCAGAGACTTTTTAAACAAATTGTGGTTTTATTTTAAGTACCAACTACCTTGATGAAAGGGGCAATCACAGACTCGTGAGAAAGGTATGGGAAGAAGAGGGAAAGCCACAGAGCCAAGGAACTGGAGGAGTTACTGGGAGCTACACCAAGGACTAACATCTAACGAGTGAGGGCTGTGTGTGTCCCTCTGAGTCCTAAAGCCCTTGGCAGACACAATGGCCTTTAATCTTCTATGAGGTACGTAATATTACCGTCTCCATTTTACAAATGGGGAAACTGAAGTACAGAGAGGCTAAGGAAGCTGGTCCAGGTCACGGAGTGCGTGGTGGAGATGGGATTCAAACCCACACATTCTGACCCATTAACCCAGACTCTTAGGTGCCGCTCTGTCGCTGCTCCCAGCATAAACCACAGAAGTCACCAGCAGACCTCCATCAAGTTTCAGGCTCTCTTGAAAAAACCCGGATGATCAGAAATGAATCAACTTTTGATCATTTCAGCAAATTAAATTCTCGAAACCTCATTCTTTTCTTAGAATATTTGTTTTAGTTCCTTTTCAACAGTGAAGGGAAATCAAAGGACTAAATATCAAAATGTAACAGTGATTTAACAAGGTAATTTTTTTTAGATCATGACTTTATTAAAGAAAAAATGGTTTTATTGCATGAAACAAATTATCCGTATATATTAATTCTGGAGTAAATTGAAAAGCAGAATAAACAAGAGCAATAGATAATTACCTAATCTTCAGGTCACAATATAGGAACATCTTCAACCCTGCCCATTTATCTATACATCTGATATCTAGGCTTTGGTTCCTCCTTCTGAACAGAGCTGCAGCTGTAAGCACTTTAAACAGGGGAGCAAGGAAATACATAGATATATATATATGTACGGTGTATGTGTTAACAAACATATATTGACAGAAAGACTTCATGGAGTCTTGTCTTCTCACACTAGACCCACAGATGGAGCAGTTTTACCTTGGACTTTACTAGACTGTTGAAAATAGATTTTCTTACCCATGATGCTGAGTCAAAAAATTCTAAAAAAAACTCTGAGTTCTGCAAAACTAGACTTCAGTTTAACCATTTAGCCACTCCAGATTATACCCCCCGTTTCCTCCTGGCTCTAGGCCAAGTGCTTGTACACTTTAACCTACTGCAATCACACCTCAATATGGCGCCTTCAGTATTAACAAGCACCGGAGCAGTGTGACTAGATTCTAACACAAATAGTCTCAAGTTCATTCCGTTTCCTGTAGGCTGGCTACATGGAATCTAGTGAATTAATTCTTAAATATTAGTGTCATTCATTGAGTTAGGTAATCTACAACCTTCACTATTCTAGTCTTACCTATTAGTTTCCTTTATCTTGACTGATTTTCCACAGATAAAGACACAAGATATATTGTCTGGCTTAATTGTAAACTCTGCCTTTAGGCATTTTGTCTGTTTTTTTTTTAATCCTAGCAAATTTAGACACCACAGAAAACTGTTATTTGCCTCATAATGGCCTCTTCAGTGTGTTCCACAGTCTTTTGTGGAGAATAATGACATAATGATAGTGTTCTCAGACCTATAGTTTCTACTTGATAAACTAGCAATTATATGATTAAAGCATTTTTAGAAATTCACATTAAGTAGATGATACCCTAGAAACCAGTCCATCATGTAATTACGGTCAGGAGAGAAATAATTTACATAACTAAAAACTATCTGAGACAGATTCATGACCAGTATGTGATTTTTTAAATGGATAAATATGTAAGAAATATTAAATACTCCTAAATATAATAAACTTTCAAAGTTAGTTAGGATTATAAATACTGAATTTTATGGATTGTGTTTATATTTTTATTTTCTGCCCTTAAAAAAAAGGAAACTATGTTAACTCTGCTGAAAACTTGGGCTAATATGCTGGATACATTAGAGCCAACCCAGAAAAACCTTATAATTCCTCTCCAAAAAATATATGCTTACAGAGAACAGAGAAAAGCAGGTAATGCCCAGGTATTTAAGTATCATAAACACCAATTTTGCCCAGGACTTGTCTTAGATGTATCCTAAAGGCAAATGGACCCAGATCTTTGTGATTTCCCCTGGTCATTACACCAACATGTGATGAGATGGAGGAGATATAAATAAACTCATACACATTATTTTCTTTAGGAAACAGGAAGGGCATTTAGGAGGGCACTTCTCTGGGTCTTTCCTGCAGACTCTCAAGTGCTTTCCCAGCACAACTGCCCACTTGGACTTGCGATGAGACTTGTGATCACGCAACAAATAATATATACTTATATCATTCGCATCTATTAAAAAGTATCTCTATAAATACACACAAGAAACCTATTATAGAGTTACTTTGTGTCCATGGTGTGGAAGGATGCTAATAAATTAAGCATGTGGGCAGGCAAGACTTCCACTGTGTATTTGTACACTTCTGATTTATTAATCATTTGAATGTATTACCGACTCAAAAATTATGTCAATTTAAAAAAAAAAAAAGGAAAGAAAGAAAGGAGTCTTGACCCCCGTGTGGAATAGGTAGGAAGCATGAGCTAGATTATCCCATGTCTACCTCGGGATGCTTAGCTAGGATGCCAAATGAGCTCAAGAGCAAAAAGGCATCAAAATTAGACTCTTCTGGTTACTGGTTTATTCCTCCACTACCACCAACTCCTCAGGGACACTGGCTTTTATGTTTTCTAGCTCAAAAGAAATTGGAGACTATACCATTTTACGTCATAATGATGGTAAGCTGGCAAAATCAAACTACCACAGGGCATCTGGGCATCCATGCTGGCCTGACAATCATAACACTCTTGACAGTTTCTGAGAAAGACGATGAGGAAACCAGCCATGGACAGCAACTAATGACCACCATCCCAATTAAAGCTTGACTTCCACCCTCGGTAATACAGTTGGGATACCCATTTTCGAAAGCCCTGCCGTTTAAAGCACTACAAAGGGCTGCCAATAAAACCAAAGACAGCTAATGAAGTACACAAATACCAAAACAACCTTGCTGATCTGACCAAATCTGTGTTATCCTCTTCAAGATCTACACTTTCTGAGCCATTCGCTTTGTGATTGGGAAACAATGAAAAAAGAATTTTAATTGTGCAGTCCTTGTGCAAAGGATAAAAATGATGGAGATACCATCTGACACTGGCATAAAGCTTCACAGAGTATCACCTACAGAACCTTGGGGCCCCATCATAACTCTGGGAATTAGGTAAGGCTGGGATCACTAACTTGGCTTTCCTATCACTTAGGGGATGAAGAGCTGTTTTCTGTGTCTCTGCTGAACATGCTGTTTTCTATGTCTCTACTTTGTATTGGTCAAAATTGCTAAAAAGGAACTACTGTATTTTGCACAATGAAAAAAAACATTGACTGTAACATTTAAGAACACTGTGTCCTGTAGTTCTAATTTCAGATAACCAACTATAATTACTGATATAACTCCTGGCTGACCTTGTCAGTTTTTATCTAGAGATGCTTGAATGAAAAAATACTAAATTATTTCTTTAACCTATTTCTACCTACCTATAAAATTCTAATCATCCTAGCCACAATGGGAGGCAGTGTGAGAACATGCTAACAATATAACACACTACAGAAAAGAGTCAAAACCTGATGAGAAATCTAAATCATACTACACTTTGGGCTAGTCAAATAAGAAAAAACAAATACACCTTAAAGACTTTTCTTATTTTATTTTCACTGTACTTTGGTATGTGCTGGTAGAGTTTCAATGCACACTAGCTCTCAGGCCTTCAAAGTAAAAACTTTGGAGATCTTGAGGTCAGGCAGGCTACACTGTTGTCACTCATTTCCTGTGCTAATATTACACTGAAGAAGTTTTAATGGTTTGGTGTAAACAGAGCAAGATTAAAAAGAAAGCTTTTAGAAAGTAGACTTTCAGAAATTTAATGACAATAATTATTGCATTAAAAACTCCATCATTTGTGTCTTAAAAATATGACCTATCACAAAAATGACATTCTAATTGTTTTACCATCTATTTAAATTTTTAGCATTTATTGTTATTCCCAGCAGCTAATAGTAAGAAAATAGCAGCATTAAGCCCACTTTGAGACCATTTTTTACTAGAAATAATGATACTAATGAGCTGTGAACAAAATGTTACTCCTCATACTTCTTTTACAGTCCTGTAAAATAATTACCAGTGCTTATATATAAAGTAAATATATATGTGTGTGTATAGCTTGACAGGTGGACTTCTTTAATCCAAAAGAAAAAAAATTCATTTTTCTCTTCTATACAACAAAGCGTATTTAATGAATTTTACTTAAATTTCACAGAAGAGATAAAATACATTAGAACACATTGCAACAAAATATTTTAGCATCTGTTGAATAGCTCTCAGATCCTGATTATGGAAATATGTATCACCAAAGCAGAGTATCCTGTATTTTTTGGGTAACTGAGAGGCCTGTGACTACAAAGCCTGTGTGTTGGTCTTGGGGACAGAAGTTCTGGAGATCTAGCCACCTACTGCATGCTTGTATAATTCTCAGCTTCACATCTTTAAAATGGAGATCATAATTCCTATCTTATGGAGTATTCTGGAGAATTAAATTCAGTATGTAAACAAAAATACCTAACAAACTATAAAATGATATACAAATGTAAGGTATCATATTATTAATACCTGAATTTTAATGCCAAGTTTAGTATTACATTTCTAGTGAACAAACTCAAATAATCCAATTTTTTAATGAGTGGAAATAAGATAGGTTATCATTTTAATTTTTATTTCATTATGTTTTTAAAATACAGATAATACTTATATTTGGGAGTGAGCAAAAAAATCTGCATTTATTAAAGATAAGTGTTCATCTTATACTCTACTTATTAGGCAAAACATAAAATGTTTATCTCCTACTTGCTAGACAAAACACAAAGATGTTAGTAGTGTTATGTTTAATATGGCAGTGTAAGAGCTCGATTCTTGTGGGGAAAATGGAACTTTCCAACCAGGATTCCTGCTTGGCCTGGATAGTGCCTGTTGTATATACGTATAAGAGCCTGTTTGCACACTTACTGGTGGCAGAGCCACTGGTCAGTCATGAGAGTTCCGGCCCTAGGGAAGGGTGGAGAGGCTGTCCTCGCCTGAGTTCCTCTACCTAATTGGGCAGGCATCCGCCAGTCACCAGAGACCCAGCCACAGAGTTCTCCCAGGGCAAGGGACCAGGGAAAGGGGAGCCTGACTAGGCCAGAGAGCTTGGGCACCAAGATGGTGGGGGTGGGGGTGCGGGCCACCTAGGCAGCACGGGAAGGAGGGCCAGGCAGCCAGGAATCGAGTGTGGACAGCTGGGGAGAGAGAGCAGCCGGGTTTCAGAGCATGGAAAGACTGAGTGTGAGAATAAACTTTCATTTCCAACCTCTCGCTTTTGTTTTCCTTGGGTCTCACAACATTCGTAAGGAACTTGCCTGGCCGGGGAACCCCCTTCCTTCCAGAGCTACAATTCTAAAACCTACAAACTTCTCAGATCCACCCACTAACTCTGCCAGCTCTGGTAAGTTACTAAAGGTGTTTCAGTTTCTTCACTTAAGAAAAGCAGATAACGGTAGTACCAATGCCTCAGAACTTGTGAATATAAATGAGTTGTCATGGGTTTAGAGTTTAGTACACTGTCTGACACATAGTAAAAAATAAATGTTTGTAGTTACAATATGATTATATATCTCTTCACATGGGCATTTCAGACATGCTGTCTACTTCCCAAACATTATTTGTAAACACAAACGAGATGAGAATCCAACCCAGATTCATTTTCTTTCATGAGTTAGGGCACTTGCTCGGTAGTCTATTCAGATGAAAGCTAATGAATTTGATAACCAAAATCATCTCACCAAAAATAAATAAATAAATAAAAGCTATAGTACACTTTAATAGCTTAATGGCTATATTTTCTAGTCTTAATCACAGCAGACTTAGTAAAAGTTTATTCACATTTGCCATGTAGCTTCATTTCTTCATTCATTCTTTTTGTTTTTAAGTATTTATGGAACCCCTATCATATCCCAGGCACTATATTTAGTAGTGAGATACAAAGTTAAGCAAAAAATAAATATAATCTCTGCTTTCATGTTTTAAGGAAGAGAAATATTCATCAAAATCACTATACAAAATGAATGTAAAATTGCAATTGTAAAAGGTTCTATAAAGGAGAAAAACCCAGTGCTTATGGAAGTACATTAAAAGGAAATGAACAAATGATGTTGGCAAAGGAAAGCTTCCCTGAGCAAGTGACAATTGAGTTCATATCAGAAGATAGAGTGGAGTTCACAGGATAAAAAGTATGAGCTACTAGGCTCCAAGTACAAGGATCTATGTGTGAGTAAGAGGGAACTTGGCCCCTTTAGGACCCTGAAGGAAGGCAAGTGAGCTTGGAGCTTAGAGAAGGAGAAGGAGTGAATGCGATGAAGCTGGAGGAGTGAGCCAGGCCCTGCAAGCAATGATAAGAGTTTGTTTTCTTATCCTAAGAACAAAGGAAAACCGTTGAAGGATTTTAAGCCTGGGTGTGTGGTTGGTTTCGAGGTGAGGAAGAGGTTGATATGATCCAATGTGAATTCTCTGCAAAGAAGAGCAATTTCAAGGGGGTCAGAATAACTGTGGAGAAACCAGTTAGGAGACTGTTGCTGGGTTCAAGGAAGAGAATGTGGAAGCATAGATTAGGGCTGTTGAGCTGGAAATGTTTGCAAGTGATAGAGGAAGAACTTGGTTTTTCCATAAAATATACATTCTTTATTTTCACTGCCCAGGCACATTTTTCATGTAAAGACATTTTGCTTTTGAATTGCTCTAGAGGATCCAAGTAAAGGTTGATGGTAAGTAAAGGGTGTCCCTACACACTTGCATTCAATGAGGAAACAACAATTTCTAAATAATTATCTCCCTCTAGGTGAAAGCCCTTGTCCAGTTCTGCTATATAAACATGAAACACTGAAAATGAACTGAAGGAAATAATTTCCATTGAAACACATTTTTATTATGAAAATTCAAGAGGTAAACAAACATTTATGAGAAATTAAACCAAGGAGCAGTAATATTTTTTAATTCAAGGTTCAAGAAAGGTGGACACTTCAAGGAAAGGAAGGGACCCATAGGAAATATCCAAAGGTAACAATTCTAAAATAACTAACGGCATCATCTTTGGAGTCTGCCAGAAGACTAGCTGCTGCCTTAGGAAGACTATCTCCCATATTCTGGCCACTAAGCAACCATGCTTTATATGTGAAAGTGATATATCCAATAGCCAAGGCACCTTCACAATACCCACCTAGCAACTGAGTGAATGCAGAAACACACGCACATGAGCACAAACAGTGTGTTTTCAACGGATTAAGCAGAAAAACAAAGAAGACAGCACAAGATACATCTTCATTTCACAAAACAGACCCACAGAAACATCTATTACAATTTTCTCTAAGATAAATTGTCTCTCAACCAACAGAAAAAAAAATGGAATCATTGGCAGCCTGGTTCTCTTTGAGTAGAAGTGAGATATTAATTTAGATCATTGTGCACACTGAAAAGTTACTGCACTGCAGGGATTTCTGATTACATAATGAAGAATCAGAACTCTGTTTAGGTGTCACTTGGCAGCCAGCATACATGGGCGAGCTGTGTAATACTCCTCTGTCATGCAGCTCCTGTGAGAAAAGAATTCTGCTGTTCCAAGAAACGGCACTCACCTTGGAGACCTTCCCAGTTACACAAAAGAGCATAATTTCCACATTATCCCTAGGCATACTGTCTAGGATGATAAGTCTATGATAGCTTTATGTGTAAATTATATACACAGGTCTACTAATGAAAGGACTGCAGACTGCTTTTTGGTGGTGGCAGTGCAGAAAAACGAAATCAATTTGTTTTTCAATTTCTAAAAATGACACCTGAGCTATCTCTAATAATCAACAGACGGTGGCGGTTAGATGGTAGAGAGGGTAATTGTGCTATGATTATCTAGCAGATCAGAACTGCAGTTGGCAAGCAATATTGAAAGAGTACAGCCTTACCAACCACCTCATCACTGGCTTATCTCAGTACTTTGGTTTTAAGTCCTTCAAACTTTTCATTTCATACTTATCTCAGTTTTTCATCAGGGACTGCAATCTTTTCCACTCTGGTTTAATTTTTCTGTATATGAAGGCACAGTTACTAAAGATAAATAAGAAGGGAAGGCAAAATGAACATTTTCATACTTATTGTCTTTTTGTGAAAAAAATTCCATATGTATTGCATAGTGTGAGCCAGACAGAAGAGGTAAATGGGGGACAAGACAGTACACTCTTCCTGCAGAAGCTCACAATTCTCTTACTAAGAAATCCGAAACATGATGCTGATTATCAGTATAATTTGGAAGATTTGTTAAATTCAGTCACTTTAAAGAAATAGAGTGCAGAGTATAGAAAATTGATGTAGGCATAATAATAATTAATATTTGTTGAGTGTTTACTATACATGCAAGGTTTACCCATATCTAAACCTAATGACAACCCCTGTCATTAGATTATTATGATCTTCATTTAAAGATGAGAAAATTGAGCTTATACAAGTTAAACCACAAATCCCAGATCTAATAAGCATAGCCTGAATTTACACCAGTGTTATCTAATTCCATAGGGCTTTCTCTTACTCATTTCTCTAGACCGCTCCTTTTTAACATTTACTATAACTTGAACATTCAGGCATTTGTGTCTCTGTTTTGTCATTTCACTTTATTGCTTGATTTGGGAATGTTTTTTCAATCCATTCTCCTTTTATCTTATCTTGAAGATCTTAGTGGGGAAGGTTAGCCAAGTCTTTTCTGGGTTATTCTATGTTGCTCTCTTAATCTACTCTATTGCTTTTACACTAAAATTTATTTACAGAGCACCTGTTATATGCTAAACACTGTGTTAGCTGCTTTATGAGTAAAGATATGGTCCTTAACCTATACTTACAGGAAAATCAGAATTAAACAATAAATAAAATAAAGGTCTAATAAGTGATATGTTAGGAAGAGTACAGAGTGCTAAGGAAATGACTGCCAGCAGAGGCTCAGGGCAGGCTTCCTATATGAAGTGGCAGTTGAACTGTCACCTGAGATATGAGGAGTTTCTGGATGTCTTTAATCTTAATTTTTCCCACCTTGACTTCATATCCTGGAATGTGGCTTTTCTCCATATTCTTCAACTGTATTTGCATTCTCATTGGCCTCCAGCCAACACCTAATTTCCAAATGCAGCAAGTCACCAGATGGCAGTCTACACTGTTCACCAACAAGCTTGAGATTCTCTCTTCCCTTGGTGTCCCTGCTTCCACACTAATTCAGTTTTCTCCCTGTACCCCTGACCACCTACATCCATTTGTTTTTCTCCTTATTGCTGTTCTCTTTACGTTTACCTGGAAACTGTCCTCAGGTCCACTCTTCTCTGGCTTCCATTTTCTCCTAAACTCTCTCCCTCTTTCAAGCGCATGATTTGAACTATTTCCTCACCTTTTCATTTTGATGCTGACTTTCCATCAATAAGTAGCATGAATAATATTCATATATATTTGTATATAAAACCTATAATAGTATATTATATATATACTACATATAATGACATAAACAAAATTAGAAATTCAGATTAAATATTTAAAATTGTATCACTACCTAAAAAAATTCTCTAAATTACATTACTCATTTTTGTGTTATGTGTGGAATTAACATAGGCTAGGATATTTTTAAAAAGCAAATATATTACCTATCCTTGGAAAAAATAGGAAAAAGAGAATTATAAAGAATAAATAAGTATTCATACCCAAAATGCCACTGATCTCCAGATCTTCCTTTTGACTAGTCAAGGGACAGAGACAACAGCGGTCTTCTTTGGCAGGACTGTGCCCGGAGAGGCACTGGCATGTTTCCACAATTACCGAAATAGAAGGTAATGATAACATCTTCTCTGATAATATATTTGGTGTAGAAATTCTTATGGCTTTGCAACCGTTCAACCACTCAAAATTATCAGAAAAATGAATGGAACACTAAACTGAATGGTATACAGTAAAAAGCAAAATGTTTATTCTCTCAAAGATGAAAATACAAGTATTCTGTGAAGTTAGTTGAAAAAAGACTTTGAAGCTAGGAATAAATAAGATGTTTCTGTATTAGATCACACTTACTGAATTTACTATGAAAAAAGGCGACCTTATGATTTGACCTAAGTTGAGACACACATGATGCACATCCTAAATCTGTCGTCCTTATCAGTTAAAGAAGGACAGTGAAAATTATGGATGTTACAGTTCATTAAAAATTCATGGAGTATATTCCACATATAAAGAAATCCATCTTTCCTTGCCTTCTTCCTTCCTTCCTAGGAAGGTAGTGGCTGATAGGACTATGGTGGCCCAGTCTGATGCATGGTATTGTGGTGTTAGAACCCAAATGGGGTTAGAACATCGATTTTGTGGAGGGAGAGGTGGTGCTCACTCATAGCAATAAATACATATAACACCAAGATGTTGGTTTCTAAATACTATTTTCCGTAAAAGGAAACAGAGATGCTTGACCAAAAGCTAATGCCAAGGCAGAGAAATTATAGATGAGCCTTCTTGTGCCAGAAAGTAAGAAGGTGCTCAGTGAATGACAGGTACATGCTAAAAATACGTGGAAACCAGCATAAGTAGTCTCTGACTGGCCAGATGTGGGACAAAATGAGCATCAAAATAAGTAATGATATTAGCACATAACTTAATGAATCCATACTGATAAAAATAAGCAAATAGGGAAAAGAGGAAGATTTTCCTTACAGCAGACTACAACTAATAAATGCAGAATGAATAATGGAATTAGGAAATCGCCATTCGTTAACCATCATTTTAATAATTTAGTCAAGAAACATCAATGGATGCTAAAAATAGGGAGCAAGTTTGATAAGGACTGAGATTTTTGCGTAGTTTCAATCACTGCTACACAAATAGTCATTAAATTACAAAGGGAAAATGACTAACTTTACACTGGGGAAACTTGACAAACACAATCTTAACCAAGTGATTGAAATTATATCACTAGTAATGAGATCAAATGGGCCATAAATATTCTATTTTAGGGTTAAAAAACATAGCTTTTGGGATTAAAAATTGCGGTGTGAGAGGTGAGACACAGGCTTCCTCCTAAAACTGCATATAATACGAAAATATAATTAATACAACTAAGCCTGAAAGAGCAACAGGAAAGAGGGCTGCGCCAGACTGCATACACCTGGAGAAAAAGAGCAGACCTCACAGAACAGGGTAATGAACCAAAGCTGTGGCCCGGCGGGACCCAAGGCCTTCCCCCACCCGAGCTCAATGGCAGGAGAAAGAGAAACCGAGAAGGGAGGGGGTGGAGGCCTGGGACTGCTGAATACCTAACTCCAGAGATCTGCTCTGGGAGCACAAACCTACATTTCATGATGCTTGCATGATACTCTCATGATTACAGGGTTGGAAAGCTAAGACAGGCAGAATTCCTGGAGAGACTTTGAGATTCCAGCCACTTGTGGAAAGCAGGAATCCATATCGGCTGCTCTGGGACAAAAGAAAGGTGGGCAGTCTGAGAGACTCCCTAAAAAGGAAGCCCTTAACAAGAGGGCTGCTAAAGGGGCAAGGATTGCACAAAGCTTACTACTCAGGAGAGAGGACAGGTAGACAAAAGTGTCCGGGTGCACTCTGCCCAGCAGGTTGGGAGCTTTGCCATAGACTCTCATATTTAAGAAGAAAAAAGAAATCTTTCTCCTTAGACGATCTTCAGGTGCTCCAGCTCCCTGGCTGGCTACAGAGCTCCAATGAGCCCCTCCGTGATACGCAGCCTACTGCGCTTTTCTCCCGACAAGCCCCACCTGGCTCGCAAACCAGCAAGTCCTACCCTGGCATTAGGTCAGCCAGAGGGAAGATCTGTCTACAGCAACTACAAACGCAAAGCACAGAGGCTTATACCTGTGTGCTCGGCCCACTGGTTCAGGCAGTGGAGACAGGCATAGCAGCCAGGTAGCAGTAAAGAGCTCTTTCCTCCCCCCAGGCACCAATACCACTCCCCTGTGACCCCCGACATTGCTTCAGGGGCTCAGCAGCTCCAGGGAGTAGAGCTTCTGGGCACAAGAGGGCACCATATACAAATATTAAATGCCAAAGGAATCTGGTTCAGAGGAAAATTATTAATACCACTCCTGAGAAAGATTTAAATGACATCGAACTCATGACTCTTCCTGAGAGTTCAAAATAAATGTCATTAACATGCTCATGGAGGTATGGAAAGATATTCAAGAACTCAGGAATGAATTCAGCTCAGAGGTCCAATCATTGAAGAGCACAATGGACGGTATTAAAAGCAGATTGGATATGGTGGAGGAGACAATAAATGAAATAGAATATACAGAAGAGGAATTCAAAGAAGCTGAGGCACAGAGAGAAAAAAGGATCTCTAAAAATGAAAGAATATTGAGAGAACTGTGTGCCCAATCCAAACGGAACAATATTCACATTATAGGGGTACCAGAAGAAGAAGAAAGAGAAAAAGGGATAGAAAGTGTCTTTGAGAAGGTAATTGCTAAAAACTTCCCAATCTGGGGAAGGAGATAGTCTCTCAGGCCATGGAGATGCACAGATCTCCCAACAAAAGGGACCCAAGGAAGACAACAGCAAGACATATAGTAATTAAAATGGCAAAGATCAAGGATAAGGACAGACTATTAAAAGCAGCCAGAGAGAGAAATGAGATCACCTATGAAGGAAAGCCCATCAGGCTATCATCAGACTTCTCAACAGAAAACTTACAGGCCACAAGGGAGGGCATGTTGAATTTAATGCAATGAAGCAGAAGGGCCTTGAACCAAGAATACTTTATCTGGCAAGATTATCATTTAAATTTGAAGGACTGATTAAACAATTCCCAGATAAGCAAAAGCTGAGAGAATTTACCTCCCACAAACCATCTCTACAGTGTATTTTGGAGGGACTGCTATACATGGAAGTATTCCTAAGGTTTAATAGCTGTTACCAGAGGTAATAAAACCACAGTAAAGAAAGTAGAACAGCTAGATACTAAGAAAATATAAACATTAAAATAACTATCTCCAAAGTCAATCAAAGGATAGACAAAGAGTACAGAATATGATACTTAATATATAAAGAATAGAGGAGGATGAAAAAGGAGGAAGAAAAAAAAACTTTTAGATTGTGTTTGTAATAGCATAGTAAGTGACTTAAGTTAGGCTCTTAGATAGTAAGGAAGTTTACCTTGAACCTTTGGTAACCATGAATCTAAAGCCTGCCATGCCAATAAGTACATACCTATCGATAATCAATCACCCTAAATGTAAATGAACTGAATGCAATAATCAAAAGACATAGAGTCACTGAATGGATAAAAAAACAAGACCCATTTATATGCTGCCTTCAAGAGACTCACTTTAAACCCAAAGACATACACAGACTAAAAGTGAAGGGATGGAAAAAGATTTCATGTAACTAATAGGGAGAAAAAACAGGAGTTGCAGTACTTGTATCAGACAAAATAGACTTCAAAACAAAGTCACAAGAGACAAAGAAGGACATTACATAATGATAAAAGGGTCAATCCAACAAGAAGATATAACCATTATAAATATGTATGTGCCTAACACAGGAGCACACACATATGTGAAACAAATATTAACAAAATTAAAAGGAGAAATAGAATGCAATGCATTCATTCTAGGAGACTTCAACACTCCACTCACTCTGAAGGACGGATCAACCAGACAGAAAATAAGTAAGGAGACAGAGGCACTGAACAACACATTAGAACAGATGGACCTAACAGACATCTACTGAACTCTACACCCAAAAGCAGCAGAATACACATTCTTCTCAAGTGCACATGGAACATTTTCAAGAATAGATCATATACTAGGCCACAAAAATAGCCTTGGTAAATTCAAAAAGACTATAATTGTCCCAACCAGTTTCTCAGATCACAAAGGTATGAAACTAGTAATAAATTATGTAAAGAAAATGAAAAATCCCACAAACACATGGGGGATTCACAACATGCTCCTAAATAACCAATGGATCAATGACCAAATAAAAACACAGATCAAGCAATATATGGAGACAAATGACAAGAATAATTCAACACCACAAAATCTGTGGGACGCAGCAAAGGCCGTGCTAAGAGGAAAGTATATTGCAATACAGGCCTACCTCAGGAAAGAAGAACAATCCCATATGAGCAGTCTAAACTCACAATAAACAAAACTAGAAAAAGAAGAACAAATGAGGCCCAAAGTCAGTAGAAAGAGGGACATAACAAAGATTAGAGCAGAAATAAATAAAATCGAGAAGAATGAAACAATAGAAAGAATCAATGAAAGCAGGAGCTGGTTCTTCGAGAAAATAAACAAAATAGATAAACCCCTAGCCAAACTTATCAGGAAAAAAAGAGTCTACTCACATAAACAGAATCAGAAATGAGAAGGGAAAAATCACTATGGACACCACAGAAATACAAAGAATTATTTGAGAATACTATGAAAAATTATATGCTAACAAACTGGATAACCAGAAGAAATGGACAAATTTCTAGAAAAATACAACCTTCCAAGGCTGACCCAGAAAGAAACAGAAAATCTGAACGGACCTATTACCAGCAACAAAATTGAACTCGTAATCAAAAACAGACCTAAGAACAAAACGCCTGTACCAGATGGCTTCAACACTGAATTTTATCAAACATTTAGTGAAGACCTAATACCCATCCTTCTTAAAGTTTCCAAAGAGTAGAAGAAGAGGGAATTCTTCCAAACTCATTTTATGAGGCCAGCATAACTCTAATATCAAAACCAGGCAAAGACACCACAAAAAAGAAAATTACAGACCAATATCCCTGATGAACATAGATGCAAAAATACTCAACAAAATACTAGCAAACCAAATTTAAAAATACATCAAAAAGACCATCCATCATGATCAAGTAGGATTTATTCCAGGGATGCAAGGATGGTACAACATTTGAAAATCCATCAACATCATCTACCACATCAACAAAAAGAAGGACAAAAAAACATATGATCATCTCCATAGATGCTGAAAAAGCATTTCACAAAATTCAACATCCATTCATGATAAAAAGTCTCAGAAAAATGGGTATAGAGGGAAAATACCTCAACATAATAAAGGCCATATATGACAAACCCACAGCCAACATTATACTTAACAGCAAGAAGCTGAAAGCTTTTCCTTTAAGATCAGGAACAAGACAAAGATGCCCACTCTCCCCACTTCTATTCAACATAGTACTAGAGGTCCTAGCCACGGCAATCAGACAACACAAAGAAATAAAAGGCATCCAGATTGGCAAGAAAGAATTTAAACTGTCCCTGTTTGCAGATGACATGATATTATACATAAGAAACCCTAAAGAATCCACTCCAAAACTACTAGATCTAATATCTGAATTCACCAAAGTTGCAGGATACAAAATTAATACACAGAAATCTGTGGCATTCATATACACTAACAATGAACTAGCAGAGAGAGAAATCAGGAAAACAGTTCCCTTCACAGCTGCATCAAAAAGAATAAATTACCTAGGAGTAAACCTAACCAAAGAAGTGAAAGACCTATACTCTGAAAACTACAAGACACTCATGAGAGAAATTAAAGAAGATACCAATAAATGGAAACACATCCTGTGCTCATGGATAGGAAGAATTAATATTGTCAAAATGGCCATCCGGCCTTAAGCAAACTACAGATTTAATGCAATTCCTATCAAATTACCAACAGCATTCTTCAATGAACTAGAGAAAATAGTTCTAAAATTTATATGGAACCACAAAAGACCCCTAACCAAAGCAATCCTGAGAAGGAAGAATAAAGCTGGGGGACTATGCTCCCCAACTTCAAGCTCTACTACAAAGCCACAGTAATCAAGATAATTTGGTACTGGCACAAGAACAGACCCATAGACCAATGGAACAGACTAGAGAGCCCTGATATAAACCCAACCATATATGGTCAATTAATATATGATAAAGGAACCATAGACATACAATGGGGAAATGACAGCCTCTTCAACAGCTGGTGTCAGCAAAACTGGACAGCTACATGCAAGAGAATGAAACTGGATTATTGTTTAAACGCATACACAAAAGTAAACTTGAAATGGATCAAGGACCTGAATGTAACTCATGAAACCATAAAACTCTTAGAAGACAACATAGGCAAAAATCTCCTGAATATAAGCATGAGCAACTTCTTCCTGAAAGCATCTCCTTGAGCAAGGGAAACAAAAGCAAAAAAGAACTCATGTGACTACATCAAACTAAAATGTTTCTGTACAGCAAAGGACACCATCAACAGAACAAAAAGGCATCCTACAGTATGGGAGAATATATTTGTAAATGACATATCCGACAAGGGGTTAACATCCAAAATATATAAATAACTTACATGCCTCAACACCCAAAAAACAAATAACCCGATTAGAAAATGGGCAGAGGATATGAAGAGACAGTTCTCCAAAGAAGAAATTCAGATGGCCAACAGACACATGAGAAGATGCTCCATATCACTAATCATCAGGGAAATGCAAATTAAAACCACAATGAGATATCACCTCACACCAGTAAGGATGGCCACCATCCAAAAGACTAAGAATAACAAATGCCTGTGAGGATGTAGAGAAAGGGGAACCCTCCTACACTGCTGGTGGGAATGTAAGCTAGTTCAACCACTGTGGAAAGCAATATGGAGGTTCCTCCAAAAACTAAAAATAGAAATACCGTTTGACACAGGAATCCCACTCCTTGGAATTTACCCAAAGAATACAACTTCTCAGATTCAAAAGACATATACACCCCTATGTTTATTGCAGCACTTTTTACAATAGCCAAGATATGGAAGCACCCTAAGTGTCCATCAGTAGATGAATGGATAAAGAAGAGGTGGTACATATACACAATGGAAGACTATTCAGCCATAAGAAAGAAACAAATTCTACCATTTGCAACAACATGGATGGAGCTGGAGGATATTATGCTCAGTGAAATATGCCAGGCAGAGAAAGACAAATGCCAAATGATTTCCCTCATTTGTGGAGTATAACAATGAAGCAAAACTGAAGGAACAAAATAGCAGCAGACTCAGAGACTCCAAGAAGCAACTAGTGGTAACCAAAGGGGAGGGGTGTGGGAGGGCGGGTGGGGAGGGCGGGTGAAGGGGATTGAGGGGTATTATGTTTAGTACACATGTTGTGGGGGATCACGGAGAAAACAGTGAAGTATAGAGAGGGCAAATAATGAATCTGTGGCATCTTACTACACCAAAGGACAGTGACTGCACTGGGGTATGGGTGGGGACTTGATAATATGAATATATGTAGTAACCACATTGTTTTTACATGTGAAACCTTCATAAGAGTATATATCAATGATACCTTAATTTAAAAAATCATGTGGTAAAAAAAAAAAAACATAGCTTCCCTTCTGTGACAGTCGTGCCAAAATTTCGAATCTGCATCTCATACTGAGGAAGTCCCGAATGGCCTCAAATTGGGGAACAACCCACAAAACGGCTGAACAAGTGTTTAGGTCACAAAAATCAAGGAAACACTAAGGAACTGGTCCAAATGGAAAGTTTCAAGGGTCATGGTATCTAAATGCATCACATGATCCTAGATCATATCCTTTTTTTTTTAAAGGACTGGAGACAGTGAAACCTGCATAGGACCCGTGGATTGTACGTTTAGTGATGTATCAGTGTTGATTTCCTGTCATTGATGGCTATATATAGTGGTAATGCAGAATGTATATATGTGTGTAGATACACAGACACAGGAAATTGAGAGTTAATTTCCAACCAGTTTTTTTCTCTTTCTCTCACAAACTTTTTCAGTCACACGTGAAAAATGTATAACTTTCTCCCTCACTCATAAACTTGTGGACACACCCATCTACCAGATTTTCTCTGTTTAGTGGAAAACATTCGGTATTCATTTCTGTCATTTGCTAAGGATGTTTCTAGTTCTAAAGAGAAGTTCTCTCTGCAAAAGAAGGCCAGATGAACAACACTAATGTAGAAATGTATGAATATTCCAATTCTTTTATCTGGTATATACTTTTCTAAAAGGCATAAGTGGGCTTTTCTTCCATCTGAGCAAGGAAGGATAGCTACTGAAAACTGAAAGTAAGCGCGGCAGTTTGGGGAACACAGAAATTTCTCCAAGAACAAAATTGCTCATCAGCATTGGAAGTCACACATAATGACCCGATAGAGAGCCCGAAGTGTGCTTTTAAGTGATGGGTAAGCGAAACTACTCCAGAGAGAGCTATCTGCATGGAGATGTCAACCTCAACTTGGCAGTAAGATCAGCCTGCCCGGCTATAGCTGGTTGAAAGCTCCCTTGGGCAGCAAGGTATCTCCGTGCAAATAAGGATTAACCCCTAGGTACCTCGATACAGTCAGTGCAATCTGACAGCGACTGGAAGGAGGAAAGGGCCAAGAACTTATATCATAAACTTTGACAAACCAGTGTCTACAGAGAATTTCAGATATTAAAAGTGTCCCACATGTTCAAATAGTTTTAGAAGGTTAATCTCTGAACCCACCTTCCAAACAGACAGGCAACTATGCAGCTGTAAACAAACTAGAAACCAGCACAAAGGCTGACATTAGCTTAACAACTGTGCTTTTAGCAATTCTAAACATCACAGAAGAGTGGGGACTGGCCATCAGATAACTAATAGGAGCTACATAAGACAAAGCGCAGAATGTTGACCGTATTCGCACATGAGGGCAGTGTGCTTAATGTGAGAGCCTCTTGGGAGAATGAGAACAGTACTCTTGAACGTACAGAATATAACCTGATCCCTCAGAAATGTCTCTGGTCCTTCATAGTCCCTGTTTTTCCTGAAGGTTCCTGTGGCTATTGTGGAGAAGATTTCAAGGACTCCAGGTTGCCTGGCAGTGGAATTGAGCAATTAAAAGCTCATGCCACGGTATTTACAGAGAACACAAGTAATGATTCTATAGCATCTTACTACGCTGATGGATAGTGACTGTAATGGGGTTTGTAGGGGGGACTTGATATTAGGGGGTCTAGTAAACATAATGTTGTTCTAGTGATTGTACATTAACGATACCAAAAAAAAAAAAAAGCTCATGCCATGAAGCCAAGTATTAGTTTTGTAACTTTGAGAGAATAATATAATCTTTCTGAATTTCATTTCCTTATCTCTAAAATGGGAATAATAAAGATGACTGCTTTGTTGGATAATGAAAATTAAGTGATATATATTGGCTATTACATAAATGCTAACTATATTACAGTCAATGGAACATATAGTAGATACAAATATAGATACAGAAATACGTTAGAGATTAGGATCTACCTGGCACAGGTGACCACGGCATAGGTAGTATTTGTAGTTTATGTATCAGGACACTTTTTGACCCTTCCTTCCACTCTCATTCTTTCTCCCCTAAATATCCTTCTCATAAGACAGATTATGAGATATATTATTCACGGATTCACTCTACCCCTCTGATTTTTCCCTTGGGAAATGATCTCATAAGTTAAAGTCTAAAAGCCTAATTTTTCCCCAGAGTAATAGCTCTTAGAGCAAAGAGATTATTCTCTAGTTGTGGAATTTTAGCAAGCAATAAGAAGGTAGCAATGACAGCTTTTCTAGAATTAGGAACTCATACCAAATATGACTTCAACTCAATCATTTACTTCATTCAATCAACAAAGTATTGAATACCTGCTATGGGACAGGCACTAAGTATATGACCATGAGCAAAAAGATACGGTTGCACTCTCTAAAGTTCATTAGTAGAGAAAGACAGAAATAAAATACGTAAATAAATAGCCATATAATTATAAAACATAATTGCAAGATGGTTATGGTCCATGAAGATAACAGGCAAAGTACTATGAAAGTGAACAACAGAGTAGTTAAATGGGAAGTTTAGTGAAAGCTTGTCTGTAGAGATATTATTCAGCTCAAGACTTAAAGGATGAAAGCCCATTAAGGATAACACAAAACTAGGAGACAAATATTCCATGTGGTGACAAGGCTCTAAGATAGGAAAGAATTCAAAGTTTTTTTTGACAGGAAAAATGCCAGTGTCACAGGAGCATGAGGAGGATGTGAATAGTTCAAGACAAGTTTGGTCAAATATTTTGTATCTTGTAGGATAATTTTAAGGAGTTTTGATTTTTATTTTACATGCAGTAAGAAATATTTTGAAGGATTTTAGTAATTTGACTTGGTTTACAGTTTTAAAAGCTCACAAACATTGCTATGTGATAAATGATCGTGATGGGGTACAGGAGGAAGCAAAGGAGGCAGCTGGAAGATCAATTGGGAAACTATTCTAATAATCTCAGTGACAGATGACTGTGCCCTCAACTAGGATGATGGAAAGGGAGAGAAATAAAGGGACTGAAGGTGTACTTGGGAGGCATGATCTGTGCTGAAGATTGGGTCTGGGTCGGGAAGGACAAGGAGCCATCAAGAATGACTTCTGGATTCCAAGTTTGAGCAACTGGGTGTTTGCTGATATCATATACTGTGATAGTAAAAAAAAATGGTGTGGTGGGAGAGTTTTCAGAGAGGAACTTCGAGTTCTACTTTAGACACATTAAGTTTAAAATAACTATGAGTCCTCCAAGTGGAGATGTTAAGAAGACTTCCACTTCCAACAGAAATAAAGTTGGCACAATCAAAACAATCAAACAGAATGGATAAAAGACTTGTTTCAAGACACTTGTATCAGGAACAAAGAATTATCCCTGACGTCCAGGAAATAAATGAGTGAGCCTTAAGATGATCTCATTTAAATCCCTGAGAGACTTCCCACAGGTAGCACAGAGGAGAAGAATCTGTTAGAGGCCCTGATTTGAGGCGAGGGAGCTGAGAGTCCAGGTAGAACAAGAAGACTAGAGGCGAAAAAAGCTGGAGAGGAGAGAGCTGCACTGAGAGAGAGCTCTGGAAACCTGCAGAGAACCTCCCGCAAGTGTTCAGTACAGCACTGATCATCACGAGCATTTGAGGAAAATACCTGAGGACAGAGAAAAAAAACATCTGACAGGGTGAGAGGCAATGGAATGTGGAGCTCAGATAGGCTGGGAAGAGTACTGGCCACACCAGCCAGACTGGAAAATCTCATGATGTGTGGGGCATTAGGTAGGTACTCAGAAGGATCTTGCTGCGGTAATGGTAATGGCCTGACTAAAAATTGCTCTAAATCTTTAGAGCACTCGTAAATCTTTAAAGAAGACCTGAAAGGATCAAATTGTTTTCAAGTAACTTAACTTCATCTCAGAACAAAGTTCAAGAATATTTATAAGAATTTAAAAAAAGTATCCAGCACAAACCAGGTAAAATTCACAATGACGTTGAATCAAAAATTACCAGTAATGCAAAGCATCAGGAAAATATGACCCATTATGAGGGAAAAAAATGGATCAAAATGAATCAACTGAAACTGATCCTGAAATGACACAGATGTTAGAATTAACCGTCAAGAATATGAGAGCCTTTATTATATAATTGCTTTCCCTATTTTCAAAAACTCAAGGCACATGGAAGACATAAAAAAATTCTGGGGTGATCACTATGTCTATTTTGTTTGTGGTGGTGGGCAATGGGTTTGTGGGTGAGGCATGTACAAACTTGCCGAACTGCACATTTTAAATATTTGAAGTTTATTGTATTCAATCGTTCCACCATTAAGCTGTTGGAAGAAAAAGGAGGAGGAAAGTTGGGAGGACTAGAAAGAGAAGAAAATAGATTGATGAACTGGAGAAGTGGTGTTTGTTAGAGTTAATAAATTTGATAGTCATCAATGTATAGATGGTACTGCAAACCTTAGGAATGAAAGAAATTACCTGGAGAGAGATAAGTCAGAAAAGAGAAGGGGACATAGGATACTGCCTTAAGAAAACACTAAAATTTAGAAGTTTAGGGTGAAGAGGACCATGATGAATTCTTTGCTTTGCTTAAGTTGTTTAAATCTAACCAATATCAAGTTTGAAGCATCTAATGAATTTTATTCACTACAGGCTGAACCAGTAGGAATACGGATCTGTTTAAGATAGTTTGTTGCTTAGCAGTTATTGTGTCTTTTTGTACTCATTCCTAGCCATTAGTCCATAACATTTAACACAATCATTATTGACCTTAATTCACAAAAGTCACCTTTTGTTTTTTCCCCAGTGTTATGATTTTTGAAAGCTCCATTTAAAACTGTGAAAATATTTCTTATATTTCTATGAAATATGCTAGTATGTTCTGAATATATACTGCCTTCTAACTTAATGTTAAACTAACAGCATTATACTTGGCATGTGTCATCAGTAAAGTACAAGAATATAAAGCAGTCACAAAAGTGAAAATATGAACATTGTCATTTTAACTGATATTTATGAGATATATATCAATATATTCCAAATTAAGTTTATTAAAGTTCAAAAATAAGTATTTTTGTATTTAAGCTTAATATAAATTGTTTCAAGTGACTTTTTGTTATCTTAACAGCAGTAGCCTTAAAACCTTCTAACTACTACAGGAACTTTCTAGATTAAACCCTATTTATATCAGAAATAGAATTTTATCTCCAAAACCCAAGAAATCAAATGCATCTTTTCCCTCAATCTTCTCTCCAGCTCAGACTATTCACTTTGCTTCTTCCTGGCCATTATCACTTGACTCCATGTGCCATTCCTTTGAGCCAGGAGGTCTTCTGAAACTGCTCCCCTAAAGCACACCATGGAACCTCAGTCCCCAGCTTCCCTGAGCACGCTTCTGTTCTCCTATTACTGAGCTTGCTCTAACATTTGACACTACAGATGGCTGTGTTCTTCCCACGACTCCTCTTTCCTGGTGTTCTACCTCCTCTTACTTTGTTAGCTATTCCTTTTCAGCTTCAGAAGTTATCCTTCTCAGCTTAAATTTTGAATTTGCATGCTTCTATTTTCTGCCCTTTTCTTTCTCTTCTTCCTGGACAATCTTATCCCAACCCATGTTTTTCCTTCCAACCTCCTAAATTATTTGCATATCCATGAAAGAGATACTACCCTCTCTTGGAGCCAAACACCCTTGCCTACCTCAGTCTCTCAGCTATTTACACAGGCCCTGGAAAATTCAGGTCAAGAAAATGTGTAATTCTTAATGGCTTAAAAGCCATGTTTATTCCACAATAAGCCAGTCTGTACCAAAAACTAAACCTTACCAAAAACAAGTTTTTCCTGCTATCTGAATGTACAGCATTCCTATGAAATCTTTTGTAAACTAAAATGGCATAAAGTGAAGAAGCAATTACTATTAATTGGTATGGGAGTTTTTTTGAACATTCCAAGAACCAAAAAATAACCTCCCTTAGCCTTTTCTAATCCTAAGGAAATATCTTGCTAATGGATGTACAAAATAAATCGAGATAAAGCACAGATGCTCACAGACATAGTTCAGAGCTATGGCACTTGACGCTGAGACGTGAATGCAGCTCCTGGAGAAGGAGCTGGGTGGTGCCACTCTCACAGCTCGGGGTGCACGCTGCCTCTTTAAAAGCTCGCTGCAAAACAGACACTGAACGCTATTTTCCCTTTTCCCTTTTTTCATAAGAACAAAACTCTTTAGATTTTTATGATTAGTGAAAACAGGAACTAATGCAGGTCTTTTGTAAAAGTGAAGTAATGTGAACTTTCAAAACGCAGAGGTTACCTGTAACTATGTTGTCATACTGTTTAAAGTAACAGTGAGACAGTCCAATTTTTAACAAATTTACTTGAGGTGATTTTTCAGAAACACACAAAGAAGAACAAATATGAACTTGTTAGTTACTGACCAGTATATAAAAGTTGTGGGGAAAGGCACCAGAGAGTAAAATGAAAGAAAGGGTATGAACTTCCCACTTGGCCTAGAGCCAGGGCCCTCATTCTACATGAATCCAGTAAACATCCTGTCTAGTTGGATGTAAACAGGAATAAATTAAGGTATAATTTGCAACCAAAGGATACGGCATTATATTGAAGCCTTGAGAAGCCCTGTGCTTAGTTAGTATTTGTGACCCCTCACTGTTATTGATGAAGCCAACGTAAAGTTCTGAAACTCTGAGTTATATACCTCTTTGGACATAGTCCAAGGCATATCCGCAGTGAGACTCATTTTAGTGGCTAGGGAATCCAGAGGATTTATTCATGTAGATGCCACTAATGGACGAATATGTCGTATATTGTCACAAAGGCAAATTTCTCTTCATTTCTAAATCAAATTATTCACTGAAGAAACTCTTCACTGAAATCACAGAATATATAATTTTTGTATCCATGTGTTCTATAATAATGTAAAATTAGCCTGTGTAAAGTAATTGTTTTTTCATTTCTGAGGAATACTTTCTTTGCATTTCCAAATAAAATTTTAGTGCTTAACTATTTACAGTAGCCAAGAAATGGAAGCAACCTGAGTGTCCATCAGTAGATGAATGGATAAAGAAGATGTGGTACATATACACAATGGAATATTATTCAGCCATAAGAAGAAAACAAATCCTACCATTTGCAACAACATGGATGGAGCTAGAGGGTATTATGCTCAGTGAAATAAGCCAAGCCGAAAAAAGACAAGTATCAAGTGATTTCACTCATATGTGGAGTATAAGAACAAAGAAAAAAACTGAAGGAACAAAACAGCAGCAGACTCACAGAACCCAAGAACGGACTAATAGTTACCAAAGGGAAAGGGACTGGGAAAATGGGCGGGAAGGGAGGGATAAGAGGGAAAAAGGGGCATTACGATTAGCAGATGTAATGTTGGGGGGCACAGGGAGGGCAGTACAACTCAGAGAAGACAAGTAGTGATTCTATAGCATCTCACTACGCTGATGGACAGTGACTGTAATGGGGTTGGTGGGGGGGACCTGATGAAGGGGTAGTTTAATAATCGTAATATTGCACATGTAATTGTAAATTAATGATAATAAAATAAATTATATTAAAAAAAATTTAGTGCTTAATAGCTGTCATTATCCGAAATTTTGTATGGACTTCAATCTGAATTTTCATCAAAATAGTCCACGTTTGCATTTGGTATAGAAGGAGTGTGAGTGAGTGTGTGTGTGTGTGTAGAGAAAGAATATAAGAGAGAATATGGGATTATGAGATGGTATAGAAATTAAACATTTATTCAAATTAATTTTTTACATAAGACAAAGGGTGGGTCATAAAATAAAATTAAAAGTTTTACTAGCAGAAGAGATTTTACTTACTAATTTTTAAAATGCTTAAAGATCTCTGTATTCACATGTAAACACACTTGCATATTTCTCATTGTGTTTCTACTAACATGTCTATTTTTCTTGTTTTCTGTTTTGTGATTTTTTTATATCTGAATTACATGAAAACATTTAGTGAGCTCTCCAAATGTAATTATTTTTAACTTATTTCTCAGTACTTCCTCTTATTTATAAAGTAGCGGATAACATCAGTACATACGTACAGTTAAAAAGAAAGGCACTGTGTATATTATTCTTTGGTGATGCTTTACTAGAAATCTGTATATTCATGTAGTTTTAACAAGAAAACAGAAAGCTGTAAATCTTAGAGACTGCAAGTATGGAGTAGGTAGGTCAACAACATTTATAAAGAGGACTACCTTAAGCAGCTGTCTATTAATAAGCTTCCAAGCATATTGCTTGGCAGACACATTTACAATACAAAGAGGCCGCTAAGGCTTTTATTTCAATTACTGTGGAAGATTCTCCAGGGTGATTCTAGGTGTCCAGGATAAAAGGCCACAGTAGTTAGTCAATACGTTTTTCTACTACTAATTTTCTCTACTAATAATACTGAAGTACATTCTTTAATTGTTTTAGGTTTCAAGATCTTAAAAAGGGTAAAGATGTTAGACTTCAAAATCCAGCAAAACCCTAGGGCACAGGAGAGTCCTCTCCGTAGAAACTCGGCAAGAGTTACTGAGCTGATGTCTAACATCTATACTGACTTTTACCAGAACACAGCTGGAATGACCGTTGCATGTTAATACTGAAAGTAAGCTTCTCCACTAACTGGCTCAAACTTGCCCCATGATTCTAATAGCTGGGCTTCAGCATAGTTTCATTGTTCAAGAAATGTAGCTCATTCATTTTGGAAGGGACGTTGAAAAGTCCCCACCCCCCAAGAAAACTATTTTTCAGAGGAGTTAAAGCTACAAAAGATCAAAGGTCCACCGTGAGCTCACAGGAAGAGTAATAGTCTGACCTACCGCGCTTTATGAACAGCTGATTTCCTTCTGCTTTGCTTTAAAAACAGGGGGGGAAAGGCTATCTGCATTTCTTTGTTTTTGTATTTGTTTTTGAGCTCTGCCAGCTCACATCATCAAAAGACTTCCGTCCTAAACAAGGGGCTGTCAGAGCCCAACATTTATGCTGAAAGAAAGTAATTATTCATCTCCGCAATTTGTTGCTGCTTCATAACTACGCATATCAGAAATTCAGAATTCTTAGTCCATCACTCCACCCACTTCTCCTCTTTACCTCATGTAAATTTTTTAGGAGAAAGGGAAAGAGTTTGGTTTTATAAATATGTTCATGAAGGAAGTGAGTCAAAATCTAGAGCTTGGAAAAATACTCTTAGGATTTCTTTTTCCCAACTTCAGGATTTAAACATCTTTTTCTCCTCTCAATAACATAATTTTTGAACTAATTTTAAAATGTCCAAAAGGGATTATGACATGTATTGGCCCAGTTTCTTATTGTACTGGGATGATTTTTAATGTTCTTCTCCAATTATACCATTGATGTTTATCTTTAAAACAGCAGTAAGCTAGAAACCCTGTAAAGATAGAAGTAATAACACACTTATATTTTAACAAAATCATGTGGATCTTCTAAAATCCACCACTATGAAATCTTTATCTTGCCTTCAGGAAACGTAAGTTTAGAATTAGTATTCCTAAGTAATTCTATTTAAAGTGAAGACAAATGGGTTCCTGCAAATCGCCATCTAACATCAATGAACATGGTATATAATCCCATCCTTAGAGCTGGCAGAAAATACAACTAGATTAATGAATATACAAACTGACAGGTCTGAAAGCCATGATAAACAGGATATATTCTTACCTTAAAATGTGTGTTTTCTGGTCACTAATGGTATTGTTAATTGTTTAAGCCATATATTTTGCCTCTGCCACCTTGCATATCTAAGACAATGCTGCTTTATTTTCAGAATGTTCACGATTTTTAATTCAATATTCCCCAAAATTTCTATCAGATGGCTCCCTACAGTTCTCTTTATGTATGTGAAGCCCATGACCATGAAGTCAGTGTTGTCATCCACCCAGGTACAGGCCCCTGGCTTGAGATCTTTACGGGCCCGAGTGAACCACAAAGGCCTAAGTAGTTGAGAATCAATTTCATAGTTTTCAAAATTTTTTCAAAACGCTTCCAAAACTGAAAGGTATCAGCGGTAAGAGCATCAAGAATTCATTGCATTAAAAACAAGAGTGAAAGACATAGTAAAAGACAGACATCTTTTTCAGGTAATGCAAAGAAATTCCAAGTGCTGGGCAAAGGCAAGACTTGACTGCACAGCGTGGAACCTCTAGCAGAACATCCCTGTTAAATTCCAAAGGAGGGTAATTAACTGCATTGAATCAGCCTCCAGGATTTTACAGTAGCTTGACACTACAGTACAGGGTGTGACAGGTGGAGGATTTGACTGAAGTTGCTGTGAAGTGTGTCTAACAGATAGATGCAAGTGAAGCTGGATTTCACAATAGCAATCATTTTCCTTTCGGCCAACTTTTAGCCCTCTGGCTTCAGCCTTTTTTACCTCCTGCTCAATAATTGTCCTGTGCACTCTCCCCTAGATCAATGCTTACAACCTACTGAATATATCTCTGAACCCATTCACATGAAATCACAAGTAGATAGGTTGGGTGGGTAAGAGGTTGGACCATTGCTTTGTCAACCAAATGTATTATATTCATTTTTCTGCACCTGTATGTCTTCCTTAGTAATGCACTTTAGAAACCGCCCCCCCCCAATGACATAGATCTAATTCATTCTTCTCAATAGCTGAATAACATTTCATGTTATTGATATACCACAATTCATCCAATCATTCTTTTACCAGTGGGTATTTCCTTTGTTTGTTGTTCATTTACTACTGCAAACAACTCATCCAGGCAACAGGTCTTTATTAAATGCCCTCTAGGGCCTGTTCAACTCTACCAATAGAACAACAATTAGAAGTCCCTCACCATAGAATATCCGTTCTTGTGGAGGGGATAGATAATCATTCATTACATAACATAATGTTATATTTTTATGAAGTTAAGTAAGGCAATAGCAATTGGGTGGGGGGGGGGACTTGATAATACAGGTGAATGTTGTAACCACACCGTTGCTCATGTGAAACCTTCATAAGATTGCATATCAATGACACCTTAATAAAAAATAATAATAAGGCAATAGAAAGTCAGAAGAAATTATGTATTACTTTAAATGAGGTGGTAAGAGAGGACCGTCTGAGGAGATACTTAATGAGAAACTTTAATGACTTAGAGAGTAAGCCATGAGGAGTGTTAAGAGAAGAGAGATCTAGTCAGAGGGAAGAGCCTACGCAAGGAACACAAGGAGACAGGCAGGGACAGGGGCCAACAGATATTCCGCCCAGGGCCTGATGGAGTAGAGCTTGACAGGCTGAGGTAGACACTTCAGAAAAGCGCAACAGTACACATCACAGATTCTGTTACCTTGGCCTCCAAAAGGGCTATCACAGTTCACATTTCTACAATCAATCTAGGAGTATACTTTCCCCCCATACTAGGTGCCATTATTTTCTAATTTTTAATAATTTGGCAGATATAAAGTAATATCTAATTGTTATTTTAATTTCCTTGCCCTGAATGCTAGGGAGGTCGAACATTTACTTATTTATTTTTATTTAACTGAAACACAGAAGTACTATGTGACATGCACTGTTCTAAACACTTTTCATAAATTATTTCATTTAACAACCCAGTGTGGTAGAAACCTGTTTGACAGATGAGATAACTAGCCAGTTAGCTGTTAGGTGACTTGCCTAAGGTCACGTAACTAGTTAGCAATGGTTTAACTAAACATTGGCAACTGGGCTCCAGAGTCAATACAGCTATTTGAGTTTGCTATTCTATAAAATCTACACATAACCTGGAAAGGTATTGGAGAATAAAATATTTGTATATGAAACTATATAAATGCAAACTATTTAATTAGCTTGTCATGTCTGTCAAACTCAAAGAGAGGTCTGGATATTAGGTCCACCAGTGAGAATTAGGGCGTTTTCACAGTAGGAAAAAAAAAACCCATCTCTGGTTGAGAATAAAATGAAATTCTGGGGCACTCTCACATCCATGATCCCCTGGAATAATAGTTGTCAGAGCCATAACTGGACGCTTCAAATTGGCACAGAGCTATTGGACAGGATAAGTTGCTAAAAAGCCCAACATGTATCAGCATGATATAATTTGCTAGTTTGGAAGGAAATGGTCTTTTATATATCCCAAAATGCTGACTTTCAATTATAATTATAATAAAGTAGTAATTTATATCAATAAAATGCATAAAATATGTAAAAATCAAAATTAAATGGAACTTGTTTTAATCATCACTGTCCAATCTTTTCTCAAAACCCCTGGTTTAATTTCTTAATTGTACATCTTGTTTAGACATTTTTTGTATTTGTATTTGTATATAATTGTCTATCAATATATCTTGATTGGTACAGCTTACATTCTGTGGGGAAGGGAGGGGGGAAAGTGGGAGCAGCTTGGACAAAGCACTAAAAGCATGAAGGTCAAGGGGAAGGCAGAGTCGTGAGATGAGAACTGCCAATACTTAACAGATCTACTTGGCTTTTTCACAAAAAAGCAAGGGCTAAGGAGCCCTTAATAACCTAATATTTATAACATACAAAAAAAAAGTTTATTTCAAACATTGAAACTTGTAGCGTTGTTAGATGATTATGAAACACCCACTTAAAATAGTCATAGACTGTGAAAAAGAGACTAAGAAGAATTGATTCCACCCCGTTTAAAACTCCTGATGGGGGTAAAAAAAAAAAAAAGAGGATGCCTGCTATGCCACAGGCCTATACCCTTTTGGAATCTCTAAGTTTTAATTTGCATTTTGGGCTTAAAAAATAGACTTTTAGAAAGAAACAAAAAGAATGAAGAAAATCTTCTAAAAACCAAGAAGTCAATAAAACTTCACTTATGTTTTCTAGCCATCCCTCAAAAAATAAAGTATTTCCTTTTGTCTAGACAACATGAACTGCTTCCTTCTCAGAAAGGGCACCTGAAAGCCCGGGCTCTGGCTCTCTGCGCTCTCACCACCCATGATTCAACAGAGACCAGGGCTCTCTGTCCCCTCCATGCCGCAAAAAGGGGACCCTTCAAGGTCACTCTTGGGACAGTGCCTTCACCAAATTTTGTTTTGAAAAGTGTTTGTTCTTGTATGTTTTTTTTTTCACTTACCTTATGAAGTCTCAATCTCTTGATATCTGACAGCAGCTTTGGGTATAGGTTCTCAGAAAGAGAAAGCAGCAAGCAGTGGTTAGGGAGGTGAGTTTCTGTGGAGCAGACAAGCTGAGACTGAGTAATCTAATACAGAACATGCTAAGTTCAGGTAGGCCTCCTCTTACTAAAACTGAGAAGTCAATGGTAGTGTAATATCAGTCAGCTAAATGTTTTCACCATGTCCATACATGGAGCAGTGAAGCATTTTGACTGCTGAATTTTCTTTAATTATAGAGTTCTGCTTTTTAAAAATATTTCATCCAACTAATAAAGACTTTTAAAATACACTGTATTCTTGAGAAAGGGAAGCCTTCTTCCTTTACGATATATTATCCAGGATGCCTCAACACCCAAAAAGTAAATAACCCAATTAAAAAATGGGTGAAGGATCTGAACAAAGAAGAAATTCAGATGGCCAACAGGCACATGAAAAGATGCTCCACATTGCTAATCATTAGAGAAATGCAAATTAAAACTACAATGAGATATCATCTCACACCAGTTAGGATGGTCAACATTGAAAAGACAAGGAACAACAAATGCTGGCAAGTATGTAGAGAAAGGGGAACCCTCCTACACTGCTGGTGGGAATGTAAATTAGTTCAACCATTGTGGAAAGCAGTATGGAGGTTCTTCCAAAAACTAAAAAAGAAATATCATTTGACCTAGGAATTCCACTCCTAAGAATTTACCCAAAGAAAACAACTTCTCAGATTCAAAAAGACATATACACCCCTATGTTTATCACAGCACTATTTACAATAACCAAGATATGGAAGCAACCTAAGAGTCCATCAGTAGATGAATGGATAAACAAGAGGTGGTAAATATACACAATAGAGTACTATTTAGCCATAAGAAGAAAATGAATCCTACCGTTTGCAACAACATGGATGGAGCTAGAGAGTATTATGCTCAGTGAAATAAGCCAGGCAGAGAAAGACAAGTACCAAATGATTTCCCTCATTTGTGGAGTATAACAAGAAAGCAAAACTGAAGGAACAAAACAGCAGCAGACTCACAGACTCCAAGAAGGGACTAGTGGTTACCAAAGGGGAGGGGTGGGGAAGGGCGGCTGGGGAGGGAGGGAGAAGTGGATTGAGGGATATTATGAGTAGTACATATGGCATGTGTAGAGGGGTCATGGGGAAGACAGTGTAGCACAGAGAAGACAAGTAGTGACTCTGCGACATCTTACTACACTGATGGACAGTGATTTCAGTGGGGTATGGGGGGAACTTGATTATATGGGTGAATGTAGTAACCACAGTGTTTTTCATGTGAAAACCTTCATAAGTGTGTATATCAATGATACCTTAATAAAAAATAATTAAAAAGAGTGTATATCAATGATACCTTAATACAAAAAATAAAATATATTTTTAGAAAGATACATTATCCAGGAACCATTATATGTATCCTTTATAACACATTGCTATTATATCTTTTAAGTATTTTCAGGAAAGGATCATCTTAGATTTCTTTGCATTCCTAATGATACTAACATAATGTGTTCCTAGGAATTGAAGGCATGCTTGTATATGTCGTCTTCTTATTTCTTCATCCACTCATCCATTATTCATTCATATAGTTTATTGGACTTATACCGAGCTTCTCTTCTTCATGTCCTGAGGGTTAACCACAATTGAGACATAGTCTCTGCCTTTGATAAATTCATAAAATCTGGTTGGGAAAAGAAAACTGAGGAAATAATTGAATACCACATGAAAGTTAGGATAATAGGAGTTTATACAAAATACATTAGGCCTCAAATGGGGAATTGAGCCCTCTAACTGAAGTGGAAGAATTGATCAAAAAATATTTTTTAACTGTTTTAAAGAGTTCTGCATGGGCATTTTCCACACAAGAAAATGCATTCCCAGGTGGAGACCTAGCATATGCAAAGATCCAGAGGCACAAAATAGTACAATATGTTCTGGAAACTGTAGGTAATTCGATAATGATGGAGTGTAGATGACCCTAACCAGGGATGAGGCTGAAATATTAACAAGATGATTTTTAATGTCAGGAGGCATTTCTGTCACAGAATAAAAATAATGGCAAGCATATCCATGTAAAAGGTCTTAAGAAATGTTTTAAAGATTGATCACTTTAAACAAAAATGTTAATGGAATGTATCAAGGTGTTTTCCATAATATAGTCCAAGCCAGAAAAAACATGGATATACTGGTATTGAGTCCGTGGCTCTCTTGCTATGTGCTTTTGTTCCAGTTCCATCCACTCAAATACTTTCCATCCGAGACTCAGTTGTCTTATCTTTCCATGAATCAATCTACCTCAATTCCCTACAGCGTTCTTTCCTTCTTCTGAACTCATGACACCTCCCATCTGAACTATTTACTTTGCAAGCATGTATTTACTTCCTTGATTAAACTCTTGAATTGTGATTTGACTTATTTCTGTGTCTTTTCTTTTTGCCCAGAAGATAATCTTCTTGAGGGTAGAAACCACATATTGTTTCTGCACGTACTCATTAACTAGGATCATGCTGTGCAGAGGATAGAGATATTTGCACAAGGAACAGACCTTGGTAACAGAATGGATATTTTAGTGAAAGGAAGATTGCAATGGAAGATAAACATTTCTGGGTACAGGGCCTTAGAATGTGCTGTAAATCTTGGTATATAGCATAGCTACCTTCTACCATAACAGCAAGAAATGGACCTGGCAAAGGTGTGGAGACTCCTCGGCCCTAACCTGTGTTTGTAAATCAGATGAAGAGGGAGGAGAAAGAGTTGTCACTCAGCTTATACAAATTAGAGTGATATACCTAACTTGCTGGTCTCTACAGCTCTATCCAGCTCTTCAATTCTAAGGGCAACATACATGCTGCCAGAATTTGGCACACCTACATTTACAGTGTTCTTCAAAATGTTTTCCTAGAATCACACTGCAAACCTAAGCAAATAACTTCATCATTCAGCCCCTTTCTTGACAAGCTTTTGTCTTATTCTTGAGAAAATATGGGAGGATGGGTTTTTGGTTTGTTTGCTTGCTTTAATGTCAAGACTGGAGGACCAAATGCAAGTATTTCCAGGAAATAAATTTGGAACTCAGAATGCTTTTCCCCCATTAACAGTACATGGAAAGTAGAGACTAAAGCATAATTAGCTCTATAGTTGGTATACATTACAGGTAAAATAAATTTTACTAGTCAGACTGAGGACATATCTACAGCCATTTCAGTTTTGCATATGGAAATTTGCATATAAAATTCTAGAATATCAAGTTACATATAACTATTTGGAACAAAATCTGTCCATACATTAGGGATCGTTTGCAGTTATATGTTCTTGAACTCATTTTTTCTAGGTAGAATGTGGTTATATATCTGAATGTACCTGAACTTGGTCCCATAAGAAGGGACAGAGCTTGACATCTCACCAATTTGCAATTTCTTTGCAAAACCTATTTCCTTATGAAGAAATCAGCTACCATATAGCACTTAATACATGCTACTGCTCCAACAGATTTCATTTCTATACATGAAAATTTTAAGTATTAAAATATTCCTTATAATTTAAGCTTTAGTTACTTATGTCCACTTCAAATAAAGCAAAACTAACTTCAGTTTAAATTATCTCAACTGGAAATAAATAAGAGTATTTTTTAATAGTTTAATATCTTGCTCTTCCCTAGAACTGCATCTTCTCTAAAAAGTCTGGCATGCATTTTACACACCTCTCTATATAAAAGTACAACAAATAAGGATCTTATTTGAACTCTACAAACTATTAAGCATCAATTATATGTAGGAGCATGTACCACTTTAATGTCAGTCAGTTGAGTTTGAAGTAACGAGACTTTCTCTGCTCTCAACTTCATCATTCGCTAGGGTATATCTGATGTCTTTATTCACTTTACTCAGATGGAATCTAAGCAAACACTGGACTCAACTCTTTAGTGCAAAAATTCCAGATAGTATTATAATAGCAACATGGCCTAGAAGAAAGAGCTCAGTCTTTGGAAAGAGGCCAGTATGGATCTGAATTCTGGTATTGTCTTCTATTAGCTGTGTGATTTTGAACAAGTTAATTAACCTCTCTAAGCCACAACATCCTCATCTGTAAAATAATGCCCATCTCTGGGATCAACACAGAGGTACTGCCATACTGAATATAGTTGAAGCACTTTCATACATTAGTCAATAGCTGCTGCAAAATCCCACCAAGCCACATACCCTACTGCAAACCAGGATCCTCTGGACATCCCAGATTCAGGAGCCAAAGGTGTCAGTGCCTCACCAGGAAGGGAGGCTTCTGGGATTTAGCTCTCATGCTGCCCTTGCCCTTCTGATGGGTCACTGCCCTTGCTCTAGGGGTTGTTAAACATAAAATAATAACCATAAAACACCGTGTGCAGCTCTTAGGATTTAGTGAGATAGCAATGCCTTGCATTTAGTAGGGATTTGTGTTCTGTAACCTGTCCTATCTGTGCTCTATCTCACAATGCTGAATGTGTCTGCCCTGGTTTCTCAAGAAAAACTCTCACTTTCTAAGATCACAGAAGCTTTTACCCCCAAATAATTTCCTCCTTTCTTTGACCGCTGGCAATTTTGACTGTGTGTCCATAATATAAATGTACTTAGCAATCTTAAAATGCAGGAAATATAAAAGGCTTCTAAACTATATCAAACTGGGTTCATAGACTGACTTTGAATTTCAAAATGACCTATTTTTTACTTTCATACCAATTCATTAACTTAAGGAAAGTCTGCACATTGTTTCTTTTGGTGTATGGTTTGACATTTATAATCGTAAGTACACACACAAAAAAAGGAGAATAAAAAGGTTTATGATTCACTTTAACTATTAAGCATGAATCCAAAGTATTTGTAATTTCTTGTTTCAGGCAATGAAAGGTTCAGTTCTCAAAAGAAATTACAAAATTCATTTCTCCAACTTACGTTTAAAGAAAATGGCTACTTCAGAAAACCCAAATCCAAGACTCATATACATCTTTGAGCCTCGAGAGATCAAGTGTATAAGAAAGCAAACAGATGCAGGGCAAAGCTGTGTCCTTCCTTCCCCGGCTTGCGGCTGGCCCCTTTCCGTGGGGCATGCTAAGGGGAGTGCTCACCCCATGTCTTTCCAGTCAGATCGGATCTGTGTGCATTGGATCAGAAGCATTTCTGCTCTTCTCTATTCCTGTTGGCCTGAGAGGGCGTAATTAGCATAGAATATTAGGGAGGGCAGAGAGCAGGTAGCTTGCCAATCAGATGGGCTGTTGAAACAGTGGGTGTTTCCACTTGAGCCATTTCTGACAGAACTGTTAGGAATTAAATCATGGCACTGGGTGAGTGCTATTTGACTGTGGAAACCTAGCAGGTCATCCGCTGATGCCCCCACCGTCCAGACAAGTGGCACTTGGACCAGCACTAGCCCTTACTAGTGCCATGAGCTGGAGGCTCTGGCCAGGAGAGGAGACTTTACAGGGTTTTGTTTTTTTTTTAATTCATCTGGCCATATGCTGCCAGCCTCTCATGCAAATAGACAAAATTACAAATAATAAAAAAGAACCAACTGTTTTAGTGGTTGGCTGTTTTCTGCCACCATTGTCATCTATGTGAGAGGCCGGTTAATGAAAGAGAAGCCTTGGACTCCCAGTGACATCAACCCAAAGGGATGGATACTTCAAAATCCAAGCTTCATTCAAACCATGTTAAACCTCTGCCCTAGGGTAGCCTAGAGCCAGTGTCTGGCTGAAAATCAGGGAGACTTGCCTGGCCTTCCAGCTGGCCTAGAGATTGGGCAGGCTTCTCTAATGTTCCCTGCAGCTGAGACCCATTGTCCACTGATGTGAGAAGAGAAGAGAGAAAAGGTTACATTTTATTTAGGTTGGGTTAAGTTGGGGCTCTTGGGTTTATCAGATTCAGGCACACTTAGAATAAGCAGCTTTGGAAATAAAAGATTTGTCAATGCAATTTTCTGTTTTAAAATTACAAGAGAATTAGTATTTGTAGGCTGTTTGGAAATCCCTAATTTTCTTTCTTTTTTTAAACCGAGGCACATACAATTAATGCACAAATCTTAATGTACAGCTTGGTAAATTCTGATGTGTGTATACCCTCATGTACCCATCTCTGACTTTCTAACATCAAAGACTGCAAGAAAATCTCTACAAGCAGAAGAATAAACTCTTCCCCTGAAATATTTGCATTTAAAATTAAAATGATGCTAAACTTTTGTATATTTTCTGCTGTTTCTGTATTCATGATTATTACCAAGTTTCCAGTCTGTACAAAATGGAGAATTTCACACCACTGATAGCATTCACACATTTATTTCCCATTTTAAGGCAGTAAATTACCAACCAAAAAATGAAATAGTCCGACTCGGAAATATATCTATATGTGTATATTTTAAATGATTCCATTTTAGGAATGTTGTGCTAATGTTCATTTGCACCTCTTTTAGGTCACTTTGAAACCAGAATTCGCACCTTTTTAAAGACAATTCAAAACCAGTTGTATGTACTCAAGTAACATGCATTGTGTTATAGTTGAAGAATTGTCAAAATAAAAGTATCACGGACATATGTATACATACATGCATGTGTAATGCTGGGAGACGTTTTGATGAGTCTCTTGTTCAAGGATCCACCCACCAGGGCTTTTGCCCACTGTGGCCGAGGCACCACAAATATCTTGCAGGCAAGCAAATGCAAATCATTTTCCTTCCTGTTTCCCCTGCCATGTCACCAGTGTTCCTTAGTGTGTCCCTGGGTTTGTTTTTACCTCCTGGCTAACTTCTACTCTAAAATATGCTTCTGAAACACACATGGGCTTAACTCTATAGGAATGGTTCCTGGATCCACTGGGGGAGGTGGGGGTGGGGGGCAAATCATAATAGAAAGTTGCAAAGGCTTGTCTCCAACAAACTGTCATACACTACCAAAATTTGACAGCTTTTCAATGAAGAAAAACTGTTAGTTCACAGATAAAATTAACACTGTAAGTAAAACTATTTCATATTGCACATAAACAAGGACAATGAAAGATAAAACAGGCCCTTTAATTGTTCAAAGGAGTAATTACAAAGTCCTATAACAGGGAATAACAGGCTCTATTGTCACTGAAACTCATGATCCTGTTTTCCAAATCAATTTGAGCTTTTTTTTTTCCTAATTTGAAAGGGTTTATTCATTGGGAGGCCCATGGTATTATACCTTACAAAGAAAGGTCCGCCTTTTCAACAAACTTAAAGCTCAGAAGATAGCACCGATTGACCTTGAAAGTACGCTGAAGCAAGGAGTAATTCAGCCAGTTCACGAAGGATAAATGACAAAATTTTCAAATGGTTTTATGTTGCGGGAAACTACTAAGGTGTAGAAGAATAGGTGATGTTCTAATATCTCAGTAGAAAATTTCAAGTATATTAATTTTCACAGTGAATTCTAAAATTTACAATTCACGTTTAATGGTTGTAAAAATTTTCCTTTCACATGAAAATGAATGCCCCAACAAGCAAATTTATTTACATAATGCAAAAATGTAACTAGACAGTACTATGTACTAAAGTCTGACAGCTAATCATAAATTTTAGGAACAAAATGGCTAGTCAGATTCAGTTATTAAAAAACCAAGCACATAAACAACTTACTGGTGGAAATCCCACTCTTGATTGAAGTAATAAGGCCGTAAATAAATTAAAATGTAGATAGTTCTTATATACAGGAAGCAAACCATTTAATCACATCCTACAGTGATTCTTTTATATAAATGATAGATTCAATCACAACTCTATCCCATTGAAATCTGAGTGAAGTTATTTTAAAGAATAAAGAGGCTGTACTCTGGAGGCAGACCTGACCTCATGTATTTTATTCACTCATTCATTCAACTAATATTTATTGAATTCCCTGTCATTATGTGACAAATACTCACTTTTCTAGGCACTGGGCATCCATCTGTGATCAAGATAGTCTCTAGACTCACGGAGAGATCAACCCTAAGCAAAAAAATAAACAAAAAACCAAGATAATCAGAGGATGTGGTCAGAGCTATTAAGAAAATGAATAGGTAGTATAATTGAGAATCACTGGCTAAGAGCCATCTCCGGTAGCTAAAGATGATTCTTTCCCTGGTGTGGCAAGAACAGTATCATTTACTTATGACATACTCAAAGACACAGAATAGAGAGCCTAATCTTTTCAGAGCTAAAAATGGCCTGAAAGATCATTCAGTGCCAATCATCCTCATTTTTATACAATAAAACCAAAGTTTAGGTGGGTTAAGTGGCTTACTCAATGTCCCATAGCTGTAGCTGCACAATTACCTTTCACTGTTAAAGAATAAAGTGAAAAACTTTGTTGCTGTATATTAATTTCCTAATGATTCCATGTTGGTGAGACATACATTTAAATGGCATAACTAAATCTGGTTATCAGTCTATTTACAATGGGAAGAAATTCCACGAATAATTATATTCATCCAGTTAGGGTGTTTCATAACTCTAACATGGGCTGTGAACCTGAATATTTGACAGGAAGGGTCCACTTTTATTACTTCATCATAATGGTTTTTCTTTCCAGAATGATCTCAGAAGACTATATTCCTTGGATATTTTATACAGAAGCAAATGCACAGAAAACATTAGCAACAAAATTACTTAACTGAACTTTGTAAGAAAGATCATCAAAGTATTAAAAATCTATAGGGCTAGACCAGATCTTAAAGCTCATTTAATAATTAATAATAATAATAGAGGGATAATGCCATCAAACACCTATAAACCATTTTATCATTATTTCTGTATATAATTTGATCCTCAAATACATAAAAATGGCATAAGTAGAAGAGATACTATTACAATTCTTTAGAGGTGATCAACTGAGATTCAGAAATAGTAAGTGACTTGTCTAAGGTCACACAGCTAGCAAGTACCAAAGAGAACTCAAATCCAGACTTCTCATCCCAACCTTTGTGTGTTTTCACCCAAACACCTACTCCCTCAAAAACATGTATTACAGAGTCACTGGGGGCTTAACACAGTGCCAAGATTCCCGGCCTTTGAAAGAGAGACATGGTCTTTGCCCTCCAGCAGCTCATAGTGTAAATGTACACACACACAGAAATGGACTGTCTTCCTTGAAGGACGAAAGAAGCAACGGCTCTCGGCAGCCAGGCCTTTCTACACAGCCTCTCACACACAAGCACTTCCCTCTCAAAATGTCCCTTAGTAAATTCTCAGGCACGAAGGGATTAAAAGTATCCAGTGTTAGAGCACTATCTGTCTAGCTTTTTTTCCTCTTGCTTTCTAAGTGTCATATTAAAGAATGCACCAAAAAAGTACATGTGAACAATTACAACAAACTAATTTGCTTCCACCATTAACCTAAATGCAGTATATTTAAACTATGATGGACAGACAGAGGCAGCATGAGCTAGGCAAGTGCTCCAGGCATCAGAATGGTGTCATTAACCAGGAAATTTGTTTCACCAGGCTAAAGAAAGCCACTATAGAGAGATCGATTATTCCAGAGTCCTGTGGCCAATATTGCTATTATGTGAGTCCAGCTCAGTACAACAGCCCTAAGAGCAGACAAGCTAGCCACTGGGATCGCCAAGTGCTCGACCTGCTTGTAAAGCTCTAAAACGGCCCATTACATCAGGTGGTTCGGAGGCATCTCATGATGCTGACTTTTAGAACAAGCATAGATAATTAATGAGGCTGACAGAGCCCATTATTTTTACACTCAAGTGCATCACATTAAATTAACAGAGGCCACATGACGTGTGACATTTTTTCCACTGATAATCATTTACGTGTCCCCACTTTTGCCACCACAGTTTTCTCTTTCGTGGGTTGAATGCCAAGAGCCAGTCTCTGTGCAGCCCTTCTATCAGCACCCAGCTTTTTGTTTTGTTTTGATTTTCCTTAAGTGGGAAAGCTACTCTGAGCCAGTCTCACTGGTGGGATTCTGACATGGTGGGAAAAAAGTTTGCCATAAAATAAAATATTGGCATAAAGAGAGACAAAATATAGAACTGACACTATTTGAGTCAAAGAATATGCAGTGTCGGAAGGAAGAAAATATGACCTCAGGGTGCCTGTTAGAGAACAATTTGAATCTACTCTTATATCTTCAGAAAAGGTATCAGTTGATTCTAAAGAATTACCTCATAACATGCAGCGATTCTTAGAGAAATTAAAGAAAATATTCATACCTGCTTTGTACTTTCTGATTATATGATGTTATTTTATAAATTCTCATTTTCACCCATTAAAAAATCAAACAGAAGATCTATTATCAGAAATGGCAGAAACGGCGCACTTGTGTATTTAGTGTGGCTTTCATTACAGAAATAATCATTGAAAAGTGATGGCTGAAATTAAGTACTTCAAAAGCATTAAATCCGACTGCAGAACAATGAGACCTTTCTGGAACAAACACACCGGGACATATATATTCAAACGTTTGCTGCCATCACGGTCTCTTTGGAAGGAAGTAAAAAAGCCAGTGCTGCTGCCATTTGGAATTAAGGAGAGAATTTTCAGTACATATGTGTAAAATGGTTCTTGCTTCACAGTCATGGGCTTTCTTCCTTTCTTCCACCCACCCTTCCATCTTTCTTTTGACCTAAGACGATTTACTAGAAATGGGCCACCTAATTTATATATGGCTCCAGAAGACCATGTTAAGTAAATATCAAATCTACCCTTAAATACTGAAGATTTGTCACCAGTGAAATAGTCATCTGCCACACAGTTCATATTTGAAGTGCGACATCTTTACCTATGGAATTCAAGGTCATGAGAAGTATTACCCTTTAAACACTGTGCATTTACTAATGCTCAATATAGCTACTAAGACATTTAATGAGGGTACATTTCTGTGTTTATGTAGAAAAGGGATACCCCAAAATAGGGTCTGTCCAAATTACAGTAAAATAATTACAGTTTGAAAATACCATTCCAAATTATTCGGTTAACTGATCTCAGTCTATGGGCCCTGCGTCCAGCTAGAAAACTCATCTTCCAAATCCCAACATAGTCACACTTACTTTTCCAGCTTCCTACATTCATTAGCTAAGAAAATAAACTGGAAATCCAGGACTTATCAATCAAGTTGTTTTGAGACACCCTATTCAGAGAAAAGAATAACTTCTTGCCATTCTACTGATAATTTGAAACATCAACATTGAAAATTTTCAGATAGTGTTCTCTGAGTTTGTAAGGTAAACTTTGTCTGGGACACTGCTCTAGGCTCTGCGTCTCACTGATTAAGTCTGTCATTTATTGGAGAGCTTCAGGCTTCTCCCTGTCAGCTCAGGTTTGTGTGCAGATAAGTCGTGTGTGTAAAGCTCACAGAATGCCACACAAACAGATGCCCATAAAACATGAGATATGGGTGTCATTTTTAAAGTATCTCAGAAACAAAATCATTTGCTGAGGTAGCCTTAAGGGCCTACTAAAGACATGTAAATTTTTTATGATTGTCATAAGGTTGATTGGGTTACACGGAATTGGCCCCCAAATTTCTGCAAATATGAAAAGTATCCCTGTGTAGAGGACAAACCTCAAAAGAGGACAGAAACCACTTGACAGACATAGTGTGATTCAACAAGATGTATTTGAGGTCAACAGTCCCTCAGTATGACCCTTACTGACTTTTGCCATAATAGTATCTTCATTTCCTCATGTGTTAAAGACTGCAAAAGTGGTGACAAGAGTAGCAGAAAGGATGACTGAAGAAGAAAAAGACACCACAGATAAAATTCATTTTCTTACAGTCTTCTGTAGGACCTTGCTTGATTATAAAAATAACTCTTGTGTAGAGAAAGATGCAAACAGCCTTTTCCCAGTAAATAACATTGTCCATTAATTTTAAATCAAGGCTACTGGTCCAGATTACCTGATAACTCCTGTTCTCCCATCTAAGGTATAATAAATTAAATGTTTTTTTAAAAATTTGTGTATATAAAATACTCTACCTTGATCTGTATCCACTTGTTGACTTTCACTATAATTTTAGGATTCAAAACGATCAGCCCTAAAAGTTAATTTCAAAATCACCTTTCAGAATATAAATGGTTATCTCCACAGGCTCTGAGTAAGACTCCATCCCCAGCCACTGCATCACCATCGGCAGCCCCATCTCTACTTGTAGAGTCTAGAATCTAAACAATTCTCCTTCCTCCTAGTTTTGAATCTCATACTATCTTACGTTATGAATCTCCTCCCTGTAGATCAACCATTAACCAGATCACTTCCCATCATTTTTTGAAGATGTATTCCCAACTAGCTTCCAAAGCCTCACGTCTTGAATCCTATTTGAGATTATATCTGATCTCCTCTGCTATAGACTGAATGTTTGTGTTCTGCCTACCTCCCCCAAAACCCATGGGTTGAAACCTCATCACCAATATGATAGTATTAGATGGGGCGAGCCTTTGGGTGGTGGCGGAGCCTTTGGGAGGGTGGTGTTAGAAGGTGGGTCTTATAAAGGAAACCCCAGAGAGTTCCACTGCCCTTTCTGAAGGTTATAGCAAGAAGACAGGGTCTGTGAGCCAGGAAGCAGGCCCACCACAATAGACCCAAATCTGCTAGAACCTTGATCTTAGACTAGCCAGCCTCAAGAACGGTTTTGAAATAAATTTCTGTTGTTCATAAATCACCCAGTCATGATTGATATTCCATTACAGCAGCACAAACAGACCAACACAAACACTTTAACCTAAATTTGCCTTCCTTTCTCTTTTAATAAGACTTAGTGACTCCTACTTATTTCAGCTCTTTTATAAAGCACGACATAATCCTTCTAGCCCAGCATTTTTCAAACGTTACTTCAAGTCACTTGGGCATCTTATTAAAATGCAGATTCTGATTCAATAGATGTGGGTGGGGCCTCACAGTCTGCATTTCTTCCAAGCTCCCGGTTGCCCCTGAGGCAGTGGGCCCGCTGGCCCACTTTGAGCACCAGGTTGTAGCCTTCCATGGTATCTACTTCCTTCAGATTCATAGAGGGTAGGGCAGACACCACACATGATCTATTCATCTTTATATCTCCAGTGAATCACAGAGTACTTAACACATCACAACACTTATTAAATATTTGTTGAATAAATGATTGAATGAGTAAATGGGTCACATTCATTCTGGCACTTAGAAAATTTTGCTTAAAATAGAGGATTTTCACATGCACTTTTTCTTTCACTGAAATTTAGTTAAGGGCAGGTATCATATTGTACTTCTTTGTATCTTTAAACAGCTATATATACCCTTTGCATCCACAGAAAGTAGACACTCAATATAAACACTGGTTAAGCAGTCAATTGATAAAAGGATTGATTGAGTCATGGGCAAAGGAGGGGTGTCAGGTGCAGCCTACACCTGAGCTCCCGAGAATGCAAGGGTCACTTGGCAAGCTGTCCATAATTACAGATAAAGCTTCAAGCCCAGCAAAAGGCAAAATAAAGGGGCCAAAATCTTAAAATGAGCAACCAGGAGAAAAAAGCCTTTGTAGACACAGACACACTAATGAGAAAAGTGCTTCAGTTAGTTAAAATGCCAAGCCAGTGGTTGATATGCTTGGGAATAAAACCAAGCATTATTACACGGGTAGGCAGATGGTGCGGGGTTTTTTTCCTTAATTCAAAGCTTCACTTTGGTAAATAACAATGGAAATTGAACAACTGGCACAAACCAAGCTTTGCAGACTGTTAAGGGTTTTCAGAAATGAATTTCTTCAATAATTTCTGCCCTTGGAATATTTAAATGTATACTGACTTGCAGTATTATTTATTCAATATTTCACTTGTGTGTTATCTCCTTAATCAGGCTGCAGCCACCCAGGGGTAGGCACCTTATCTGTACCTATGTTGGGCACACAGTAAAACTTGTTGAATAAAAAAAATATTTAGGGGAACTTTGATGGCACACACTCTGGTTTCAGATATGGATCTGGCATTAGCAGGGAAGAGCAAAGAAGGGTCAGGAAGTGGAATTTGAGGCATGTAGCTTGAGCGGATTCCCAGACCGCAGAGGGACTTCCCATACAATGGCCATGGATTTCTTTTTCTTTTTCCTTTTAAATTATAGTCCCAGAAGTTGAACTAGCTTAAGATTTCTGCCAGTGACTCGTTCTTAAAAAATATAACATCATATAAATAGATGAGAACTGTGGTGCCCCGAAGCTCTCAGAATCATGTCACCAAACACAGACTCGGCCACCAGACTGTAAGTAGGCCAGATACCAACAGTTTATCAGTCGGGGCAATGTGTCAGAAAAGTAATTGAGGGGTTGGTCCTTAGAAATATAAAGGATATATATATATACACACACATACATACATACATACATATATATATATATATATACAGGCTCATAACTATATGGTTCAAAGTACACCTATAATATTTATGGTTCATGTTTTAATCTATTAAGTACCTATTTTAGAATTACTTAGACAAGTATGCTTTGATTCTGCTTTAAAAGGATTCTGCAAGAACAAAGGGGCTTCTCATACATAAAGTATTTAAAATAGAATGGAATTAGCAATCTGTAACTTAAAATTATACACGACATTTAGCTTCATTTAAAATTAGAGCACCAGAATAAGCAGATTTCCATGGCACTTTGATTATTCAGAGAGGTAAACAACAAATAAATAAGCCATACATGAATATGAAATTAACAGCACGATAATTGCTTTACTCCCAGAGTATGTGCAATATTAAATCCTCAAATAAACACTCACTTAACCTCATTTTCACATACGCCTACTGCTTTTATCCGAAGCAGCATACCTGGAACACTCAAACTATGACAGCTTCCACAGTGAGGTACAAAGTCCACAGAAATTACTGCCATTCCCTGGAAATTTCAGAGTGATTTCTTTCCAAGTTCTAGTATTGGAGACAGATTTGAGAGCCAGTGGAAGTGAGAGGAAATTTAGAAGTCAATAAAAAGAATGCATTTCACGTAACATTATTATTTGGCATAGGACGTCGTACTTAACTCCTCCGCGAGTTCTTTAAAAAGGCTCATCCGGATCATCTTATGCTCTTAACAACAGCTAGCTAGAGTCTGTCTTGTGCTCTGAGCCCAGCTCTGCCCTAAATTTAACCCCTAGTAATGGTTTCTCCATCTTACTCATAGCCTGAAACTGACTCATTTATAAAGAGACTACTGGACTTTTCCAGTAAGCAAGAGTTAAAGGGTCAGTAATAATGTTACCTCTACCCTTATAAGTATGAAACTGGTAGAGCTCAAATTATTTCATGTAACTTGATAAAAATGTCTCAACATTTTCCAGAATGTGCTCAAAGGTAAGCTTCAGAAGGGATGTATGGCTTTTGTACATATGACACTGTCTTTCCTAGCAGGAAATATCAACCACTTCACTGGAAACCGATTACTAAAAAATAAAAGGAAAGGAAAAGAAAAAAACAACAAAACAATTATGGGTCCAAATGAAAGAAAATCTTGTTCCAAATAAGCATCTCTAAAAATTATTAAGTTCTATTGTTCCAGTGATGAAATTAGTATGTCTTTGTTGATCTAAACTTAAATTTGACACAATGGGTAAATTTAAGCCTGAGGCTTTGATGCCATTATCAAAGCCTCTGTCAGTGAGCGCTTGAACCTAATTACATTGGATGCAGCAAATCAACAAAACCACTGCTGGTTATGACCTCTGCCAAGAGCACTAGCGAGCTAGACAAATAGAGCTTAAGATGCTCTTAGTTGTTCGGTTGCAAAGTTCCAGATACAACCCGACAGGAGGCTGCGGCATGACTTGGGCCTGCATCCTCCAGATGGCATTCTGCACTGGCTTGTGGCAAAGCTCACAGGGGTACTGGCACATTTTCTCTGTCAAAATGAAAGTTTTCCAATTACAAGGAGATAATGTGAGGAGATGCAAACTTAATCTCTTGAACAAAAGGTTGCAAGCTGTGTAATAGCCATTTCAGGGGAGAGATTTCAGTATCGTTCAATTGATTTAAACACCGCAAATCTCAAAATGGGCTATCTTTCCTCATAAAACGAGGGAATCAGCTGCCGTTGATTTCATTTCTTGGAACACTGTTGTAATAGTTTCATCATCTAAGGGAGGCTTCTTTTAAATTAGTGCTCTTCTTACACATTAGTGAATTCTTTTTCTAATGTGTAAGCAGATACAAAAAAAGCCATTTTTCCTTTTAGCTAAACAACGAATGCCTTAAATGAAGGCTTGATGGGTGGTGTTTTAACAGGTCACTGCTGGATACTACAACATAGATTTTCATTAGGAAAACTACATGTTAAATGATAAGAAAACATGATATCATCAAAACCTATGAGATAATTTAGCTAAATAAAATATTTGCTTCATTTGCTAGCCCTGTGAGCACTGACAAAAATGGCATGTAGAACTATCAATAGCTATGGAAACAAGGTGGCATGCCTCAATACTTGTCCAAAAATAACTGACCCATCAAAGGAAGTTAGCAGGTACTTTGTTGTAAGGTTACTTCTCAGGAAGATGTGGATTAGCCACTTGACATGAACATGGTGTGACAGAGCAGGAGAGCCTCTGTATATTGACTTCTACAAATCCAACAGGGACAGTACAGTAAGAGGACAGCACATGCGTGCAGCCAGCAGAATGTTTCACAGGGTAACAGTAACCACACTCTTGTACTAAATATGTTATATGGAATTTCAGCACGGAGTACATGTAAATGATCATTCAATTCTAATGCAAAGAATCTTCAATATTTATGCTGGATTCTTTGTTGCATATGTGATTTAAGAAGAATTAACCAAGCCAGACTTTCCAAACAGTTTCAGAACATTAAAAGGCACAAGGCAGGCTTCCAAAAATTAAACCAACCCACACACACAGAAAATACTTTTACAGCAAATTCCAAAATCACTTAAAGTATTTTACTCATTTAGGTGAAGATCAATATTGCAAGATTGTACAAAACACCAATTTGCAGTCAATAGGATAAAACCATAGTAAGCAGGTGCCTTTTGCCATTTCCATAAGAAGTAGCTGGGAAGCTGCCTTTTCTTTACTGAAAATTCAGTCGGCTAAATAAAGTAGGATTATAAATTCTAAGTAGTCTCAACTGTAACATTTGTAAGATCTGTAAATCAGTCAGAAATATAAGCAAGCCCTTCAAATCACTCAGAAAACTTAACAGATTCCTACGTAGAGTTAACATTTTCAAGCAATGAGCATTTTTAAAAAGTCTCCACATCAACATAAAGTGGTCTATAACAGCTGTTGTAAAGCTCCACATCAATTTTATGTCGGCTCAACTGCTAAACAGCAATCACAGTGACATCCCTCAGGAAGCATTTAAGGGCCCCAGTGTATAGCAATTTTAAAACTGAGCAGGAAATCAAAACTAATTCTTAGTCTGTTTACAAAAAAATACTCCCTATGTTCTTGTACCACCACCTAGTGGCTACATAGCTCTCAATAGGCCCATTAATAGAAACCAAATAGTAGCTGTTCTGATATTTTAAAATGGAAAAGAGAAAGGCAGGGAGAGGAGGAAAGGAAGGAGGCAGGGAAGAAGAAAGGAAGGAAGACAAGAGAAAAAGAAAACCAGAAAAAAAAAGACTAAAAGAAGAAAAAAGAAAGGAAAAAGGAGAAGAAAATAAAAACAAAAACAGTACACCATTTCTACATCTTAGATCTACATCCTCATAAAATTCATAGAATGTTATCAATTAAAATAAAAACATTATTTAAAACCATTTTGTTTTGTGCATTTATCAAGCACATAAAAATTCTGTAATTGACATAACTGTCTATTAAAAAAAGAGATGGGTGAATTTCTAGAGATTTATCCTACATGTTTGCCTGTGTGTGCGACCTGATAGAAGTACACGACCACACAAATTATTTGTAACAGCTTCTCTGTTGATCCATAGACCTGCTTATGTAAATAAGAGCACATCCGTAAAGAAAAGAATGAAATAGATTTTTATTTTGCAGTAGAACAGTCATGAAGAGATTTAGTCAAGTGGGGGAAAAGCAAGATGTAGAACAATGTATTTTGCATACTACCGCTTGTATAAACATACATATTTTCATCTATCTATGTAAAGTCTCTCTGGAAGAATAGACAAGAAGCTGGAAAAATTACCTCCACAGAGCAGAACTGGGTGAGCTGGAAGCAAAGGACAGAAGGAGACATTATGCAGTTTAAACCATGTGGATGTATTCCCTATTCAAAACTAAATATAAAACAAAATTCAAATCTAAAAAAGAGCATATGATTAAAAGAAACTAAGTGGCTTAGTTTACCATGTGGCTTTTCTTCATCAATAAAACCACCTCTGAGAGGAGATTCAAGATGGCGGCATAAGAGGTGAGACAGAGAACTCCTCCCAAAACCACAGATAGTGTGAAAATATAGTTAATACCACTAACCCTAAAACAGCAACAGGAAAGAAGGCTGCAGCAGACTGCATACAGACTTCACGAACAGAGCAGACCTCACAAAACAGGGTAACGTACCAAAGCCCTGATCTGCTGGGACCCAGGCCCTTCCCCCACCCCAGCACCAGCTCACAGGCAGGAGGAAGAGAAGTGGAGCAGAAACGGGGTGGAAACCTGGGACTGCTGAACACCCAGCCCTGGACATCTGCTTTGTGAGCAGAAACCTACATTGTGTGGTGCTCTGGAGGATGGGGAGCTGGGACAGGCGGAGTGCTTGAGAGACAGATTCCGGCCATTTGTGGAGGACAGGATCCACACATGGCCTCTCTGGGACAAGGGAAAGGCAGGTGGTCTGGGATGCTTCCTAGCAGCGAAAGGGCTGCTGAAGGGGCAGGGTTTGCATGGAGCTTGCTGTGCAAGAGAAGGATTAGGGAGGCAACATTGTCTGGGTATGCCCTGCCAAGCACATTGGGAACTTTGAGGAGCCTCAGGCACTCCGCCCCCTGGCTGCCTACTCAGCTCCGAGGCCCCCCACTGTGATATGCAGCCTGCCGAGCCTTCCTCCTGGCCTGCAGGCACCTACTCGCAAACTGGCAGTCTCTGTGCAGGCGTCACGCCAGTCAGAGGGAGGACCCGCCTACAACGGCTATAGACACAAAGCACACAGGCTTACACGTGTGTGCTCGGCCCACTGGCTCTGACACTGGAGACAGGCACCGCAGATGGGAATCAGGAAACAGATCATTCCTCGCCCCAGGCACCAGCTCCACTTTGCTATGACCCCCAACCTCACTCTAGGGGCTGAGCGGCTCCAGAGACTGGAGTTTCTGTGCACTAGTGGGCACCACACAGAAATATGAAATGTCAAAAGAACATGGTTCAGACCAAAATCTCACAAACCCCAGAAAAATGGCCAAATGAAACTGAACTCACCAATCTTCCTGAAAGAGAGTTCAAAATACAAATCATAAACATGCTTATGGAGGTACAGAAAAATATTCAAGAACTCAGAAAAAATTTAAGACAGAGATTCAGTCATTAAGAAATTCCATATCTGAAATAAAACATACAATGGAAGGATTTAAAAACAGATTAGATGTAGTAGAAGAGATAGTAAATGGAACAGAAGTTAGAGAAGAGGAATATAAAGAAGCTGAGGCACAGAAAGAAAAAAGAATCTGTAAGAATGAAAGAATATTGAGAGAACTGTGTGCCCAATCCAAACAGAACAATATTCACATAATAGGGGTACCAGAAGAAGAAGAGAGAGGAAAAGGGATAGAAAGTGTCATGAGGAGGTAACTGCTGAAAACTTCCCCAATCTGAGGAAGGAGATAGTCTCTCAGGCCATGGAGAGGCACAGATCTCCCAACACAAGGGACACGAGGAAAACAACATCAAGACATATAATAATTACAACAGCAAAGATGAAGGATAAAGACAGACTTTTAAAAGCAGCTAGAGAGAAAAAACATGACATACAAAGGAAAACCCATCAGGCTATCATCAGATTTCTCAACAGAAACCTTACAGGCCAGAAGGGAGTGGCATGATATATTTAATGCAATGAAGCAGAAGGGCCTTGAACCAAGAATACTCTACCTGGCAAGGTTATCTTTTAAATTTGAAGGAGGGATTAAATAATTTTCAGATAAGCAAAAGCTGAGAGAATTTCCTCCCACAAATCACCCCTACAGTGTTTTTTGGAGGGACTTCTATAGATGGAACTATTCCTAAGACTAAATAGATATCACCCAAGGGAGAGACAAAGAGTATAGAATATGATTCATAACATACAAAAAATGGAGGAGGAAGAAAAAGGAGAAAGAAAAAGACATTTACATTGTGTTTGTAATAGCATGTGAAGTAAATTAAATTAGACTGTTAGATAGTAAGGGAATTACCCTTGAACTTTTGGCAACCATGAATCTAAAGCCTGCAATGGCAATAAGTACATACCTATTGATAATTACCCTAAAGGTAAATGGTCTGAAAGCACCAATCAAAAGACATAGAGTCACTGAGTGGATAAAAAAACAAGACCCATCTATATGCTGCCTACAAGAGACTCACTTCAAACCCAAAGACATATATGCAGACTGAAAGTACAGGGATGGAAAAAGATATTTCATGCAACTAATAGTGAGAAAAAAGCAGGGGTTGCAGTACTTGTATCAGACAAAATAGACTTCAAAACAAAGAAAGTAACAAGAGACAAAGAAGGACATTTCATAATGATAAAGGCATCACTACAACAAGAGGATATAACTATTATAAATATTTATGCACCCAATACAGGAGCACCTACATATGTTAAACAAATAATAAAACAGTTAAAAGGGGAAATACAACGCAATGCATTCATTTTGGGAGACCTCAACATGCCACTCACTCCAAAGAACAGATCAATGAGACAGAAAATAAATAAAGAAACAGTGGCACTGAACAATGTATTAGAACAGATGGACCTAACAGACATCTACAGAACACTCCATCCAAAAGCAACAGGATACACATTCTTCTCAAGTGCACATGGAACATTTTCAAGAATTGATCATATACTAGGCCACAAAAAAAAAGAACCTCAGTAAATTCAAAAGGATTGAAATTGTACTAACCAGCTTCTCAGATCACAAAGGTATGAAACTAGAAATAAATTACACAAAGAAAATGAAAAAGCCCACAAACACATGGAGACTTAATAGCATGCTCTTAAATAATCAATGGATCAATGACAAAATAAAACAGAGATCAAGCAATATATGGAGACAAATGACAACAATAATTAAACACCACAAAATCTGTGGGAAACAGCAAAGGCTGTACTAAGAGGGAAATATACTGCAATGCAGGCCTACCTCAGGAAAGAAGAACAATCCCAAATGAACAGTGTAAACTCACAATTAAAGAAACAAGTAAAGGAAGAACAAATGAGGCCCAAAGTCAGTAGAAGGAGGGACATAATAAAGATTAAAGCAGAAATAAATATAATTGAGAAGAATAAAACAATAGAAAGAATCAATGAAAGCAGGAGCTGGTTCTTTGAGAAAATAAACAATATCAATAAACCCCTAGCCAGACTTATCAAGAAAGAAAGAAGAGTCTACACACACAAACAGAATCAGAAATGAGAAAGGAAAAATCACTAGGGACACCACAGAAATACAAAGAATTATGAGAAAATATGATGAAAAATTATATGCTAATAAACTGGATAACCTAGAGGAAATGGACAACTTTCTAGAAAAACACAACCTTCCAAGGCTGACCCAGGAAAAAACAGAAAATCTGAATAGACCAGTTACCACCAAAGAAATTGAATTTGTAATAAAAAAAACTAACTAAGAACAAAACTCCTGTACCAGATGGCTTCACTGCTGAATTTTATCAAACACTTAATGAAGACCTAATACCCATTCTCCTTAAAGTTTTCCAAAAAGTAGAAGTGGAGGGAATACTCCCAAACTCATTCTACAAGGCCAGCATCACTCCAATACCAAAACCAGGCAAAGAAACCACAAAAAATGAAAATTACAGGCCAATATCCCTGATGAACATAGATGCAAAAATACTCAACAAAATATTAGCAAACCGAATACAAAAAATACATCAAAAAGACCATCCATCATGATCAAGTAGGATTCATCACAGGGATGTAAGGATGGTACAACATTTGAAAATCCATCAACATCATCCACTACATGAATAAAAAGAAAGACAAAAACCACATGATCATCTCCATAGATGCTGAAAAAGCATTTCACAAAATTTGACATCCATTCATGATAAAAACTCTGAAGAAAATGGGTATAGAGGGCAAGTACCTCAACATAATGAAGGCCATATATGACAAACCCACAGCTAACATCATACTTAACAACGAGAAGCTGAAAGCTTTTCATTTAAGATTGGGAACAAGACAAGGATGCACACTCTCCCCACTTTTATTCAACATAGTTCTAGAGGTCCTAGCCACAGCAATCAGACAATACAAAGACAAAAAAGGCATCCAGATTGGTAAGGAAGAATTCAAACTGTCCGTGTTTGCAGATGACATGATATTGTACATAAAAAACGCTAAAGAACCTACTCCAAAACTACTAGATCTAATATCTGAATTCAGTAAAGTTGCAGGATACAAAATTAACACACAGAAATCTGTTGCATTCCTATACACTAATGATGAACTAGCAGAAAGAGAAATCAGGAAAACAATTCCATTCACAACTGCATCAGAAAGAATAAAATACCTAGAAATAAACCTAACCAAGGAAGCGAAGGACTGATACTCTGAAAACTACAAGACACTCATGAGAGAGATTAAAGAAGATACCAATAAATGGAAACACATCCCATGCTCATGGATAGGAAGAATTAAGATTGTCAAGATGGCCATCCTGCCTAAAGCAATCTACAGATTCAATGCAATCCCTATCAAATTACCAACAGCATTCTTCAATGAACTAGAGCAAATAGTTCTAAAATTCATGTGGAACCACAAAATACCCCAAATAGCCAAAGCAATCTTGAGAAGGAAGAATAAAGCAGGGAGAATTACACTCCCTGACTTCAAGCTCTACTACAAAGCCACAGTAATCAAGACAATTTGGTACTGGCACAAGAGCAGACCCATATATCAATGGAACAGACTAGACAGCCCAGATATAAACCCAAGCATGTATGGTCAATTAATATAAGATAAAGGATCCATGGATATACAATGGGGAAATGACAGCCTCTTCAACAGCTGGTGTGGGCAAAACTGGACAGCTACATGTAAGAGAATGAAACTGGGTTATTGTCTAACCCCATACACAAAACTAAACTCAAAATGGATGAAAGACCTGAATGTAAGTCATCAAACCATAAAACTCGTAGAAAAAAATATAGGCAAAAATCTGTTGGACATAAACATGAGCAACTTCTTCATGAACATATCTCTCTGGGCAAGGGAAACAAAAGCAAAAATGAACAAGTGGGACTATATCAAACTAAAAAGCTTCTGTACAGCAAAGGACACCATCAGTAGAACAAAAAGACATCCTCCAGTATGGGAGAATATATTCATAAATGACATATCTGATAAGGGGTTGACATCCAAATTATATAAAGAGCTCATGCACTTCAATAAACAAAAAGCAAATAAGCCAATTAAAAAATGGGCAGAGGAGATGAACAGACACTTCTCCAAAAAGGAAATTCAGATGGCCAACAGGCACCTGAAAACATGCTCCACATCACTAGTCATCAGAGAAATGCAAATTAAAACCACAATGAGATATCATCTCACACAGTTAGGATGGCCACCATCCAAAAGACAAACAACAACAAATATTGGTGAGGATGTGGAGAAAGGAGAACCCTCCTATACTGCTGATGGGAATGTAAATAGTACAACCATTGTGGAAAGCAGTATGGAGGTTCCTCAAAAAACTCAAAATAGAAATACCATTTGACCCAGGAATTCCACTGTTAGGAATTTACCTGAAGAAAACAAGATCACAGACTCAAAAGGACATATGCACCCCTATGTTTATTGCAGCAGTATTTACAATAGCCAAGAAATGGAAGCAACCTAAGTGTCCATCAGTAGATGAATGGATAAAGAAGAGGTGGTACATATACACAATGGAATATTATTCAGCTATAAGAAGAAAACATATCCTACCATTTGCAACAACATGGATGGAGCTGGAGGATATTATGCTCAGTGAAATAAGCCAGGCAGAGAAAGACAAGTATCAAATGATTTCACTCATCTGTGGGGTATAAGAACAAAGAAAAAACTGAAGGAACAAAACAGCAGTAGACTCACAGAACCCAAGAATGGATTAACAGTTACCAAAGGAAAAGGGACTGGGGAGGATGGGTGGGAAGGGAGGGATAAGGGGGAAAAAGAGGTATTACAATTAACACACATAATGTAGTGTGGGGGGGATATGGGGAAGGCAGTATAGCACAGAGAAGACAAGTAGTGATTCTATAGCATCTTACTACGCTGATGGACAGCGACTGTAATGGGATATGTGTTGGGGACTTGATAAAAGGGGCAGTCTAGTAACCATAATGTTGCTCATTTAATTGTATATTTATGATACCAAAATAAAAAAATTAAAAGAATAAATAAATAAAACCACCTCTGAAATTTTTCATTGTGAAAACTATTTGTCAACACTGAACATGAATGTAAATATAAGGTACTGTGACAAAAAATGAGGCTTTAAGTTTTCTGTATAAAAAAGAGATACAATAGTTCAAAGGTGAGCATTTGTAAAAGACATAAAATTAATGAAATGCTAAAACCATTTCAGTCTCAAAGTTTGACAAGCTTTGCAGACCTGGGTTGACAAATATCCTTAACAAAAAGTCAGCATATTTTAGGCCCTTAGCACTCTGGCCTGAACAGCTTGGACAGTGAGAAAAATACACTTGAGGCAGCGCTACTCACCAGATGTCTCGGGAAGAATTGAGAACCATTAGGAGGCAAGAAGCAAGGAAGGCCTACAAAGTCTTTACAGGGGAGGAACGAGATCAGGACCATTTGGACTCAGCTCAACCTTCACAAAGGACTGTACTCTTAAATGTTAGCTATTATCTTCCGAATGAGATCACACCCATAGCCCAGGGAGTGGTAGCTATGGGACTGGAGGACAGATGAGAACACAAAAGATATTCTAATCAGAAGTGATTAGGTTCTCTTTGGGCACAGGTGTAGGGAAGAAGATGTGTCCAAGAAGCAATACAATAGCAGATACTCATGACGAGTTCGGTCCAGCCTCATAGCTTTGGACAAAATTGCATCAGCGCTCTCTAGCACAGGTGTTAGCCCTTGAAGACAATATAACAAATTTATTTCTGCATTAAATTTACATACTAACTTCAACACGATTTAAAATTTTTTTAACTTATTCTAAGATAATTGTATATTAACATGCAGTTGGAAGAAATTATACAGAGAGATTCTCTGTGCAATTTTACCAGTTTCCCTTAATAACTTGCAAAAACTATAATGCAAAATCACGTACAGCCAAGATACAGAATATCTTCATCACCCCCAAAAGCATCACGCATATTACCACACCCAGTTCCCTCCAACCCCCACACCTTCCTTAACCTCTGGTAACCAGTAATTTGTTCTCCATTTTTATAATTTTATCATTTCAAGTATGTTATATAAACAGAATCATATAGTATGTGACTTTTGGGGATTGATTCTTTTCCCTTGGCACCATTCTCTGGAGATAGTGTCCAAGTTGTTGCCTATTCTAATAGTTCATTCCTTTTTGTTGCTAAGTAATATTCCATCACGTGGACGTACCATTGCTTGTCTAAACAGTCACTTGTTGCAGGATATCTAGGCTGCTTCTAGTTTGGGGCTATTACCAATTAAAGTTGCTATGATTATTTGTATACCAGTTTTTGCATTCACATAATTCTTGATTTCTCTGAGATAAATGCCCAAGAGTTCAGCTGTTGGGTCAGATAGTAGTTATCAGTTTTTGTTTTTTTTTTTAAACAAAATGCCAAATTGCTTTCCAGTGTGGCTGTAATATTTTACATTCCCACCAGCAATGTATAAGTGATTCAGTTTTTCTGAATGCTTGCCATCATTTGATATTTTCACTGTTTTTTATTTTATTTTCTATTAGGTGTGGAGCAATATCTCATTGTGGTATTAATTTGCAGTTACCAAATAGCCAGACTGTTGAATACCTTTTCATGTGCTTATTTTCCATCAGTATATCCTCTTCAGTGCAATGCTTTTTCACATCTTCTGTCCATTTCCATATTAGATTTTTTTGAACATTGCTGTTTGAGAGTCCTTTAGTCTACACATCAGTTATTTATCAGATAGGCCTGCAGATACTTTCTCCCAGTCGGTAGCTTGCCTTTTCATCCTCTAAACAAGGCATTTCTCAAAGTTTTACTTTTGAATTTTGACCAAGTCTGATTCTTTTTAAGGACTGTGAATTTGCTGTCAAGTTTAAGAATACTTGGAAAAGAAAAATCCTATCTATACTGGTGCTTAGATACTTTTACCATTGAAAATCCTTATTATCCTATAGTCTATAGACAGAACCATGCACATAAAACTTCCAATGAGCTTTTTAATGACTGACTTTTAAATATAAACAATCAAGGATCATCTGGCATTTCAGGAAAGCATCTAATGTGAAAGAGAGAAACTAAAGCAAATAAACAAAAAAAATAAAACTCTTGAAGGAATCAAGGACAATGCAGTATCTGGTTAAGAAAGAGATCATTCATGAAGAAAGAGCAAGATAACAGAAGAAGAACATTCAGAGAATAAGAAAGAGCTTTTGGAAACTAAAAATATAACAAAAGATTCAGTAACAAGTTGGGATGTAATATGAAGGATGTGTTTTAGAAAATGGGAAAAAAAAAACAGAAAAGGCATGAAAACAGAAGAAGAAAATAATAGAAGCAAATGAGGAGTTAACATCCACTAATAAGAGTTCCAGAGAACTAGTTCAGATAAAATGAGCAGAGAAGAAATTATTAAATAATAAATAATATGTGGTTCAGACTGGAGTGGAAGGCAGAGGGCCTGGGAGTGCCGACTTTATGGAAAGATTGAAACTGATAGGTTAGCTGTGCATTAAACTATACTAAGAATGGTTTAGTGACCTAGAAGACAGCTGGGAAATGAGTTAATTATAAGAACATAAAAAACTAAACAATCAAATTAGGCAATTTTTGGGGGTGGGAGTAGTATATAGAAAGGAAATTTAATTATAGAATAATGTATTACTTTACTGTGAAAGACGTTTATGTTGTTCTGTTAGGTAGAAAGATAGACATGAGCAGCCAGGGAAGGGGAGATAAGGTTCAAGGAAAAACTGCCCAAACTCTCCTCGTAGGGTAGGGGGTCCCACATAAAGACAACAAAGGCTTTTCAGAGAGATTAAGTTCCTTGCCTGTTGGGACTGGACCAGACATTACTGGTCCCAACCAGGTCCCAACACAGGCTCAAACAAAACTCAGAACTGCCCAACCCCTCCCCCCACACACCCATGGGCTTTTCTGTGTGCATTTTGGAAAAAGACATGCACACCAAGAGGAATGGGTGTCTAGCTAGAGCTGTCAATCAGACTTCACCCTGTCAATCAAAGAGGCACCTCCCCACTAGGTCATGATAAATAGACACTTCTCTAAACGTTTGGGGCCTTTGTCTACCTTGACTCTGGCCCACTCCTCCCTTGGAGTGTATTCAAATAAAACTTTGGCTCTGCTTCACTATTGTGTCTCTGCCTTTCCATTCTTTGTTTCGGCAGGGGCAAGAACCAAGGAGAACAAACTCAACCTCTACCAGTTCTACGATATAACACTGAATATATACTTAACCCAAATGTGATATGGTTTGGGGGGAACTGAATGAGGGAAATTGGGAGAAGGCATGGGGGAGGGGCAGTGTAAAACCCCATCTTCCATGGTATATCAATAGATAATTTCTCAAATCAGAGAGCCAAGAAATAGCTGTATAAATATATTTTTTGAAACACAGTTTAAAATCAGGAAAAAAAAAAGTTAAAATTGAATGCCTGCACGAAATAGGAATCAGGGTGGAGAGGGTTAGAACAGAAGCCTGTGAAATTCCTCATAGTATTATTTGTAGTATTATTTTACTTTAACTGTATACATGTGTTGTTCTCATGAAAAACTAATTTGAAAATAAAAGTAACAGTGATCAATCACAGTGCACTTTGAAAAAGTATGAGCAGTACAGATGGTACTACTCGAATAGTAAGTTTCTCCCCCTTCCCTACTGCCCAAGGTGACATATCCTCTCTAGCTGTAAAGAATCTGGTATGCACACATCAGGCCTTTTTTTTCTGCACGTGCAAATGTACATCTAGGCAAAAGCAGCAGCTCAGAGATAAGTCGTTACAGTTAATCTCACACGTCAGCTTGGTTAAGCCATGGTATTCAGATATACTTGGTTCAACTCTATTCTAGATGTTTGAATTTTTTGAATGGATTAATATTTAAATCAGTAGACTTTGAATAAAGCAGACAACCCTCCATAATATGGGCAGGCCTCATGCAATCAGTTGAAGATCTTAAGAGAAAACTGACTGAAATACCCAGAGGAAGATTCTAGACTATCTTCAAACTCAAATTGCAATTCTTTCCTGGGTCTCTAGCCTGCCAGCCTATCTTGCAAAGTTTTCCTTTGCCAGCCTCCATAAATGAGCCAATTCTTCAAAATAAATCTTTTTTGATCAGCTTGTCTATCTGTGTGTGCATGTATATATATACACACACACATCCCATTGGCTCTGTTTCTCTGGAGAAGCTAACTAAAACAATTGTGTTTTAAGAATATACTGAGAATGGATTTGAAGCTGAGAGGACCCTAAGTAATATGGAATAGGGTCTAAAGAAGTCTTTGGTCAGAAAATGGAAAAGCAAAGATAACCTGATTATGTGTTTTGCATGATGGCAGTACAGAGAAATGCATAAAAGAATCATTAACATGAGATGTGTTTGTTCAACGATTTAAATTTTAACAGTAATTTAAGAGATGACATTCTAGTGGTTATGTTCACATTAACAGAGCTGCAGTTCTTCTTTCACTCAAGCCAAAGACTGAAGAAAAATTTGGGAGAGAAGATGAAAGAGTAGAAAGTAGTAAGGAATCAAAGTTAACTTCCAAATCCCGCAAGACAGACTTAGTTCCTAACCCTTATCTTGCCTTGAATTTGTCATGTTGTCTTGGACAAGTTATTTCATTTCTCTGATCCTGTGTTTCCACATCTACAAAAGTGGGGATGAGTATGCCTCTCTCCTCTGGTTATGGAGATAATTAAATAAAATAATGTATGGGAATGTAAACATTATGTTGGGCAAGTAGTCATTAACAAGTAATGAATATTAGATGCTCTCAGGGAGCAGTGTCAAGGTCACCAGGTGGTAAGTGGCTTCCTGGCAGGAGGAGTTTCCATCTCTCTCTAATCATCACAGGCGGGCGAGGGGAGAAAGTTAAAGGGCAAGGAGAGGGCGGTGGGGGGCAGTGGGAAGACCCTGATCACCCAGAAATAAAACAACTGCCATTTAGAAAAAGAATGCAGGGGGAGTGTGCAAGTTAGTGAGGCAGAGAGCGTGAGCCTCAGGAGAAAGCAAAGAGGAACTGGGGGAAATCTGTGATATTCCTCACTCGACATGGTATGTGTAAATTAATTTTTATTAGGTTACTTTTTTATCAGGATGTTAGCAGCTGGCCCCCGAGTTTCCCTTAGGGAGAGAACTGTTCTGATTCAGGGAACTGTTGTGCTAAGGTGCCTTTCCCACTTCGGTGCTGAGCCGCGTGTCAGCAGGAAACAAGACTTTGGAGGAAGGGAAGCTGCCCTGCGTGAGATAAAGAGGTATTTATTTGTTTGTTTGTCCCCTTCTGGATAAAAGGGCCCAAAGGGGGTAAAGTTCAGAGAGAGGGAGGGAGACACCAGGAAGATAGAAAAAAGCCTGGAAGGCCAGGACCTCTCCTGTGAATGAGTGAGCTCCCGGTTGACTGGCTAAGAAAGAAAGGCCTGGTGGACTGTTATTTTAAGGCATTTGCTTTGCTGTCATGTAAATTCCTATCTTCTGTTCGCCATTGAACTTCTCCGTGAGGGGATGCAAGGGGAATAAGCTCACACATGCTAAGAGGGGCTTGCATCCCTACACTGGTCCTTTTGTTCTCACGAGCATTTTGAAGACCCACAGCAGAAGGTATTGCATGTGCCTCTAAAATCTCAAGGAACATACCCGTTTTCATTTAATTCATTTTTTCCGACCTCATTTCTCACTCCTCAATGCATGTACATATCCTCCTACAAGTTTGTCTCAGCACATTATCCACCAAATGCACTTTTTCATCATCACCAGAGGTATTATCACTGTCTTCTCTCATCTTCTGCTCCCTATTTAATTTCTATACAAGGTTCAGCTCCATGAAGCCTTCCTGACTCCAGCCCAGGGCCATCCTCCCTACTGCCATTCTCCAAAATGTCTGAGAATACATGTCATTAATTGGATGATTAATCATTATCTTTCCTACCCATAGAACTTAGTCTCTAGACCACGTGAGGGAAGGGGCGAGTGAATTCAGTAAAAGTAACCCCAAACATCAGAGAGCATCACTGTTTCACGTTGTTGACACAAATACAAAAAGTTGTCTGAGTTTTCCAACTATATGTTTAAAGCAGAATCATGAATAATCACATAAAAACTGGTAAGTCTTCCTTTCTTTGAGATTTTAAACTAATTCCACACACAATGCTTCAGCTAATACTACCAAATTAATCATCGTCAAAATCACAAGCTACAAAACATCTGGGGAGGGTAGAACTTGGGCTCCAGCAGTGAGTAGAACAAATTTACTACGTGTATTTATCAAATGCTCAGTAAAGTATCTCTTGAAAAGGATTCCTTATTAGTACCAAGTATGATTTTCTGAGCACAGAATATTTTTGACTGAGAGTCTTCAATCAACATTTCACATCTTTAACAACCTGGATAGATATATCAATCAAATTATGTTACTGATTGTTCTAAAAATGTAAAAATAATGGAATTTTGGAGCCACAATGCTGTCTGCAGAAACACTTCGCTTTGATTTTTCTTGGTCACTTTTGGTTTCTCATGATACTATGGCTCAAGAAGTAAGTGATAATGATGTGCTGTGCCCCATGGGGCATATTTTTGCTTCCAGTTTCGTTGACAGAGCAGTCTTGGGGGAGCACCGCATGGCAATATAATAACACATCACATGGGAGAAAGACATTCCTGGCTAACAACAAAAACAACTGCAGATTACAACTACCGAAATTAAAAAATAACAGTGCCATGAAAATTTAAGGCCAGTGTTTTATAGCGTGTGAAATAACCCTCTTACCAAAGCACAAACTTTTAGCCAGCAAGAGGCATCTTTCTAGACGGCTGTTGCTATAACATAGGTATCTTGACTACAGTAATGATCGTAAGCAAATAAAAATGACTTGCTTCTTTTTATGCCCTTACGTATCTCAGAATTAATATAAGAAAAATGTACAACAGAGTTGTACAAAAATATTTCTAAGGGTCTGTTCTTGCCTGCTACCCTGGGAAGTGTTAAAAAGAAAACCACAGGCTCAAAATGGGGTCACTTATGCAGGGCCAAGTGACCAAACCAGGGCTTAATAACTCACCTAACTGCAGTTTCAACCTCCCCCAGAAATGTAGTCAGTCAGGGACTTTCTGGTCAGCACCAGTGAAGTAATGTCACATGATCCCTCTCTACCCCATCAAAAGCAGGTGAGGTCATCTGCATAAGATCCCCTGGTCTTGGGAGCATGGCCTTGCCTGAAACAATCCCTTTTTTCCTTTTGCTAGTAACTTCTTGCCCCACCCTCCTCCAATAAAACGGCCACTTCAGACAACTCCGGGAGCATCTCCACACTTGCGAGGTGGGATGCTCATCAATTCATGAATTACTTAAAAAAGCCAATATCATCTCCAAATTATTCATTTCTATTTTGTTTTTAATCTGCTGTTAATGTACTACAACAGCCTATCTACATACATCTTGACCAGTTGTTTCAAATGTCAGTGTATATGAAAACTGTATTGAATGTTTATTAAAATGAATAATAAGGAATCACAGACCCTATGTATTCTACACTAGAGCACAGGAATTGCTATACCTACACCCAATATTTTCCAGAACCTGAGGCAATCTGGGCTCTGAAAAAGTTAATCATGTCTGAAACAGCAGGTAACCATAGGTAAGGAAGGACTTCTAACATGAAAATTTCCAGTAGGAAAGAGTCAATATAACAAGATCATAGGACTGCGGTCAGTTCAGTACAGGAACATTTGATACTTGGTTTCAAGACCTGTACAAATGTATAATTATTGAAACATCAAAACAATTCAGTGCTGTATTTTTGGTGATTTGTGTAAATGGGTTTCTCTTTAATTAAATAGCATTTGATGGAAATTGAGAAAGTATGACTGGGAAAGTTGTTGCAGACATTGAATCTTAACAACATTATTAATCTTTCTGGCATTTTGGTACATAGGATTATTTTTAGAGTTGGGGCACAGTACTAGCAGCATAAGGAGCATCCTTAAGAGAGTGTTGAGACAGGAGGTCACTAGTGGGGTAGGCAGAACAGGACATGTTGCCTTGGTAGAGGTCGGCCAACTGGGACGCTGGCGCCAGACAGTGTGGTCAGCTGCCTAGTGGGATGCATAAGAAACCACTCCCTGACACGGCCAGCCTGAGACAACTCTGGCCCTGGCACCACGACCTAGGCAACCCTGTGGACTTCCCAGCCTGGCCCCAGCAACAGGTCCTAGGCAACCAGGTGCTTTTCCTCCTTCCCAGTACTTACAGTCCCCTACACACTGCAGCCCAAACAGCGCCCTCCCTTGGAGCCTATCCTGATTAGCAGGGTACCTTTCCTTTTCACTCCTCATTAAAAGCTTTGCTGGTTGCTCCATACTCTTGCGTGTTGGCTTCATTACTCATTGCCTCCAAGACACAATCACAGGGAGAGGAGTAACGTTTCCACCGGTAACAGTATTGCTGTTCACTACGGTGGAACAAAAGGCCACTGGCGTTGCAGTTAAAGTGTCTGGAGTCTGACTCCTGAATCTGCCACCTTAGCATTGCAACCGAGGGCAAATTACTTAGTCTTGATAAAATCTTTTGTATTGAGGATTTTTTAAGGAATCAAAGAAATCCTGTATGGAAAGGAAGAGTCACATGGTGAGTTCTCTCCCTGTCTTATTCTTAGCCTTAACAGTATTTTCTCTCTTGATTGAAAGTATGACTACATAGCAAGACATTCAAATTAGAAGGTTGGGCGTCATTTTTAAAACCCCACCCCTTTTAGGTTTCTTATTCAATTGATCACCAAGTCTATCAGTTTTGCTCCTAAAACCCCACCACTGCCGTCTGCTCTATCAGACCTTTGTACTTGATGCCTCCTTTATCCAGGGTGACCTTCTGCTTCTATTCTTCTGCAGGAGAGCCCTGTCTCCTGATCTCTGAGTGTCATTAAGCCTTTGCTCATGCTTCCCAACGATAACAAGGCAGCGGAGTGCCACACAGTTCTACAGTTAAAACCATGGCACTGTATACCTTGATTGCTCCCTGTGAGCGAGCTCCTTCCTCATCTGAATCCCTGTTATCATAGTTAAAGAGGGAACTTTTAGCACAAGCTGTGGAGGGAGTCCTAAAGACAGTTGTCATCCTTAACATGTGTAATAAATACCTGCCCCTGCCCTCCCTGAGGCCCCTAAGGCCGCCTGTGCCAGAACAATGCCCACTGCCAGCCTGCCCTGGGGACTTGACCCCTAGGAAAGAGAAATGAATCACCCCTTTCACAGACACCTTAGGCCAGATCGAATGATACTATTGTTTCATTTTGACTAAAAAGAGTTTCTTATGAGTGGGTTTTAACAAAGGGAATTAAGATACCGAGAGCACCTATGCTAACTGGAAACATAGAGGCCTAGAAAAAAAAAGAAATGAGATTTTCAGAGAAAAAAATTCTCTCTCAGAGTAGGAAAACCTGATATTTGTATTTTTAAGAATGAAAAACATTTCAAATGATTCATCTTGAAGCTTAGTTACCCTACCTGCTTACCTTGGTTCCTCCAAATAGTTTCTGAAAACAAAACAACAAAAGTACATGTTAGGAAACCAATAAGCATTTGTTAAATAAGTGATTTTCAGAAATCAACACATCCACTGTACATGATGGGCCTAGATATTAAAGATCACAGTTACACAAAATACAAAATGCTAATCGAAAGAACAAGAATTTTGTTTCCTTATTTTTTATGCCAACTTAGAACCAAGTTTTTAAGGCTTAGAAGTCAATTTATTGAGAGCACAATTATAAACCCAGCGGTAGCAAACTTAGAAGTGTTAGGGGAAAAAAAGACCAGGGACTGATCCATTGTACATGGTCCAGGAACTCTGTCCTCACCAGGGTTAAAGACATTCAGGACTTCACAACAGTTGAGATTATTCAAATATTTGCCAAATACAAGACAGCTTCCTGAGGTTACTACAAGAATGTGTTCTAGGATTCAGAGGCATTGATCCTTCCACAACATCATGACAAGGAGGCTTTTGCATGACACAACGTACTTCCTGCTTTATTAGTGTATTGTCAGTATCATTTTTTAAAAGTTCAGCTATGGTTCGAAATGCTTATGCCAAATAAAGAAGTAATCCCCCTATTAAAGGATGGTATAGGTGCAGTTTATCATAAGATCAGAGCTAGAAAAAGAACTAGGCTAGGCAGATTGTCTAGGAAATAGGGCTCCTTTTCTGGAAATGGATTGTGAAGAGCTGTTTGATATTCTGTACATCAATCAAAACATAATAACTGGCACTGACAGCGCACCTATGTGCCAGGCTGATGTGGAGTTATGCTACATTCTTTATAACTCTTATCTCATTCAATCCTTACGGCAACTCTATGCAATACGTACTATTGCTACATACATTTCACAGATAAAAATTTTTACTACAGAGAGGTTAAGTAATTTACCCAAGGTTAAACAGCTAACCTTGTTAGAGCCCATGTTAACTGCCATACTATATGCCCAGTCTTACTATGTAACGTTGATTGTTATTATGTAACGTTTAACTTAACAAATTTTGTCTGCTTCTCATAAACTGGAAGAACAAAACCTTGTTAAAATCTTTTAAGATAATTATCAAATCATTCTTACTCTCTCTGTTGAGCATAAAACTAAATATTTAATTAATCCTGATGAGATTACAGTATAAAAAATATCCCATCAGAACTAGAGGAAGGGGAAGTGCTTTCTTGTTAAAAACCAGGATGGGGAAAAGCCAAGAACATTCTTAAAGTCTGAAACAAAGTAGTCCTATTAAAAACAAAAAGAAGCTGTGTAGCTCTTGGGGGAAGGGAGTCCCTCTCACGAAGCGAACCCCCCTATGAATCCAGTGAAACTGAAGTGAGGCAAGGGGAAGGGCAGGTTGGGAGAAACTGTTTTTATTGCTCAAATCCGCTGGCCAGGCCCCCCGAGGCCTTTCCCTCGGTCACCGCTCGCAGAGCCCAGTGCGTGCTCCAGCTCCCTGCAGCCACGGGCACATACATGCCCTCCAGGTCCTGCTCGCGCCTCCCGGGAGGAGCTCCAGGGACGGGCCCTTGGTGCCCGGCAGATGCCAGACCAATCAGCGCCAGGAATGGAGGGGAGGAGAGACTGGCTGTTTTCTCCCCACTCCTTGCCCCGAATCCACTGGAGGCTGCAGCGCCCCCGCCTCCCGTAAATACCCGTTGATATGTAGATAGCCTAAGGCTAGGCGGGAGATTCTGGACATTCTGCCATTTACCCTACAAGCTGAACTGTACAGATGCTCCAAGACAGTAGGAATGGAAGACTTAGTTAACGTATCTCATAAAACTCATAAAACAGTTTGTATCTACACCCTCTATACAATGATCTGGAGCCCAACTAGGTAGGACACAGCCCAGCTGACGAGCCCACACCTTCGTGGAAGGAGAATGCTCAGGGTTGAGTTGTGAATGGTGAAAAAACAACTTAAAAAACAACTTCAGAAGCATTAGAAAGTGTACCTAGCAAGCAACCTCCTTTGATGATGCGCTTGTGACGGGGGATGGGGGGTCAATTTTACGAAGAGAAGGAACAGAAGCAAGACCCCTAATTCCCAGCATAGAAGCGGGAAGACACTGCCTCAAATATGCTTCATCCTTAAGAATGTATTAAGGGCACAAAAGTGTGTCATCAGGTTAGATACTAAATATAGAAAAATGCCAAGTCAGTTTCCAAGGACCCTACTTGTCGTGTAGGATGGGACAAATAAGATTTCCAGTAGTCCCCAGCTGCAGAGGGGCTGCTGAGTCCATTGGGAATGGAAGCAAAAAGGTACGGTTTCGTGAGGAGAAGTTTGGCTGCGCAAGCCCCAATAGCTCCCACCTTGCTGGAGGATGCAGCCTGGGTGTGAAGCGATGGCAGCAGCGGGGTACAGGTGCGGCGGTGGCGGCCCCAACAGCCAGCGCTCTCAGGCCCATCCTGGGAAGTCAGTCAGAGAACCAAAGAAACCACGATTTAACTGAAGGAAGGCGGGCAGGTGGGAGACTTCAGAGCCATCACCTCTCCTTTATTTGAACTTGAGAGAAATTTGTGGGACCAAAGCACAAAATAACTATTAACACACACTCTGATTGGCCCCCAAGGCTGATGACCTAGGGAAATAATACATTACATATGAGTAGAGAGACATCCTTAATAACAAAAAGAATTAATATGTATTTTCTTGAACCACTATCACTATGCTAGGCTGAAGGCAGGCAACGAAGAGAAAGAAGGCATGGTCCTTGTGCTCACCTGCTTCAGAAACCCAGGTGCAGAAGGCATACAAACAGACACACAGATGAGAAAGTAAGGCAAGTGATTTTTACTAAGCAAACAGCCTGGTGATATAAGCATGTAACAAAGGTAACTGGCCGAAGTGGTTGGTGGGGTGGAAGAAGTTTCTCATTTGAAAATCTTTTATTGTGACAGAAAAGTATGTAATGTAACTGAACTATTAATATTGAAAGTTACCTAAGAAATACATCCATTATAGTTGATGACCTAGAAGATTCTCTAAGTATGGAAGGAAAAGAAATTGCTTTGGATAGATTTGTTCAGATAAGCACTCCAAAGTAGACCAGCCTCTAACAAGCAACATTTGGCAAATCTTATTGTAGTTTTATATAGTACCTGTTGTTATGCAACCAAGGCTTCTTAGCTATTTCCAACTGTAATACTCAGCTGTGGCATGGGACTCTTTATATGTATCAGTTCTCTCACAAATCCCCAAGGATAAACGTTAATGTTCTTAAATGTATGCCCACTGAAATTTGGTAAATCACAGCACACTACAGCTCAAATAGGATGGCTGTATATTAATAAAAGGAGTAAAACTGATTAAAAAAATGAAAAGGATAATCTCCACATTTTCAAATATTTTTAAACATAGTATTTAGCATATTTAATCTTTGAGACAAATTAAATTTTGATAACCCTTAAGCTGAAGTAATTATCATCAAATACTATTATGTGAATGTCAAGGAACTGTAACCATATTTTCTGATAATAATGTTTAACACCACATTCAAAGATATTTAAAAAAATAACTGATTAAAATGGAAAGGGAACTGCCGGTTGGAAACAAAAATTTGAGTAACAGTTTTGTGTTTATGATGGACTGAAGTTTCTTTCAAGTTAAAATACTTTTATATTTCATTCCATCTGTATCTTTTAACTAGAGTAAGCAGTTCTAAGGAGGAAAGAATTTAAGTTTCTCCGTGTTGCCTAATTTTTCAGTACATTTTCAATATGTCCAACTTTTCCATTCTAAGAATTTCTAAGTCCTTAAAATACTATCAAAGTTTTGAAGAGGTTTTTCCAAGAAAAGCCTGCAACATTTAACATAGCATCCTTCCTAACCCTTGCTGAATATCCTTAAGCAAGTTGTGGATTCCAAACAATTCAACCCACTATGGGCCAGGAAACTATGATCTAAATGATTCTGAGGCTTTTGTTTATTGAATTTTATTCTATCCTCCTGATAACTTAGTATGCAAGCCCTCAATACACAACCTTGATCTTCCTGTGTGTAGCTAAGTTTACAAAGACGACAACACCATGAGAGTCTGAATGGGGAGATCCTCTAGCTGGTATTTTTTGGCAAAAATAAGGATGCTAAGCTCACCTTTGCAGCACGTCAGGAAGCGCCCACAACTTAGAACACCAGCATATGTTGGGCTATCAGGAGCTCTGCCAGGGTTGCAGATAAGGCTTGGGGACATGTGGTCTAAAGCATTGCTACTAGGTTTGTCCCAGGCTTCAGCAGTTAGGAAAATGCATGGCCCTCACCTACTGAGTCAGAATCTCTGAGGTGGGACCCGCCTGGCAAGCTAACTAGCTCTCCAGGTGATGGTCAGTCTCACTTAAGTGCGGGGACCTCTGATCTAACTGATCCCTGGTGTGGAGTACAGGGCTCCCTAGGACAAACAGGTGGAGGAGATGAAGCTCTTCCCTGCCCTGCCGGCAGCGGGGACACCACCCAGGAGCTTGTTAGAAATGTGGCATCTCCTGCAGAGGCCTACAGAAGCAGAAGCACATTTTAGTTGGGAATTGTTCTTCTGGAGGGTGCAGTCAGCTCCTGCCCCTCTCAAGCGGTAGCTAGGGCACTCTGGGCTGCTTCTCTCTCTCTCTTCATCAAATCCCCATTTACCCACCTTGCTTCAATCAGGTGTGGGTGGGTGGGGGAGTGATTTTTCTGAGCTCATGTGTTTTAGTGTATAGTCACTGATAAAACTCAACTTGTTACTGATTCCTGTAATATCAATATTAAAAAGAAAAGATTCTGGAAATGCTTATATTTTAAGCCAAAGAATGGAATTCTAGGTGCAGTGAGAAAAAATAGAGAAAGTAAAGGTTTCTGTGGGAGCAATGGTTTTGGATATGCTACAGATCAGACAGGGGTACTGAGTTGGCCTTGATCTTCCACCTGGATTTCTTTCCTTTATGTTTAACGATAACTGATTGAACAAAGAATTCACCTCCAAATGGGAGCCTAATTGCCTCCATTAACCTATCATGTAGATTTGTTTCAACTATTTAACTTTACACCAATATGAGCCCAGTATTCAAAGTGTTTTAGGCTAGTAAACATTTAGTGGCTCCAGGAGTCCAAGAATGAACTTAAACTGAGTATACACCTAGTGGTTGGGGTGATTTTGAAAGTTCTATACACACCAGTACTTTGCATCACCCTGAGTCTTGGAATTGCACACTACTGCCTCCTCCATCTGCCACCCCACTGCCTAATCTGGGAATCCAGGTTTCCAAGTATCTTGATTATAGGATGGAGATGGTGGCAAAGAAACATTATGGTTTTTAAAAAGTTTTCTAGGCAATTCTCATACCTATGCCCACCTTCTCCAACTAATAATCACGAACTGTGTAAGTTTTATTATTGTCTGTGAAGTTTTTACATATTAATTTAATGGTGGCTGCACTGTTATTACTTGAAATGAGACAAATCATAAAAGCACAGTTTTTCTTTCATATGTGAAGTACTGTTTTATAACTCACTTTGATCCATACGTGATTTGCTATATACAAGTTCTAAATCAAAGCATAGATCCATGCATGCAAAATCAATATTATAATTTTTAATTCTGAAGATCTCTTGAACTCTGATTACTCTCTTAATCTTGCCCCATTTAAAATGAAAACAATCTGAGGAGAGCTACAGTTCCTAAATACTTCTTCATCAATATTTACTTAACATTGACAATGCACTAAATACTACAGCAAACAGTCTGCTGGGATATGGGCAATAATTTTTCACTTAAAATTCACAATCAAGTTTGAAAATATGACCCTGTACTTCTGCCAGCTTAAGCTTGATTTCTATGATTTAACTGAGACAGCTGAAATAAACCAAACCTTCCTGAATTTCAATTGTTTACAATGTGTCTCACTGATATGAAACCAGCCTTTCTACAGTTGAGATTATGACAAATTTTTACAAGATGGACAATGGAGAAATCATTTTTAAAATTTATTATTTATTTTACTTTTTTTATTATTACATTATTATCTCTTAATGTATTATTTATTATAAGACCCTTTTTATTATAAACAGTATTACCACATAAAGAGGAAACTAAATCTACCCATAATCCCAGGACCCTAACATCTTTTTTGTATAGTCTCTTAATCCTTACCCACAAAAATAACTTTCAAATAATTGTAACCTGTGTATTTACACAATTTTGGGAAAATCACTATTTAAATCCTAATATACACTATTTATATCCTAATATATCCTTAACTCCTCTTTAAGGAAAGTATACAGTGTAAAACCTACATGCAATATGCCCCTTAATCCCCAAATACTCAAGAACTTCAGCCTTCAAAACCAAATTACAGCTGCCTTTCTTCCTTCTCCACTTGAGTACAGGAACTAAGTTGAGGTTCACATTAGTCCAAGTTTGCCATCTCTAAAATGGTACATGGACAACATAGTTGTTATCATTTTGGTTGTTTAACACATCATCTTTGAGTAATCTTTATAAAATCTTAAATTGTTATCTTAAACAGCTTCATACTGATTTAACTCATAATCTTTATGACTCTTATTATTCCACTCCTATTGAGTTTGTGTTATAGGCAAGATAGTTAATACCAGACAAGGGAATCTGCATTAACTATACTACCCAGCCAAAGGAGAAACAGCCCTATTTAGGCAGAGTAAGTCCTGTAATTGCAGAAATACCAGCCTGCTTCCATCAGGTATCAACTGTGTGATCATGAGCCAATCATTTTGTCCCTTTGCCCTTCAGGTTACTCTACTGTAAAATGTAAAATGAATATTTGCATTGTCTTTGGGGATATTATGGCAAAAACCAGAATAAAAGTAAGGCATTTTGAAATCCCTCTGATGAAAGGTACTGGATTTTAAAAATAAGATATTTTATTTTTTATTAATATTCTTTAGGACAAATACAACTTATTTTGACCTGTATATTAAAACTTCTCTGTACATGAGTTCACCTTTCCGATTTGTTTCAAGAACAGGTCTGGATTAGTGCTGAACTGGTTTCATCTGGAGACACACTGACATCTAGTGGAGATTTATGGTGTGCTATGGAGTACTGTACACCCTAGAATCACTAGTTCCGGTGGGGCAAAGCAGCAAAAGCAACTTTGGGTCTTTATGCAACACTAAGAAAAGTTGGAGACAAATTAAAAATGAAGGTACACTATCATATTTAAGTTTTTGCTTGTTCAATTAAACAACCCTGGCCAATTCTCAAGATACTTGATCAAAAGTTATGGGATGATGTGGGTGAGGACAGCGGAGAGTTGTTTCAGTGTTGAGTTGTGGGAGATCCCCGAGAACCACCCTCTGATTCAGAGTCTAAAGAGGCAAGAACACACTGTTCACCTGATCTTTTCTTTCTGCAGTGAATTCCGGCCAGGGTGGAGGGAGGGGAGGGGGAAGCAGATAAAGGAAGGGAAATGTCAGGGGGTAGTTCTCTAGGCTTTTCATTACATCCCTTAATTTCTGTATGCCTTTGTGGTTAGAATTTTATTAAACCCAGAGGGAAAGTTCCTATAAACACATATATGTGGAAACTTTTGGCAACGACACTAGCCATTTATCTAAATCTGCTCATTTAGTACACCGCACTTACTTTGGAATAAAAATACATGTTTCTATGACCCCGAGCTTTCACAAATGCATAGAAGCCCTCTGTAAGGTGTGGCCCTTTCCTCTCTGACCCTTCCAATGGCTGCAAGAAATAAATGTTGATGACCTCAAGAGGAAGTCAATTTGACACTCACATACTTTAACATGTGATTATTAAAACAAAAGATACTAATAAATATTCATTGGAAGATTGTCCCAATCACATATCTGCTACAGTACAAATTCACCTTAAATTCTGGCCCCTCCTCCCCCCCTTGAGTGAACATGGGAAGGACTGAGTGCAGATGGTCTACTTGATCTATACCAGCCTGTCTCGTTTTCTACGGAGTTTCAACCACTGGATGGGACTTCTTTACACCATGTGTAATGGCTTCATTATTCCAATGAACAGGAAAGGTTGAAGAGGACGGACTCTGGAAGCTGGAGTAAATAATATTTTATACTGTTCTGTGCTTAGTTAGCCTCTGGTTCTGGCAGGCCCTTCCACCACACCTCTTCTGGAAAAAAAAAAAAGGAAAAAGAAAAGTGAAAACATCTTAACTGTTGGTCTGAAGGTACATTGGAACATGGAACTAAAAGAAACCTCAAGGAATACGAAATGGGTGACTTTTCTCTTGAGTAGAATGTGTATGATTTCGTTCCCACCACACACAGAATGCTTCTAAGTTCTTTAACTCCTTCACTCTTTCATTTATACTTGGGAATCAGAAGGATAATCTAGAAATGATTAGATCAAACCAGCTGTCAAACATAAAACCTAGAAGAATCTTATGATAGTTTTATTGTTTAATTATGACCAAATATCCTTAAATAAATAGGTATCCATTATTGGGGTTATTAAATTTAAAAAAGAAATATACTCACTTATGTACTTCTTGGAAATTAATAAGTACACTTCAATCTTCAGAGCCCAGAGACAAAAACAAACAAAAAACAACAAAGAAAGATGCAACATAACCTATTAGCGAAGCAACAGCAATGTTCTATTACGGAAACTCCAAGTTGCAAACATGTAATTATCCAATTTGCAATTGTATTATGTTTACGGCTTAAAAAGCCGTTCCAGATACTTTACAACGGCCCTGTGTTTTACCACTAAAACAATTTTTTTCTCACCACTACATTTCTATAGTGTTGCTCAGTTTTTTTGTTCAATAACTGAGAAAATTAAGGCCCAGAAGTTAAAAACAAAAAAAAATCTTATTTACAGAGCAAGACAGTATATAAGACATTTATTTGAAAGCTTAGTTACTCCATTACAGGCTGGTGGTTAAATTAAACTATTTTTGCTCTAGAGTTCAGTATCTTAAAGACCCAGAAGTCAGAATTGAAATTACTGGAGTGTTTTACTCACAAAGAAACCACTGTGATATTCGGTTTACTTTTAAGTGATAATACAACTAAAATTTAAAAGTTGTGCTCTCCAAATCCATTTCTTTCAAGAGCAAGTGTCCAAATATGTCATGCTACAACCCTTGGTAATTAGTTTTCGAATCTGTGAAATATGTATTTTATTCGCTATGTCTTATTTTGGAAATGGTGATTTTAAAGATTCCTGGGCAGGGCCCTGACTCTGGAGCTAAGGTTACTATCCTACTGCATCAAATAAGCAGATTTCAGTGATTTTCAGTCATTTTGGTGTGTGTGTGTACATGGCCTCCTAAATCACTCTTGGAGTTCCACTCTCCTAGGGTATGTATGCCACACTATGTAGTTGACAGAAACTGAGTCTCCAGACATGCTCAAAGTTGTGGATGCTAAAGAAGAGGTGCCTATTAAGAGATTAGTCCATGGGTACGTTATATGAAATGAATTGAGATGTCAGCGTACTTTATTTATACTTAATATATAAACATATATTTATATATTAGAAAATATTTAATATTGGGAAAATAATTTACAGTAACATTTTAGAATCAATACTAATATTCCTACCACCAGAATCCACCAGCCTTTGTGATCTTGGCTTCCCTGGAAATGTAGAGAAAATAAGACAAGTCTGATTTACAGAATCTGAGGAAACTTTTTATTGATTTCTTTCTTCTTTCAGCATTGTAAGAGCAGGCAATACAACATTTTTAACCCAAGCTCAAAGGAGTGTACCTTTTCGCAAAGCTTAAACGGTCTGGTCATTTTCTCCACATTATAGTATGCTCTTCTAAATCACCACCCTCTTTTATCAAAATAACAACTCACAATGGAGCAGAGAATAGGAGAGCTTTTGCTGTTTCTCTTAAGAGGTCCCCACTGCACTGTTCTTCATTGTGGGCTTGTGGCACCCTATGGTACTTAACACCCTGTGTTCCCAAATGATAACCAGTTACATATATTCTACATTGCAAATACATAAAATGAAAAAAATACATTTCTAGCTAATCACTAAGAACGCTTCAACAATCCGCAACTCAAAAGGAACACAAAATGATTTATAATTTTAAGTAACAAAATATAGGGCTTTAGCATTCATTGTAGTCATTCAGCCAGGCTTTAAGTAAGGAAAAGCTGTCTTAGCACAGTGCCTGAGAAAAGGTGGAATAAAACGGAACTGAGACAGCCAACATAGCCAACATGAGACATAAAAACCTCTGCTCCTTCTACTCCAATAACATTTGAAAAACCTCTTTTCTGATCTTAACTACTATTAGCCTGGCTAACAATTAGCTTTAAACCTGGAAAGTTTTGTGCCTGTGTTTAAATGTGGCTCAATATTTATCTTACTAAAAACATTACTACAATGAAAATAAAAGTAAGGGGTGCCATATGCCACACTGATAGACAGTACTTGTCCACTGAGTATGTGCTTACCTAGGTGTAGTTAATAGGTAAGCTAAGACACTTCAAAATACTGACATCCAGCCAAAATAAAACAAACAAACAAAAAAAACCATACAAAGTTGCCCACTCACCACTGAATTATTCTGGACTGAACAGAAGCGCAATTTCAGCACTGCCAAATGCTCTTAGGCACAGAAGTAATTCACCATCTGTCTTGAAGCACCAAGTACATAAATTCAGACTTAAAATACTGGTATGCCTAGCATAGTACCTTAAGCAATCATTTTCTGATGGCTTGAAACTTAACATGACCAGAAACAAGGTTACATCCATCAATACTTGGAGCTGCTAGGAGTAAAATAACTGTAGTCCTATGAGCAGAAAGCCTCAAAGGAGTCAGAGGATTAAGAAAGTGTTCTCCATAAGTCACTATTTGCTATGTCTCTGAGAAAACGTTTTCACGTTATAGATGGTACTGCTGCCACTGGCAAGAATGACTGTTACTTCACCACGAAGCAAGTACACCTGAAGCCGCTACTGAAATGGATGTGACATCAGATAGGACACTAGACTTCTGAGGGGTCTGGACTTTATTCTCTCAACAGTGGCACGCAGTCAAGTCTTTTGATCAAGGGTTGTCCTGTTACTCTGGGAAGATGATGTGACAGTGTTGGGAAGAATGGGTTTGAGTCCTGTGAATGGACGAGAGGACACCTTAAAAGGCTCCTCTAGATAAGGGATGACCTGAGGGCTTGAGTGAATCTAGGACTGGGGAGAACAGAATCAAAACATGATGTCCTTCAGATATAAGGAGAGAAGACGGCCACTAACAGTCTGTATAGTATATGTGAAATATTCTAAGGAATATTGTACAATTTAAGAAAGAAGAATCATATGCTATTTCGTTAAGTTCAGGTAAGCATAGTGGGTTGTAACATTCAATTATCACAGCAAAAGCACAGATCAACAAGACTCCATCAGGCAAAACAAAGCTACTTCTGAGTATTTAACTCTTGACACTGTAAGCAAAATTAAGTGGTTGGGCCAGTTACTATTTAGGCCTCTCTGACTAGGTTTTCAGAGAAGCTAAACTAAGATATGCCCCATTTCCCTAAGGTTTGAATCTTCGGAAGTAGGAACTCAGGACAGTAGCAGGAAAAAGGAAGCAAAATAAAAGGTATGGGTCCTGGTCATAAGCTCACTACCCCACAGGTTTCCTGGAAATGAAAACTGCTCTTCAAATTCCCTACTTCCTGGGTAAGGTGGGGCCCAAAGAGATGATAGAAGGCCTGTCTTATCATGGGACTAGGGGTAGAAGTCACGATAATAGGAGTTGGTGTCACTATGTTCTTCTCTATCACATCCACAAAATACTCCTAGTGTAAAGAATGCTCTTTTCTAAAAGCATCTGAATGGGCAAGAAAGGATTTCTGGTAAGCCACTTTCCTTCAGCTAAATGAGACAAGTCATGGGCCACATCACCTACTGAGGTGTTTCTAGAACTCTCTATACACCTAGGACATCTCTTTTCCTGACCAGACCATGATAAGATCCTTGGGAAACATATGTTTCTTCTGTTTCCAGCATTTAAAGCAGTAAGGGCTTTCAAAACTTAAATTCCTCTAGTTAAATTTGGTGTCAAGGTAGAATCTTCAAAGGCATAACAAAAATCACTTGAAGGAAAGAAAATACTAAGGTATTTAAGATACAAACCAATGAACAATCGTTAACATACTTGAGCCATTCCAAATGCAATGTAACTTTTATTACTCATTAACTGTTTATTAACATGTAACTGAAATTAAAGACCCACCTAGACAGACAATTCACTCAAACATATATTCTCTTAACAAGTGACTTCTGTTCTGGGAACACAGGAGTCACACGGAAACATGAGTTCTGGTCCCCTCACCCTCACTTTCAGCCAATAACCACTTCCTATTTCACGGAGGAGTAGAAGCAAGAAGAGAGCTTCTCACTACCATGTTTACCCTCCAGTCTGGACCTCCCCTTGACCTCTGCCTGTTCTATTAACTATGCATGCAATGAGATGTCTGAGTTTCACAGCAAAGGACCTCATTTGTGTGCTGGATCCTATCCCCTCCTGCCTACCTAGGAGAATTGAAGATTTGGTGAAGGCTAATACTGCTTTAAGTGGATATGCTATGTTTTCCAAAGAGTTCTTAGTCCAGTCAGTAAGAGAGAGAAATGCCCAAGGTAAGTATAGAGAGCTCTGCAAACACCTTCAGTGGACTGTAGCAAATGATTTTCTCCAGGACATTGCCTCTCTGCCCTACTCATCCACTTCTCCCTATTTAATCTTTCCCAATAACATGCAAACACACTGTAGTATTTCCCATCTTAAAAAAAAACAAACCCCCCTTTAGCTCCCCACTTCTCTACTTTACTACTAAATTGTCAGGTGTCTCCAATTTCTATCCTTCCACGATCTTTGGCACCTACTCCAGCTGAGCTTTTGATCTCACCATACCAACAAAACAGCTCGTCAAAGATCCCCATGACCACCACCCATCGGTTGCTTAATAAAATGGCACATTTCAGTCCTCATCGTATTTGACTCATCAATCACATCTGATGCAGACCGTTCCCACTTCCATGAAACTTTATTTCCCTTCCACGTCCCACACTCTCCTGGGTTTTGCTTTTACTTCTGCTTGCTCCTTCCTGGGTTCTTGTGGATTCCTCATCTCCTCAGCTTCTTAACGTTGGAGAGTCCAGACTTCCTTCTTCTCTAGCAGCACTCATTTCCTGGATGATCTCATACAGTCTCATAGCTGCAAATATCACCTATTCACTGATAAGTCCCAAACGTACATGCCCAGCACAGAACTAATTTCCGAATTCCAGATTTATGTACCTACAGCTCTGACACTTCCGTCTGGATGTTTAACAGGCATTTCAAACTTAACCTGTTAAAAGCTATGAACTCTTAATCCTTCTCCAATCCTCCTCCACACCCAGGTACCTTATCTCAGTTAATTGCAACTCCAATCTTCTAATTTGCTCAGGTGCCAAGCTTTTGATTCCTTTTTCTCCAGGACATTGCCTCTCTGCCCCACTCATCATACGCTAGCAGTATCAACCAGAATCTGACCATTTCTTACTAGCCACATTAATGCTACCCAGGTGGAAGTCATCAGTACCTTTTTTTCCTGCTCCCCCACACCCAAGTCTTTTCCCTAATAGTAATCCAAGATTGTACTAAGACAGTGGTATCCTATCACTCTGGCTAAAATCCCTCCAATGGCTTCCCATCTTACTTAGACCATTACCCAGACTTCTTACAATGGACTACAAGACCCTATGTCACCTGTCCAGCAGTCATATTCTTGATCTCACCTTCTACTCTTCTTCAAGTCACTCTGCCACCTTTCCTGGCCTGTGCCGTATGTGGCATGCATCAGTCATGCTCTTGCCAAGGGTCTTTTTTCCATTTGCTATTCTCTTTGCCTGGAATACTCTTCCCTCGTGCGGTTTAATCCCTCACCCTGTTCAGCTCGACTCACATCTTTCTGGTGAGGTCTTCTGGGATTACCATTTTTATGACTGCACTGCAACCTTCCCTTTCTCTCTCCCAGCACACTCTTCCGATTTATTTCCCTTCTCTGCTTTAGTTTTCTCCATGGCACTTACTATCTAATGTGTATTTTTTAATTTTTTTTTTACCTTGTTTTTGTCTGTCCCCTTGCACTGGAAAGTAAACACTGCTAAGACAGGGATTTATTTTTTGTGCCTTGTTTACTGCTAATCCTATGCACCTAAAACAGCATTTGCCAGAGCACACAACTAATAACTTACTGAGTGAAATGAACTGGATTTGATTTCTAGGAGCTCATGATCAAGTAAGGGAGGTGACATACAGACACAAAATGTGTCATAAAAAAAGAAACTGTACAAGAAAAAGCATTGTCTCACACACACATTTAAAATGACATTTACCATTTGGGAGTTGTGTGGCCAATATAAAGAGTTTAAGAGAAGGGTCAAGTGCTCCTAAAATAATTATAAAGGAATCGGGTAAGGGGTATCAGGGATGCCCCTACACACAGCCTTATTCCCTCACTCCCTGTGCTCATTACTTTTCATCACTCTGTTGAGGAACACATGAAATGCTCATACAAAGATGTGTCATAAGCACCCCAATCTCAGTCACTAGAGAATCTTTGCCTTTCCTTATGCAGATGGCCCCGTAACTGTGAGGATTTATTTTGGTGCCCAGTACCTCTCCGTAATCCACTTCTCCATAGGTGTACCTTTTTCTCCTCTTGGTCTGAGGTGGGCCTGGAGCAATAAACAGCCAGTATACCTAAATTTGCTGGGCTGATTTATGAATACTCATGGTAAATGAGTGGCAAGTTGTAGGAATTGGGGATCCTTCAATTCTACCTATTGGTGGAAGAATAACATGGGGCAATAAAGAAAAAAGTTAACTCCTCTGACTTCTTGTCATATTTTATTTCCCTTTCTCACAGATACTAGAAGCAGGTAAGAAAAACAATGAAGAGACTTGACTATTTCAATAACCAACTTTCAATAAACAAGGACTGCCCCCTTCCCTACTATATACTTGTTCCTTTTCCCTAAATATTTCTCTTGAAAGACATTTTTTTTAAAGGCCATCATTTTTAATTTCCTAAAAGAATATTGTAAGCAGATAACATGTACTTCTTTGTGTCTCTTTCTCTTTTTACCAGTAAGAGAAGTTATCTAATGGTCATGGGAAATTATGTACATTTTATAAGAAAGAATTTTGGTAAATTTAATAACCCTTAAAATTACAAGAGTAATTCATTTTCCATTTTTAAACAGGTAGACATTAAGTAGGTTTATGGGTATAACCCACTATTACTTCTCAAATTTCAAGTTAACAGAAATATATTCAGCATGTACCATGTTTAAAACACTGAATCAGTATGATTGGGAAATTAAAGAAGACATGACTGTTATGCTTCACAGGGTCTCTCGATAACCTTTTGGTGAAGACTTACATCTATGATACAATATTTACTCACTCAGCAAACATTTATCACGTCTGATATTGGGCTAAGACACACAGACAAGAACTATGGATATTATCCTCCAAAATCTCAATATCCAGAAATATGTATAAGGTGCTAAACTGACTAAAATGCCAAAATGCAAGCTAGAGACACTGGATACTAAGAGTGATTTGAAAGACAGAGAATTATTTTAAAAGCATCAAATAGTGTTAAGTATGTTTAGTATGATATAGCTAGGGTAAAACCAAATTATACTACTATTTTCATAGCTAAATAAACAAGGACATCTTTTCAATTTTTCATTTAACAGAAAATGAGTACACACTAGCAAAGATGTGTTCTCTACTAAGAGAGGGAGAAATGTATTTGGACAGGAAAATGATAAAACATTTAAGAATGTGACATTATATTCATCTCTGTGTGCATCACAGTGCCTGAAAGGACCTTCAATTAGCAAGCACTTAAAATATGGAGAATAAACTCACACGGAGGTCAGTTAAGGGGTTACAGAGCATAATCACCTCCACAAGGAAAAAATTAAAGAAAGAAAAATAGAAAAGGATTCCTGCTGAGGAGGGTACCTGGCTTGTTGCTAGTGGCACCTGAAAGTACACATGTATTTGAATTCCTCTTATTATTTCTGGTATTTGTGCACATGGGGTCTCAGAGAAACAGTCAGGACTTAGACTAAGACAGACTAAAGGTATGTGATAGTAAAATCTAAAGGTTTCACCAAAGGAGTTTGACTTGAGACAACTTTAGGGACTGAAGAATTTGGAAAAAGAAAAATTGCTTTAAATGTTTTATGTTGGGTAGATGTGCGTAAGTGGCTTTAGCCTCACTGGATTTCAACAAGATACCTACAGATGATATGAAAGATTTAAAGTGACTTAAATTTCTCATTGGTGATATATAGATTTGCTGAACAATTCCTTTGCTATGCCACAGTTCTCTATCTCTGAACACATCCAGGGCTAGGACCCAGAGCCCTGTTGCCTAATCACAGTCAAATCACTCTTTCTCATATATATTAAAATTAATGACACATACTACTTACTAAAGGGTGTTTATACTGTCCTTGTGCCTGAATCTGAGTAATCTATTGCTTCACTTTTTCTTTTTATTAATTTTCAAACTTAGCTTCTTAATGGTTTGGTCTTATTAACGTATATGAGATGGAACCACAACCACAGCAGGTGGCAAAGTAGAACAAGAGAGATTCTGCTGAAAATCCAAGATACTCGCTTCAGAGAAGTGCTCTATGAGTTTAATGGAGAAAAAGAGCAAAGTAAGGCTGAGTGATATATGCATCCACATCGAAGGGCTACTCTTCATTTCCAATTAGCAAAGTTGATTTTGTCTGACAAGGCATTGACACTACCCATCATGTTGGCAATGTTTATAAATCAGTCCCAGAAATTCACTTAATAACCATTTTGAAAGGACTTTTAGTCTACTATGGAGGAATGTCCCATTACACATTAGAGGGTACACAATTAAATCATTAAAGAACTTCACAAAAATAAGTGAAAAAACTAGTTACAAAAAATATGGTGTTTCAAATAATGCCTAGCTACTAAAACGTAATTATGGGTTATTTTTTATTGGGTATTACTAAGTTATTTATTTAGACATGAAACAAAATGATTTATATATTCTATTTATCTAAAATAAGAAATACCAACTGAAATACAAGTGGATAACATAATTTTTATAGAATCATTCTCAGACTCAAAATAATTTGCAATGGTTTTATAATGTTTCATATCATACCTACGATCTGTCCAGACTACAGTACAAATGTCAACTGAAAATGTGTTAATGTACTGCCTTAACATGACTACAATTAGGTAAGTATTTTAAATTGTAAGACTGTAACTGACTTAAGTTTTACATTCTTATGTTGTTATAAAAATACACTTGGACAAGTTAGTGGGCTGACTCTAAGTCCAACACCTCAAATTCTTATTATAAAGAGTCATAGGTCAGTGGGCCAATTCAAACTGCAAACATCTACAAAACTTTATTCTTGTGATTACTTAAATTTCCTGGCAAGATCTAGATAACTAATCTATTTTGAAAAAGGTAGTCATCAAATGCTTGATTTATCAATATACATTTCTGATAAAAATAAATATAAAATTCAAAATCTGATTTTATCAAAATCCCATATAGATATGTGATTACTGGGATATTTGGTTAAATACATTTTAAATAAAATGTATCCCATTTTAGAAATAAAAAGAAATCAGTGATGTTAAAAGTACTGCTATGACAAATATCTAAGGCAGAAATACAAATACCCCATATTCATTGGAAACAATAAAGCCTATTTTGTAAGATTCCATTTGAAACTTTTAAACAGAGTATTAAAATAAGGATTTACTAAAATGCAAAACTGTACTTTCTCTAACAGCAATTGTCAGAAGTTATCAATTAATTTTTATAAATCTATTTTTACATATATATTCAATGTCAACTGTGGTGTTATAAACCAACTCTTAGCCTAGTGGTAAAGAACAGGGGATGTGCCTCCAAATCATATTGGCTGTGTCATTTGGGGAAAGCTCTTTTACCCGTCTGCATCAGTTTTACTCTGTCATCGGAGGATCATGAGAGTGTCTCCTCTCCGAAAGCTCTTTGGGGATATTAAATGAGGTAAGACACATCAATAGCTGAACAATGCCTGAGATGCAGTGGTGCACTGTCAGCTCCTGTGAGGGTACGTGATCATAACTAGAACACTCCAGGCTCAATGGGATACATGGTGCCATGCTCATTCTCAAATACTTATAAAGTTACCTTTGGACTTAAAACTTGTAAAATTTGTACAAATGGATGAGAAAAACTCTTGAGTTTTGAAATAGCACAATTTCCATCTAGAGCAAAGTTTCATGTTAAAAAACAGCAACCATGTATAGCAAACACAGGTGACTACCTATGTAACTGGGAAATGGACCTATAGTTTTTCAGAAATAGAAGACAAGATAAAAAAAGTTTAGAATTTTAAGGGAACCTAATGGTAGGAAACCAAATGCGGGTTGTTATTTTTCAGTTTATTTGAAATTATAGCCTGTTCCCTGAAAGAGAAAAAAGCAGAACAAGCAGAGTAAATTTTCTAGGATTTTAATTACTGTGAGGGCTAGTAGAAAATAGGGAAAAAATCAAATTCAACTCTTGTGTTTCATATATGAATAAACTGAAACTCAAAGAGGTTAAAGTATTCAAGGCTGCACAAAATATTGGTAGTAGTCATTAGGCTGTTGAGCTAATATGAAGCCCAATGACAGCATCTCCAAACATCCTAATATTCAGTATGATGAAAACTTATTCTAGCACCAAGAATGGTTCATTACTCTAGGATGCACAAAATTGGAAGTGAGGAAAACTACTTTCTACAGCTCACCTACATAGGCAACCTTATAGCTTACATAAAAGGTCCCTATTGTCATCACACTGAATTGAACTCCATTACATTATTATTAGATACCGCTTAAAATAGCCAATGCTCAGAGGTTTTCATAGGCCTAAGCCTGAATTCTTCAAGATACTAACTTTGTATTTGGTGCTCCTTTGTAATATGAAGAAATTGGGTGACAGGGGAGTGAAGTTTAAGTGAAAAATAGATATATTAAGTGCAATTTTATTTTTACCCCTATTTGAGACTTCTACTGAAAATTCTCAATTAGGAGTCCACTATTCCTACTGAGGGTATATGCAACTGTCAATGTTTTACTTCACTATCTTGAAGCAATGTATTTTTATGATAATAATTCCACTCTAAGTTTTAAGACGGCACTTTATTTCTGTATGTAGAATTGAGGACATCTGCCTCATATTCTACACCTTGGCTACATGACCAGATAATTTACCTCAACAATTATTCCAGTGCTAGGAAAAAAATAGCACATTTATACTGTGTTTACCAAACCTGAATAGTGCAAAGCAATTCTTCTATAAGAAATCTAATATTTAATAATTATAACTAGAAGAAGGAATTTATATAACCTATAAAAACCTTAAAATTTGTTATTTTTTCAATTGAGAAATATTGCCACTCAGAGTTCTATTCTACTTTCAGGGCAGACAAGGGTTTCAGTGTTCCACTCTACCTCTTGCTCTATCTGCTGACCAAGAGCCACAATTAAGAATGGTAATGTACATCATGCACCATGAAAGTCAAGACCAGGATTAGAAATAAAGTAAAAAATACACCAAGGACATAGAAGAGCTACCAGATTAAAGTTATTTGACAATATTGCCCAATGGCGGACAGAAATCACCAATTTGGAAACAAAATGTTCCATAAGACAATACTAGATTCCCAAGTGAGCCATGATTTCATGTTATTTTTAGTTCAAATATCATGTTATCAAAGTATAGATCTGTTTTTGACACCAATGGTTTAAAATTCTGTTTTACATATTTAAGTTTATTATATTCTCACTAGGACTTAAAGGAAGAAAACTCTATACATTTAGTAAGATTTCAAATGTTTCCAATTTAATCATTCATTTGTACTAGTCCTTAGTAGTTGATCTTCATATCTGCATTTTTATTTCATCAACAATCATCTCAGACACGCCTTCTAACAAGATTGACTTAAAATATTACGACAGGAAACTATGCCTTCAGGAGCATGTTTATTGTGTTTGAGATGATACATCAGGTGCTCTCTGAGCTACAAAGGGTAAAAGGAAATTCTCTCATTACAAACTGACAAAGGTAAAAGGTAAAACATTTTTCACAACAGCATGAACCACATACTCAGAAATAGATCTGGGTTTAATACAAATGACATAATTCCTAGTTACCTACGGCTACTTTTATAACTTCATACAGATAATGAATTAGGCTAAAATGCACTATAATATTTGGTAGACTTCAGGACCAGTATCCTTAGTACATCACAAAATACATTTTGATATCCCAAAGAAGCAAGACTTGCAAGTAGGCGTTTTAAACATAACTAATCTACAGCTACAAAGTTCTACTCTTGATAGCATTTACCTTTTTTGGGAGTCTCCCAGTCTCCAAAGGATAAAAGCAGAGAGTAGAATCAGTATAACATATACACAGAAGTCCGTATCGTAAAGGCTATAAAGATTTGCAGCACAGTGAGAAGATGCCTTCTGCTCCTTCACACTGCATACAAATTATGTGAATTATGTTGCGTATCTCTTGGTCCACTGTCTGGCTATCCTGTCATGTTCTGCTCTGTTGGTCAAATACTGAGTGGCTATGCTTCCAACCAGAGGATCCGCTGGAAAAGTGGAAAGAACATTAGAAGATATTATATGGTGTCTCAAAGGTACAGTTTTAGTATTCTATTAAATTGAAATGCTGGTATTTCAGCAGTATCTTCATTTATAATGGCTAAATTTTCAAAAGAAAAATTTTTTAAGTACATAATCATCTATATATTTTAATATTCAAATTAGAAAAGTCTTTTAAGAAAAATGAATGTTGAGTTAGTAAATTTGATTTATATAAAAGATGTACATCTTTATATACGAAAAACTATTACTCTAACATTTTATTCAACAATGAAAGTATACTAGCTGATTATATTGTCTTTTTATGGATATTAAAAAAAGTAATTTTAAACAAAAACTTAGATCTTTCATTTCAATGCTATTCAGAATGAAATATTTCATTCTGTGTAATAATGACTCAAATCATTATTCCTCATCTCCACTGGAAAGCTTGCCATTTTGTTTTAAACAGAATTCTAAACTAAAATACGAATCTGAGACAAAGCTTTTGCTTTGAATTTAGTTTTTCAAAAAGGCAAAATATGTACACACAGTACAGTATCTGAAGTGTACCAAATGGCAGCCACTAAAAAGCAAAGCTCTCTTCCTTCCTGACTCCAACTACTTAGAAGTTTCTCTCCCCAGCAAACAATTGTTGTAGAAACAGCATTTCTACACCAAGACATACATATTTACAAGCATTCAGAATATTGTTACACACATGAATTTTTCTTCAGGGCCTCAGTTTGACTTACTGTATCTTAGAGAACTTTCCCAATCAGTACCTAGAGAGCTGCCTCATTCTTTTTAATAGCATATCATCTATTAACAGACATTGTTTCTAATCTTTTGCTTTAATAAATGATGCCACTAAGAGTATCCTTCTTTCTAGCTGTTTGTCTATCCATCCAGCCATCTATTCATCTACCCACCCACCCAACCATCCATTTTCCATTCATCAATCTTTGGCATACATGTAACTACTGGGCCTAAAATAACAGCAGCAGTCTTTGGCGAGTAATCAAATATTTAGAAAAAGTCAGTCAACCTCTAAAAAAATGGCCACATAGTAAGACGAGATATGCAACGGTCCCAGGCCTACACATCCCTTTCTCAAGTCAGCTAGCCATGTTAAAATCATGTGTGCTAGTTATGCATTTCTTTACAAATTGTGAATTATGTACTAATGACTGTATCTCTGAGTTAACAGAATCCTAATCTAGTCCAACTTGCTCATCAGCTATAATTATAATATCCACTATTATTACATCTAACTAACATAAGCCCTTCATTACAAAGTGGTTGCTTTAAAGCAGATGGCAGCATGGAAGGAACAAGAAAAGAAGGCACTGGTGTCAGAAACACTGCTTTACTCCTGTCAAAAGTGGTTTGTACAGTCAAACTTTAGAAAACAAGAAAGTCTATCAATGACAGGGAGAACATAAGTACAAGGTAACATGCTATCAACAAACTGAAGGAAGTTACTGTGAAATTTTGGGCCTATTCTGATTGAAATGGCAACGATCATTTCTTTGCAGAATGTTTTATGCTGATCTAACAATACTATTTACATCTCAAATCCACATTTAAGGTAACCCATAAATGCACTGGTTTTGTAGCCTCATTGTATATGCTAATGAGGATTTGCTTACCAGGGTTGCAGTCTGTCAAAAGAGAACAAATCGACAGCAAAACCTTTGAAATAGTCAAAGCAGGACTCCAATTGTCTTTAAGGATATCCAGACAGATGACTCCCTGACTGTTGATGTTGCAGTGATAGATTCTGGTGCGGAAAGTAACCTAAGGGCAATCACATTAAAAACAGAAAAAAAATGAATGCTTTACTACCAACTAAAACTCTCACCAACAAAAATGAAGGGTACTACATCAGAGATGATACTAAGTAACAAATAATTTAACTGAAGAACTAATCAAATACCAGGATTTTAGTAGTAAAAAAATTAAATGATTTTGTTTAATTCAAAGAAATATTCCGTTTTTACCCAGTAGAGCTGGAACCACTTTGATTTTAAACTAAAGTGAGTAGTTTATTTCAACAGTTTATTCTAAATGAATGATACAGTAATTCTATGGTATGTATGTATGTGTGTGTGTGTGTGTGTGTGTGTTTATGTAAATGTACACACCTGTTTAAAGACAGAAAGAACAGAAATGTTGTGGTACCAAAGGTAAGAAAGACTAATGAGGAATTTTTTAACATACAATGAAAGTTATTCATTTCTTAGTAAAAAAGATCAGTATATCAACTTAGCTAATTTCTTGCCATATGTCAGAAAATACTGGAGACGGATTTAGAGGAAGGCTGGTGAAATCATGGGCCTTTCTATTTCTCAGTTTTTCATTTCCATGGCCACCTTACTGTCATGCTAGATTAAGACAGTAAAACAAGGTCTTATATAGGAAATAAAGGAATAAAGGAAACTAATATATCCCTGAGATGTGTGAAAAAAAGAAGATAAATCATAGGAACAAATACTGGCAAGTTCAAAAAAATCTCAAATATTAATTGGGTAGTTAACTCTTAACTTGGAGTTACAGAGAAAAAGTTCCTGATCTCTTGGAACTAGCAATACTCTTGATTTCCCAAGTGGAGTCTAGGAAGAAAATATTAAAACCCTCAAAAGTGTATTTCTGATAAGGAAGTATGATTAAGAAACAAGAAAGAAACCACTGGTCTAGCAGGGGAGGAGGAGGAAGAGACCACGCACCTCTAGAAACTTCTAATTAATATAGTACACAATAGTTCTACAGAGCTCTTAAAATGTGGCTAGCTGAAATGAAATGGGCTAGAAGTGTAAAATACATACCAGATTTCAAAGACTCAGTACCAAAAAGAGAATGTAAAATATCACATGAATAATTCTTTTATATTGATTACATGTTGAAATGACAGTATTCTAGATATACTGGGTTAAATAAAATGTGTTATTAAAATTAACTTCACTCTTTCTAAACTTTTTAATGTAGCTACTAGAAAATTTAGAATTACACATGTAGCTTGCATTTATATTTCTATCAGACATTCTGCTCTAGAATATGGGAATAATATATGTTCTGCTCATTGACAGTTGACTCCTCGATAGATGCACATGGTTTAAAAATACAATTAATATTTTGAATCCTTTCAGCTATTAACAATCAGTAAACAGAAGACAAATTTATTCCTCCAATACCTTATCTGAACTTCAAAAGCAGGCAATAAAGAAATAATTATACCTAACACCAACATAATAGCAGAAGTCTTATTTCTTTTTCATCACTTGTCCAACAACAGATCTGAATAATGCTTCATGATACTGTATAAGGTATCTTAGGCAAGAGGAATGAATCAACATGAAAGGGATAGAAAATTAAAATATTGAGACATTAGCAAAAAAAATTAACAGGCTAAATAAATACCCATTATATTAACCAAAATAATTATGATAAGTCATATAAAGAACTACAATTTGAAACTCTTACATCACTCAATTTCTATTTTTCATTAAAAGATGCTAATAAAAATGTAGGAGTCCTTTTCTTTAACAAACTTTCGTACATACAGAGATAATTTTGTAAAAATAAATCTCACATTTTTCCACGAATCTTGCTACAATGTTAAAAAAATTTCCAGTATAAAAAATGGAGCATGTAGCAGTAACTATCACTATTTATAAATACTGTGGTGAGCTACTTGGCTATGAGTTTGTTTTCTGTAATACAGAAAACCACCGAATGCAAACTGGGCAGTCAGTGATATGCTAGCATTTAATGTGCCATTTTGAATGTGAAAACAATTTATGGTATCACTAACACAAGTCTTTTTGTCCTTTTATTTGACCGATCTAGCAAGACATAGTCTATGTACCTGGGAGCATTAAATAAGACAGTCATTTAAAGATCTTAAATTCTGATGAGACCACATACCAAGCACTCAAAGAATGGATAGCTATAGGTGGAGAGCAAATACCGCTAGGTGACAGGGGACTTTGGCACTTGAAATTTGAGGTAGCTATCACTGGGTAAAACTGTTGTTACCTTCTTACATAATGCAGAAACAATCCTTTTTTTTTTTAATACAATTAACTTTATTTTTATACACACACACATGTATGTGAGCACAGGCATGAAATCACTACATGTATTTCAAACAGTACAGGAAACATAAGGAACTATGTTGAAAAGAAAATCATTTCATCAGAGTTAAGGGCTTGGTAACACACTTTTCCCTGACAGGTCAAGTCTCTAGAGCATAATCACCCTCAGGCTTAACATTGGTAGTTTCTACTTGCTGGCCTGACCAGTTTATAATGAGAAGTCAGAGGAGGAAAGCATTGAGTGTTATGTTTAAGACCTGCAAAATAATCACCAGTCATTTACATGGCACAACTCAACCCTTCTCTGTTACCCATCCAATTCATAATCAAGAGACAACAAGGTGGCGTAAGTCACTCAGCCACAATCATTCCCATTACATTATGTCTACTGACAGCACAAAGTTTCCTAAATAGTATTAGTTTCTCTCTTCTTTTCTATGGTTTTCTAGTTTCTGCTCATCTATAAAGGTAAGTTATTTAGTACAAAATTCAAGTTATTAAAGCCTTATTTCTGGAAGTTGTCAAACAAGTTTACTATTTATCTTAAAATGTTTCTTAAGGAAGGGTCATAGGATATTTTTCCTCAGATCATAAAACTAAATTTACCTACTTTACTCATGTGCACGGTGGCACACTTTAATTAATAAATCTCTTTCTGATTACAAAATTACTTGAAAGGCTTCAGTTTTAAAGAGAGTTTCCATATCAATTCATGAAAAACAATGAAATAAGAATGATTATATCAATACATATTTAACCTCTAGAATACACTGATTTTAGAGAAGGTTAAATATTAAAGAATGCACTTCTAGATTCTTACCTTTGGTGGTTTAAAAGGATAATCGGATGAAAATGTGATATCCAGAAAAAACACACCACCTTCATATACAGAACCTGGTGGACCAAGTATAGTTGATCTCCACTCATAAATGTTATCTCCTTTAGGCCCAGCACTATTTAAAAGAAATTAAAAATCAATGTGTGCACCTGTAAGCAATGAATGTTAACATCTTAAACCAATTAAGTAAGTATTAAAGGTAAATTAGCAACCTAGAACAGTAAGAGATAGGTATAAAGACGAAATAAACCCCAATGTGTGCATGCATGTGTGCATTAAACTTATTTGGAAATATTTCAAACTCACAGAAAAATTGCTAGAACACCTGGGTAACTTAACCTAGAGTCTCCTTTTGTTAGCATTTTGCCCCATTTATTTATCACCCTCCCAAGTATATGTATATATACACACCCACACACAAAAGTATTTTTTTTAGCTGTCTGATAGTAAGCTATATATACTGTGGCCCTTTCCACACAATTACTTCACTGTGTATTTGCTATACAATCACAATACAGCTAAAATTTCAGTAAATATAACTAACAAAATAACCTGTAATTTTCAAAATAATGTTATCACCTGACCCAATAATGCATTAAAAGAAATTTAAATTTCCTCCAGATACAGAATCCAATCTTGGGATCATCTGTGCCCTGTGTTTTTAGTCTCCTTTAATATGGAAACTTGTTCCCTCATGATTAGATGCAGGTAGTGCATTCCTGGCCAGAAAAGTAGTGATGTAGTGTTCTTAGGGTATCATATCTGGAGGTACATGGTATTCACTTGTCCCAAACTGGTGATATTAATTTTCATAATCCAGATCAAGTTCTGTCCAATATTTCTATTGCATAGTGTCTTTTCCCAACCAATAAGCAACCTTTGGACAGACACTTTAAGACCATGCAAATATCCCACTATTCATCAAAATTTCTCCCCTAGGTTTAATATCCATTTGTGATTCTTGGCTGAACTAAACAAATTTTACTGTGATGATGATAAAAATCACACTTTTCTGAATCCAGCACATCTCCTACATTTACCAGTTGGCCCTTGAACCCACTCTTCCCCAATTTGTACGAGTGTGTGCGCTATTGGTGACGTCTCGTGAATTCCTATTTTTTCCCTAGAGATTATAATCAGGGAACAGGTACAGTGCACTGTGCTCATCACCACCCTTTCATTTATAAAATACAAACAAGAGAGGTAATACAAATACAAACTAAACTCACAGTTATTTGTTGGTAATGCACATCTAATATTCATTAAACTCTTCAAATTCACCTTACAGGTCTATTTTTCTCTAACCTTTCCACTGTAAGTAATCTTGACTTTCTGAACTAATGTATATATAAAGCTTTTTTCTTCTAAAGTAACCATCAGTTTAGAAATGCTCTACATATTTGTTTTAAAATTAGTGCAAACAAGTACTGATAGAATCAACCATATTAATTACAATAGGGCATTCAGAAATAGTTAAAATGACCTAACTTTATCTCATTAATTCTATTAAAATATAAATAATGAACTATAAATATCAGTTAAACAATGTTATCAATAATTAAATGTGTGCTCTGAAAAATAGTTCATTTAGAAAGGGTATACAAAACTTGAGATAACCAAAATGTTTACAAGATGCTTCAAAAATTCATCTTAAGTCAGATATATATACGAACAATAAAATCTTACTATCTTGACCTATTTAGGGAAAACATATCTTTGAAAATAAATACTATTTTATTAGGTTTAATTGTACACAGCAACTGAAACTACAGTAATGGCTCATACTTTTGTCATTATCTGAGAATCAGGTATATTCCCTAATGAGTTTTCACTGTAACTAAAAACAAACAAAATTAAGTACCAATTTTGTAAAACAAAACAGAAAAACCAAACAAACAAAAACGTGTTTAACCTGATTCAATGGCATTCCTTTGCTAATTATTCCCTTGATGATTCAAGCTCATCATTAAATCATAGTGTCAGACACATTTATAATAAAGCTACTTCGCTGAACTGTTTCTAAGCTATGCGTGTCACACACTAGTACCAGTGGTAGTAGTGATGATGATGGTGACAGCCGTGCTTGACTCCATCCTCATGAGCCAGGTGTTGTTCAAGGCATCACAGTGACTTACTTGATTCTTACAAATTTATGAGGTACTATTATTATATTCCTATTTTTAGTTGAGATGTTAAATGACTTTCAGTTATGTCCCAAAGCCACAAAAAGACATTATTCAGACAAAACTTGGACAAAGTCTGTGAACTAGTCTGTACTGTCCTCAATGCTTTTGATATATTTCCTCTTATAATTTCAGTGCTGGTACATCTAATCTCCAGTCAAATTCTGCAAATATGTTTTTGTGTATAAGGACCCAGGGGAGTTCTCCAAAGAAGCCAAATTTCCTCAGTGATGTTTTCTGGTCCTTAGCAGAACTATGCTATGCCACAGATGGCTGGATAGAAGGTAGGTCGGGAATACTCAGTTTTAATAAGTAACAGGCTTTCAGACTGGAAAGCATCTGGTTGAAGCCAAACCACTCCCTGTATGTATACTTGAAACCAGGGCACAGAAAGTGAATGATCGATCTTAAATCCCCTCTGGGATAGAAGAGCTGGGATTCCCATACCAAATACATGTTGGCTCTTACATATGCTTTCTTCTCACTTACCATGTTATTTTGCCACAGGAAAAAGGATGTTTATTACAGTAGGATATTAAATATGACTTTCCCTGTTGTGTGTAGACTCAGTAGGACTGCCATTTACAGTAGTATGTTTGTAGTGATTCCTTTACTGTCCAAAGATACTAGCCTAAGATGAATGAAGGCAAATACATCCCTTGTGGTGGTTGCTTTGTCTAGCTAGAATAAAGGGCTCCTATTCCTTCTCACAAAGGAGCTGTAGCCAAGACAAGTGGCGGGGACAGGAAGGAGGGGGACCTCTTCTCTTTACTACCTACATCCAATCTTGGTGATTCATGCAGTTTTATGGCTTCTGAAAGTGCCAATAAGCTCTTAACTCCCAAATCTATACCTCCACCCTAGAAATCCATCCTGAATTCTAGAACTGTACATCTAAATGCTTGCCAAACAGTCCTTATTTTGAAGGCTAGTATTTTTAATTTGGTAATTTTCAAAAATACCTCTAATGACAACTCCATTCTTCTAGTGCTTCAGGGCAAAAGTATAGACCTATTCCTGAAAATACCCTTTCTACCCCATATCCAGTATGTATCCAGCAAATTCTGTTGGTTTTATCCTCAGAACATAGCCAAATTCTAATACGTCTCCCTACTCCTTACCATCTCAGCCTTGATTCAAAACACCAGCATCCTTCTGCCAGGCTAATTACAATCTGCTCCCACCTGTGACCCTGCCCCCACCACAGGTAGTCTATTCTCAGTGTGACAACCAGGCAGCGCCATAGTTAAAATGTCAGTCAGATAGTATGTCTGGTCAAAACCCTCCAAAGGCTCACCATCTTATTCTGTGTTAAAGTCAGTTTTATGACCCACAAGGCACTGTATAACTTGCTGCTACCATCACCACCACCAACCATCCTTCTTACTTGTTCCTCTTCCTTACTCAACCGGTTGCAGTAATCTGTTTCTCCAACACAGAACGTACCACACGTCCACTTCAGGGCCTCTGTACCAGTTCTCTCTCTACCTGGAATGTCCTTCCTACACAGTTTGTTCCATCACTTCCTACAGGTCTTGACTCAACACCCACCTTCTCAGTGAGGCCTTTCTTGGGTACTCTGAAGTGTAACACATAATCTCCACACACTGCATATCCTCCTATTTTTTTCTCCACAGCATTTGTCACTCTCTAACCTATTACATATTTTATCTATTTATCTTATTGTCTGTCTCCCACTAGAATGTAAGCTCTATGAGGTTACACGGTGAGGACTGGGCTTTGTATGCCCTGAAAGTGGGATGTATTTAATAACCTGAAGTGACTAAAGAGTTGTGGGATCTGCCCAAGGAGAAAAGGAGAGCTTATGAAGCAAGTTTCATGGCAGAGGAGAGGGAAAAGGGGAGGAAAGGAGAAAGAGGGAAGGGGAAAGGAACTTTTTCTTACATTACCTTCATAAGGAAGGGCTCATTTACTTAATAATTTACTTCACTGAAACAGCAAAAGTAAAATTCATTCCACTTCTGAGTCAAATTATGAGAGAACAGACAAAATTAACAAGAGCTTGCTTACTGAAACCTCAATATGCCCAAAGGCCAAAATATCAGTTGTTAAATTCCATAACTGAAGGTTCAACTTTTGTTTGAATTAAGAAAATGAGAAGTAACTTTATTCTATTATTTCCTCCCCTGCAAATACTCATTTCCTCCTCTTAAACACTGTGTTGCCCATAAGCTATTATATCTTCTGCATAAAACAACAGAAGTAAAAAGCAGATAGAAAGGTTAGACAGAGTGACAAGCGTGCACCTAGGAGTTTTGACAGGTGATGTTAAACATCAGCAGCATGAGGACTGCATGAGGTCTTAGCAAAATCCACTCTCATTGCTTGAATACTAATTCAGCACTCACTGTTACTACAAGGGTCATAAACACTTATTTTCCAGTACTAGAGTGATTCCCTATAAGAATTTACAAATGCTTGATTTAATAATGGATTCATTTTATAAATACACTTTTTGAAAATGCTTTCACAAACACAACTTCTTAATTCCACACTAAGCCAAATGCAAAGATTTATACTAAACTGTATGTTTCCTATGTCCAAAAGTCATATCTTAAAATAAGTTGAACTCATTTTAATAAGTTCAAGGAGAAAAGAATATGACTTAAGAACTGACATAACTATTAAAACTGAGGTATAATGGTGAATATTCCATTTTAAATAGTTAAATTGTTAAAATAAATATTCCTGTATGCAGTATGCATTTGAAATGGAAAAAAAAATCTTACTGAAACAAAGTTCTTACTGAAGCTTGGATTTAATTTTACAGATGTGAAAGATCTTGAACTAAGATGCCATACTGGTGCAACTTCAATAGGCCTTATCCACCTTGACTAAATTTTAAAGCACTACATTGTCACAAAACCTATCTAAAATACATATATAGTTATGACATCTATTAAAATACAAATAAAAAAAACTAACTGTATGGAGTGATATGCTATATTCATGGGTAAGAAGACTCAATATTGTCAAGATGTCAGTTCTTCCCAACTTGATCCACAGATTCAGTGCAAACCCAATCAAAAATTCCAGCAAGTTATTTTGTGGCTGTCAAAACAAACTGATTATAAACATCTTAGGGACAACACAATTTTGGAAGAGAACAAAGTCAAGAGGACTAACATTACCAGACTTCAAACTTAACTATATCACAGTAGTAATCAAGTCAGTGTGGTTTAACAGAAGAATAGACAACTAAATCAATAAACATAAGACAGAACCCAGAAACAGACCCACACAAACTCAAGTGACTTTTGAAAAGAGGAGCAAAGGCAATATAATGGCACAGAGACAGTATTTTCAAAAAATAGTGCTGGAACAACTGTACATCCAACATGGAAAAATTAAACTTAAATACAGATGCAATCATTTGCAATGACTGAGCACCCTTCACAAACTAACTCAAAATGGATCCTCGACCCAATATAAAACACAAAACTTAGAAAACTACTAGAAGATAACACAGGAGAAAGCCTAGATAACTGAGTAAGGCAATGACTTTTTAGATACAACACCAAAGGCATGATACATGGAAGAAATCACTGCTAAGTTAAACTTCACTAAAATTAAACTCTTCTGCTCTGCAAAAGACAAGGCCAAGAGAATGAGAAAACAAGTCACATAAGGGGAGAAAATATTTGCAAAAGACACATCTGATAAAGGACTGCTATCCAAGATACATAAAGAACCCTTAAAATTCAAAAGAAAATGAACAGCCCAATAAAAAGTGGGGGACAGACCTGACCAGACACTTCATCAAAGAAGATAGACAGATGGCAAACAAACATGAAAAGATGTTTAACATCATTTGTTGTTATGGACTATTTGTGACCACCTCCCCCCCCCAATATGCATATTGAAACCCTAGCTCTCAAGGTAATGGTCGTAGGAGGGGGACCACTGGGGGGTGATTAAGCCAGAAGATGTAGCTCTTTTGAATGGAATTAATACCCTTATTAAAAAGAGAACTTGAGGGGGGGGGAACGGGGACCTGATGAAGGGGGTAGTGTAATCACCATAATATTACTCATTTAATTGTAGATTAATGATATCAAAATAAACTTATAAAAAAAAAAGAGAACCTCAGAGTTACTTGTCCCCTTTTTGGAAAGATAAAGAAGCAGTCTATGAACTAGGAAGTAAGTCCTCACCAGACACCAAATCTTAGAATTCTCAGACTCTAAAATGTGAAAAATAAACTTACATTGTTTGTGAGCCACCAGTCTATGGTATTCTGTTACAGTAGTTCGAACAGACTAAGACATGTCATTAGGGAACTGCAAATTAAAACAGCAAAATACTACTACCTATCTATCACAATGGACAAAATCTTAAACAACAAATGCTGATGAGGATGTGTAGCAACAGAAACTTTCATTCATTCCTGGTGGGAATACAAAATGGTACAACCACTTTTGAAGAGTCTGACAGTTTCTCAAGAAACTAAACCTACTCTTACCATATGATCCAGCAACTATGCTCTTTAGTACTTAATGAAATGAAAAATTTTGACTACATGAAAACTCCCACATGGATATTTATAGCAGCTTTATTAATAATGGCTAAAACTTGTAAGTAACCAAGATGTCCTTCAGGAGATAAATGGATAAACTGTACATTCAGTTGATGGAAAATCACTCAGCACTCAAACCAAATGAGCTGTCAAGCCATGACAGGACATGAGAAAATTTAAATACACATTACCAAGTGGAAAAGCCAATCTGAAAAGGTTACGTATTGTATGAATCCAACTAATAACATTCTGGAAAAGGGAAAACTATGGATATAGTAAAGAGCTCAGTAGTTTCTAGGGTGTAGTGTGGAAGGAGGGATAAAGAGGCAAAGCACAGGGGATCTTTAAGATAGTGCACTATTTTGTACGATACTACAATGGTGGAAATATGTCATCGTACATGTGTCAAAACCCACAGAATGAATAACACCAAGAGCAAACCCTAATGTAAACCATGGACTTTTTGAGTGACAATGATTTATCAAATGTAGGTTTGTCAACTGTAACAAATGTACCACTATGATGTGGGACGCTGGCAGTAGGGAGTTTGTGCATGTGGGGACATAAGGTATATGGGAGCTCTCCATACTTTCACTTCAATTTTGCCATGAAACTAAAACTGCTTTAAAAAATTAAGTTTACTAATTAAAAAAAAATACAGTTTAAAACAAGGAAATGTTTCTGTATCAAAGCAAGAAGTAGTAAATATTTAAGTGTTGGTTTATAATAACATTTTCCAACTAACAAAGGAATGTGTTCCAGAAACTTGTTTTAAAATCAGGTACTTTAGAACTTGGAACACATTTTAATCGCAGTAATATATAAATGGTGGTCTCAATGCTGGCGCACAAAAGTCAATTTAAACCACTTCCCCTAAAACTTTACAATGAAGTACTATGTATTTACAGATCCCTGTTTTTCTCTTACTAACGGAGACATCAGGAATACCTATCCTCCACTCCAAAGAGCTAATTTAAATACGCCTTCACCCTTTTTCCTTCTAGTTGCCTCTACACACTCTCAGCTGAATTCGAGTTCTAGCTTCTTTTTTGGAATACAAGATGGGGGAAAAGGTAAACTTAGTCATCAATAAATTGTTCACTTTAACAAGGCTATCAATGGTGTTCAGGGCTTTGAATATCCCAGGCATGAAGAACAAGTTAAATTACATTAAATATGCTAAATGGACATGTGTGACCTAGACTAGAAACCTAAGAAAGCCCTTGTACTAGGAAAATGCGTCCCAATGAGAATAGCAGCTGTGATGACAATAGCAATCATTTGCAATGACTGAGCACTGGTATGATGCCAGAGGCCACTGTGTTAAATGTTCTTTATCTATTTAATCCTCACAGTAATACTATGAAATAGATACTATAACTAAACCAGCTTCACAAATGAGAAAACCAAGGCCCACAGCAGTTACGCAGCTTCCCCTAATGTCTCCATGGCTAGTATGAGGCAGACACAATGAGTCTATCTAGAAAGTAAACAATCTCATCTGTATTTCTATATTTCTTTTCAAAATTCAAACAATTTGTTTTCTAAGTGACCAGGTGCTATTCCTGAGTACTCTGGAAAGATGAAAAGTAATTAGGAGTTTATGATTTATTACGGAGAGATACAAGACAAAGGGAGAGGGGAGATGGCTTAGGAAACAATACAAGGCAATAATTGTACTAAATAAAACGATAATCTGAGCTATCAGCTAACAGTTCAAAATTATTTTATCTTCCTATTCCCTCCTCCCAGAATGACCTCTTTCTGGTTAAGACTTTGTGAAGCCTGGTGAAGATAGTGTTGCTTATTAATCCAAACTGTGCCTTTCTCAGCAAATGAACTATTAATCTTAGAAATGTATTTGAGCTTTTACAATAGGCAAAGTATAGTACTTTGTGCACTTTTCACTGTAGATTCAGTGGAGCAAATAGAAATAAATCCATCCATCCATCCATTTATTCATTAAAGATATGAATGTCTACTATTTTGGGCTGGGTACCAGTGATGGAAACTAAAGATATTATAATGGTCACTGCTTTCAGGAAGATTACCACCTAGTTGGGGATATAGATATTAATCAAATAAATGCACACACACAAAAATGTAAAACAGAAAATGTGCTACAAAGTTGAGATATATATATATACCTTGCTTTGTGCCAGGGGACTGTGAGCTAGTTAGAAAGATGAGGGAAGATTCATGGAGGAAGCAATGTATGAGATGGTATTTGAAACACCCAATGGGATTAACTAGAAGGAAATGAAAGGAAAGAGCTGGGGAACACAACAGCGTATACAAATGCCCTGAGGCAGCCATAAGGAGCTAGGTGAGTGGCAGGGAGTGAAAACATGGCCAATGTGGATGAAGCAAAGACAACAGGAGTATAGAACTGCAAAAAGATGAACTGAGAAGAGAAATAGTGACAAATGTACATGCAGGAACTAGTCAGGCAACATTAAAGGTACTTTGTCTTTATCCTAAAAGCAATAGGAAGCCATCAAAATATTTTAACAGGGAAGAAGTCATACTAATAGTTACATTTTGAGAAGTTTCCTTAGATTGCTGTGTGGAGAATGGTTTGGAAGAGGACCTGAGGGGATGTGTGTGGACTACTGCGGTAATATGTGTGAAGATGATGGTAGACTGGACCAAGGTGTTACTGGATACAAAGAGAAGAGGATGGACTTGGGTAATACATAGAAGGTAAAAAATCAGCCACATGTATTTTTGGAATATGGGAGGTGAGAGAGAAGAGAACATTAAGAATAGCTTACACTTTCTGGACTGTACAACTGAGAGGGATGTAGATGCCATTTACTAAGACAGGAACACTGAAAAAGGAGCTGTTTTGGGACTTACTGGGATTAATATAACTTTAAGAAATACAAGAAACAGACACAACAAAGATACATATATATAATATATATTTATATACATAATATGTATATATATGTATGTATCAATAACTCAGATTTGGGGCCTGTGCTGTAGATACAAATTAGTGAGACTTCGGTACACAGGTGGTAATTAAAGTCCTGCAGGAGGGATGCGCCAGATTACCAAAGGAGTACAGAGTGAGACAAGGAAATGACACCTGAGATGAGAGAAACACATATGTTATAATATATGGCAGACCTGTGACAGGTGTATTAATAGAAGGACAAAAAAGTAAATAGGAGTAAAGCAGAAAAGAGATTATTTACATGAAGAAACATGGGAAAAGATGGTTTTGAAAAGGACGTTAGACACTTAGGAAGACTTCATCTGGTAAGAATATGGGACATACCAGCTCACAGTGAGGAAAATAATCTAGAAAGATCTGCAAGATGTGCTAAGTGACAAAAAAAAAAGGAAGGTACAGAGCAGTGGATTTGAGTGCTTCTAGTATAATAAGGTAAAAAACTACAAAAACTACATGTATGTGTATACTGCCATTATGAACTGACTCCTTCTAGAAAGACACACAAGAAAATGGCTGACTTTTGACTAACAGTGGTCTCCTCTAAGAAAATCTTGTGCTCTGGAGTAGAAAGGAAACCTATTTTTCATTGTATACTCTTTTCTATTCTAAATTGTTTACTATGTACAAAAAAGGTTTTTTATTTTAGTATACTTTTTAATTTAAAAAAATAAGGGACTGACCCCCCTGCTACCATGTGAGTTTTATATGGCTGATGTACTAAGACTGTAGGAGAAAATCTAAACCATAAAGGATTTAAAATATGTGGAGCCAATTTCCATGATATGCCTTGCTATCCTCAATTCTGAAACCTAAGAACTCTGGCAACAGAGATTCCCTAATTCTGAAGTAACAGATTTATTAAGAGCTTTCAGATTTCCTGGCTAGAACTACTTACCTTTTTTAGATAACCTCCTTCTCCCCATTCGTTGTACAATGTGAAGTTAAGGGCTCATCCAAAACTGAAGCCATTTTGCCAGTATATTATAAATTGGTATCAAAAGTCAACCATATTTGACAGAATCATCCCATTTTTATTTTCCACCTTCTATTTTAAGACAGACTATGACTGGGTAAAATACAACTAACAAGCTGATAAAGTGGAAGCTCTAGTCTAGTTCATCATGAAGCTGAAAACTAAGCACAGATTCTAAAAGTACCTGGCTGTCCAATAGTTTTTCTATATTTAGTTTTATTTTGAAGTTTGATATGAGGACCAAGTATGGAAAAGTAGCTTCTACCAGGAATTGTTAGTATTTTTTGTGCTGCATCTTTGCCCAAAATTTAATACTGTCCACACAGAATCCCTAACCTGCAAAAGACTTTCAACTTTAATCATCTATTTCTTTCTTATGTTCTGTTTTATGGTAGATCTTTCTCCTCAGTGGATAATGTAATTTATAAAGTTCCATAATACAAGTAGCACAAAGACGTATAAAACAGTGAGGTACTGCCAAAACTCTAATGATTAATTTTTATAACATTTACTGTGTACCTACTATGAGCTGGGCACTGGTGGGTACTGAAAATAGAGTGATGAAAAGAACAGGCACAACCTCTGCCCCCAGAGAGATTATGCAAATACTGAACAAAACAAACTTATTAAGATGAAATAATACTGGATAAATGCAAAGTTACTTACATAAGTGGCATATGTCCCAAAAATAGTACAAGAAAAATAGTATTTAACAAACTGACCCTTTGGATTTTTTGTCCAAATGCACCTAAGGCATGGGCTATAACCCACTACAGTTAATGTTGGCTCATTCAAATAATAAGGGAAGAGGGAGGAAAGAAACAATGTGGAGAAAATCTCCTAGGTGATTTTTAGAAGCTGATGGTATTAGTACATCTGAAACCATGGACTGCACCTTTGGTGGCCGAGTGAAATCACCCGTAGAACTTTAAAAAACACCTAGCCCTAGGCTCCTCCCCTGAGAGATTCTGATTTAATCAGTGTGGGTGTGTCTGAGTGTGCAAGGGTTTAAAAACTCATCACGTGATATAAAGTACAGCCAACATTCAAAATGACTGGGTAAATAACAGAATGGAAATATAAAAAAATTCCAATCCTCAGATATGACACAATTACCTGGTCTTTGTAATTTTTACTGCTATTGTACATACAGATATAATATAGGCTATGACAACTTTTTGCCAAAACTCATTATCACCTTTGGATTATAGTGAATTTAATTACTAAGGTAATGCTACTCTGTTGGGCTCACCCAGGGACAGGCCAACCTCACTGGACAACTTCCATATTCACCACCTCAAAAAGCTATAATGTTAACCAGCAGAATATTAACAACTTTTTCAAAAATTGGTCAAATGAGAAACTGTCTCAAAAATATTCTTACTAACATAATGCACAAGTAATTTTGCCTACAGATTTTGTCTTAAAAAAAAAACGTTAAGACAATTCAAGATCCTTGCTCTTCCCGGATTATGCTTCCATGCCATTTCCCTCACTCTGCTTATGGAGCAGAAGCAAAAAGCATAAACACAAAGTACAGCTATTAGAGATAGGTAAAATCTTATTTTAAAATCCTATTTAAACAATTATTAAGTTCTCCCACTACACTCAACCATTTGGAAAATTCTACCTAACAGAAAAATGTAGTACTTTATTAATTATACATAATTATTAACGAGTAAGATGTTAAATGGTCATTATACTGTAAAATACTTTCAAAACAGAACTGAACAGTTTGAGGCCAGTACTACCATTCAGGGCTTTAGTAATATCATCTAAAAGAATATAAAACATCAAAAGGCTCTCAAAAAGATCAAGAATAAATTAATCAATGCGATACAAAACAGTTCTACTGGACGTAATATTGGAATATTGAAACTGGATCAGAAATTTGAAATTAGAAAAGCTGTTGGTGCACACTAAACTAAAACCAAATATTTTTTAGGATAGGCCTTACAGAAGATACAGCCTCCTATTAAAGTAAACCCACATCTCTATCACCTCTATATAGTATTCTCTATCAGCTCTAGCGTTTTCTGTCACCTCTGAGGATTCTTTTTTCTCCTTCCATCCGTTGGGTTTACACTGAAGCTCAGTCTTTAGTTCCCTACTTTTTGCTATAAATAATGCCATTGATATCATTACATATAATATATGTATATTAGAAATATCTTGTTTCATATAAACTACATATAGATGGTTTCGAAGTCTTTAGTTGTATTAGATATTTTGCATTTATCACTCTGTTTCTAGAAGTATTATTTACTGAACATTAAGCGTGTTTGTCCCACTGTCACCTTGAACTCAATCAAGTCTTCCAAATAAAAGCTGGCTCTTAAGACCAAAAACTGTAGTACTTGATTGCAAAAGTGTGGGAGGGACAGTCATGCTCACACACTACTGGTGGGAAGAGAAAGGAATACAACTTTTTAAAGGTTTCTTAGCCAGATGTGTCAAGAGACTTTTAATCAAGTAATTCCATTTCAAAGAAGCTGTCCTAAGGGAATAAATTGAGATTTGGATACAGACTTTTTTGTACCAGGAGGCTCAAAGCAAAATAACAATGAGACTCAAAATAACTTACGTGTCCAACAAAATGCTAACGGTTAAATAACTAATGATTTTCAATGAACTATAATATAGCCACTAAATAAAGACTGAAGATTATTTAATGCCGTGGAGGATGCTCATGACAGATGAAGGGGAAAAAGACCACAGAACTGTGTATAGTATCAAAATGTATAAAAATGTATCATTTTAAGAAAGATGAATGGAAACATTAACAGTGGTTATGTCTCCAGTGAAACCATAGTTTACTTTTATTATGTATCTTTTTGCTTTTTTGTCTTACCAAATATTCTACAATAATTATAATTTTATAATGAGAAAATAAGTATTATTTTAAACAATGGCACTTTCATTTATTGTTCCAGTTGTGTAGGCATAAAACTTGAGTTTTAAGCCTCCTTCCTCACTGGGCTCCATACCCGATCACTTAGCAAGCCCTTCAAACAGTCTTATAACACAAGAACAGTGGCAGCAAACTCACTGTATTGGAAGGCTTGGTAATCCTTTGAAATCCTTTGTAAGTGTCTTCACATTTCTGCCATTCCTCCTACCTGGTAACCCCTGCCTCTTTCAATATTCCTTATCTGAAGTCAGTGATAAATAGAAGGCACTCCCTAATGTTAAAAGTGACTTCTTCCGCTTTTTGAATGTAACTGATACACACTGGTGTTTGGCTTTCTCTTAGGTCATACTGATGGAGGGCCAACAAGAAGAGCACAGCAGCTAGAGGTTAAGGCAGAAAACACGAAACATGTGAACAAGCCCTGAAGTCACAGAGCAGTGACATGCTTCACAATAACAGCTTTGAGTTAACAGTGTAAGACTGAGTGATAATCAGTATATATTCTGTTTCCTAAGACAGGAAAACACCAATTTTCAAGCATCTGGAAAACTTAAAATATGCTTGAAAACTGACAGGTGAGACCAGAGACATGACAACTAAATTTAATGTGATAACCTGGAATCAATAAAACAAACAAAAAAAATATTGTGAAAAAAAAATCTGAGTAAAATGGAGTTCACAAAATTTAATTTCTAGTTATCTAATATTAATTTTGACTAATGTAGCAAAAGGCTTCATTACTGCCTTCTATTGCCTAAGGGAGAGGCACACTGTAACACGAAGGTCTTGCCCAGATGACCCTCCACTTCACAACGGTGGAAACAAGGTCCGCCTCACACTCCAGAGCGCTCTTCTAGATCACACTGCTGCATGTCCAAGGTTTGGCTGTCATTCAGTTCACTGAATGCAAGTATCAGCCATGAATGTAATTCTATCCAAAAGAATCTTATCACAATTTGCAGTATTAAGAATCCTGTGTTTCACAGCACTCACAGAAAACCCTCATAATCCATTTTAACAATTAGTATTGAGCTATACTGATCATCTATTTATATAAAACGTATTTCATACTAAGCGCCTATTATTGTTCAATGTCCCTGTAAGGAGAGGTAAAGGCTTTGTCTCAAATGCTATCTGACACTCTACATGGGGACTAAAATCTACTTTATAAAGGGAAAGAACATGTCAGTGAATCTTTGAAGAATTACTCTTCATTGTACTTCAGAGAAAAGGAAATGTGCTGAAGCATCAGAAGGAACCTCCAAGTGTTTGTTTATGGAAATTCAGGTCGTCTACTGTTCCAAGGTAAAGAGTGTTTTCATTGACTGCATGGGCCAACTCTTCTGATCAACAGAACATATGACAGAAAGCAGAATAGTTTTATAAAAATCCCAGGAACCATTTCCTTAAATGACATTTAAACTATGATTATTTTGAATATTACAGCTTCTGAAAAATGATTCCCTTTGTCATCAGACTAAACAGTTTTTCAGTATTTTAACCTATGATCTACCTGAAAGCTCTAGTTATTACACACCTTCATCCTTTACAACTTACACTGAATAGGGATTACATTTTACTCTAGCTTTAAAATTTCAGATATTAGGGCATTTTTATATGTCCCAATGAAGCTAATATAATGCTTTCCATATAACATTTATTCAATAAATGTCTGTTGAATAATGTCAAGCACAATAAAAGGCATCATGGCACAAGTTTGATGGTTCATAAAAAAATATATGTCCTATCTACCAATTTTTAATTTTATGTACATCAGAAGCCAGACACTGCAGTCCTTGGTAGGGATAAAAGTGATAAATCAGATGCCACCTAAGTGCATTTATAGATATGAAAGCAGTTAATTAATATGTGAAGAATTAGAGATAATTCAATATCCCATGGAGGAATAAAGGAGGATGTATAACTCTGCTTAACCAGGTGTAACACAAAGTTCTGTGCATACCGAATATAAGGCCATCTTCCATTTTTCCAATAAAAGGAGAAAAAAGTTTTCCTCCCATTTTATCAATTTTGAATTGTCAAGGAAACAAATGGCCACTTAAAACTTTTATTGGCTTAACTACAGATATTTACAACCACCTAATAAAATAATAAATTACCTTGAAAATAATACTTTTCTCCACTTTCATGTTTCATTAAAATTTTATTCAACTTCTTTACATCAGTGCCATTAACATCACTAGAATCCTTTTTCTACAGTACATTATCATTTCTAATTATTAAGATGCAGCACTTTCTGATTCTGCAATTGACGGTTATCAGAAATTTTATCATATCGAAGTATAATCCGTACAATCTTAAGACCAATGCTTTTTAATTCAACCTAAAATTATATTTATTGCATACTGTGGGTAAAATTGCAGTATTTCCAGAATCTCTCTCCTGGCCTTAGTGCATCTCCATATCAATAAGTGTTTCCAAGGGGTGGAGAGAAGTAATCCATCTCCATATTAATAAGTGATTACAGGGGGTTGGGATGCAAGAGCATTATCTGGACCAGAGAGGTTTGGTAGGATCTTTTTACAGCCAGGTCCTGAGAAGTACACAACTGCTTTTAGGCAATAATCTCTCACTTTCTCCCTATAATTGATTTTGGCGTCAAAGGTAATTTGCCCCGGGCTGAGAACATATTTTCCCCCAGAAATTACTCCTGGAAGTAGTGGGCAGGACCCCTGAACCTGAAATCTTGTCTTCATGGATGTGACCCTTGGGCGGGTTGCCCCTAGAGATGGTGGGGAGATGCCCAGTGTGAGGGCCCGGGTGGCTGCCATGGCAGAGGGTGCAGCTTCACCTGGGAGCCCCCTATCTGAGGGACTTCCAGTTGGGGAGCACCCAGTGGGGAACTGGTCTAGGGTAAAGCACCTCCTAGAGGGGTGGGCCCTTTCCCAGAATTGGGGAAGGGTGGAGACACTGGAAGCTATGGAATTAACCCTCTGTGAGACAGAAGACTGCTTGCAGGCCCTGAGTGGCCATGTGGCATCCGGGGTTGTAGGATATTTGCTTCTTGAGATACTGGAAAGGCTTATCAAGGAGAGAGACACCTCAGCGTCACTTGGAGGAACTAGCCGATGACCTACGAGATGCCCTAAAGAAAGAGAGACAGTATTGAGAAGACAAGTGGTGTTCCTGGAAGATTCCTTAGCAGCAGCAAGAGGAAAGGCAGCACAAGGACCCGCGTTGCAGGAGGCCGTGAGGGAGGGGAAGGAAAGAGCAGTGCCTTGAGCCCCAGAGATGGTGGAGGAGATGTTGGGAGAGGATGACAGGGTGGGGCCAAGGGCCGATCTGCTGCTGAGGCCACCACCCAAGGATCCAGCCTCTCCCATATTAAAGGCCCTCCTGTTGTAATTAAGAAAATAAAAATGCTAACATGGGCTCCTCAGGGGAAGGAGAGCCATCCCTTCCCAAGGTTGTGGAGCACTCCATGCCCTGCCACTAAACCAGGATGAGCTGGTGGGCATGAGTGCCCAGTATCGGCAGAAGCCCTTGAAATCTCTGCCTACATGGCTTTTGAGTCTCTGGGATATGGGGTTCGAAAACGTTATGTTGGGCTCTGAAATGGGTAGACTGGCTCCTCTGATGACTCACCCTTCCCTCTGGCAGCAGTTGCAAAGTGCCCATCATACCTCCGGGATTCAGGTGCTTCTGGATTGGCTGACAGCTGCCATCAGGACTGTTTTACCTAATCAGGGTGATTTACCACACTTACCCACTAGCTGGAAAATGTATGCAGAGCTCCAGCAGGTGTTATGGGAACTGGGTATGAAAAATATCATCTATAAAATGGACCCCAGGGCCTGATGAGTTGTTGTTCACTTAGGAATGAGAAATCTGGTGCTCCATACAGCTCCCCCATCTCTCTCTGGGTCCCTAGTGACTATTCTTGCCCCCCACATAGGGCAACCCACAAGTGAGGCTACTCGTACTTTAGCAGATCTGGGGGAGGCTGTAACAGTAAGAGCATGGAAGGAAGTACGGGTTATGACTGAAAGGAGAGGTGCAAAGGGCCCCATGAAGGTCTCGAGGACCCAGATGTGCTCTGATTTGATAAAGACCAGGGTAGTAAAAGAAAAACTAAACTTGATATGCTGCAACCCAACAGAATCCTGTTAGAAGTGTGGCACCAATTAAAGCCAGAGCAGCAGTTCCAGCAACTGAGGGCCAGGACACGGAAGCCAGAGTCAAAGCCCCATGTCTGGTCTTTGTCCCTGCAAGACTTGCTGGGGGACAGTATTCAGGGTCCGCCTGGGCCCGCATCCCCACAGGACGACGAATGGGCATCATGGTTTGACTGGGGTGGGGGGTCAAGGCCACTACCTTAGGGGACATGGTGGAGACCAGAGGCCACATGTAGAATTAGCAATTCATTGCACCCCGTGAATGTACAAAGTGTCCTGGTGCTGGTTTACACCAGGGAGGACACAGGAGCTGAACGTTCTCTGACTTATGGCAACCCTGAGTGTTTTCCTGGGATCCCTGCTGTGATAGATGGCTATGCAGGTAAGGCAATTAGAGTGAAGAAAACCCATATCCCATTGATAAAGGGATTTGCCCCCCAAATAGTAAACTGTGTATATTTCTCCCATCCCAGAATATATTTTGGGGGTAGATATCCTATAGGACCTGTGGTTACAGATAATTGCAGGTGAGTTCAGACTGAGGGTACATATGGTAAAGGCAGTTCTGAGGGGACATGCTAAGCACCCACCTGTAGCTCTGCCTGTACCCCGGCGGGTGACAAATACTAAGCAGTATAAATTGCCTGGGGGGACACAGGAAACTAGAGAAACTACAGGAGTTGGAGAAGGTGGGCATCATAAAGCCCACTCATAGTCCTCTTAATTTCCAGTGAAAAGGCTGGAGAGCTCCTGGCATATGTCCATGGATTACAGGGAATTGAATAAAGTCACACCCCTTCTGCATGTTGATGTCTCCTCTATAGCAGCCCTTATAGACACACTCAGTTATGAACTATGGATGTATCATTATGTTGTGGACCTTACTACTGTTTTCGTCTCTATTGACATAGCACAGGAAAGTCAGGAACAGTTTGCCTTCATGTGGATGGGGTCTTTGGCAGTGGCTTGAATGGACACGCCAACCTATTGGGTTCTAGTCACAACTATGAAAAGGAGCAGAGGTCTAGTACACCTTGACAGAGAAGCAACTGGCTTCTGTGTACCATGCTGTGCTGGCTACAGAGCCCATCACTGAACAGCTCCGACCAAGGTAATAACCATCTATCCCATTGCAGGGTGGATGCGAGACTGGACCCAAAGGCGACAGAGCAGCATGGCACAGATGCCTACATTTGCCAAATGGGGCACATATTTATGGCAGCATAGCGCCCTCTCCACTAGCCTCTTAAGTGGAGAACTCCAACACTTATTGGGACCAGTGATGTATACCAGAGGAAAGCAGGAAGAACTTGCTTTTGAGCCGTTGGTAGCCAGGAGTCCTTATCAGGAGGGAAAAGACCCTTGTACCTGAAGATGCTTGGTATACGGAAGGCTCCAGTTGTAGGTAGCCCATGAAGTGGAGTGCTGTGGCTTTCCATCCCAAGACTGAGACAGTATGGACAGAGGACTGATAGGTGAAGAGCTGTCAGTGGGCAGAGTTGTGGGCAGTCTGGCTCATTATCACCCAGGAGTCCTCTCCTGTAATTGTCTGCACAGACAGCTGGGATGTCTACTGGGGCTTGACCCTGTGGCTGCTGACAGGGTACCATGCCAACTGAATGGTTGGGCACCGGCCCCTTGGGAGTAAGAGTTGAGGCAAGACTAATGGGCCCTGGTCAGACTAAGACAGTTACCATGTATCATGTGACTGGCCATTTGCCTTTGGCAACCCCTGGGTATGATGAAGCAGACACACTGGTCCAGGTGCGTTGGTTAGAAGGGAAGCCTGACTCTGATGTAGCCCAATGGTTACATCAGCGTTTGTTGCTCTAATCCAGTAAGACCTTATCTTAAGTTTCAATGACCCTATTTCCAAATAAGGTCATATTACAAAGTAATGACGGTTGGGACTCAAACATACCCTTCCAGGGAACATAATTTAACCCATAACACTGGGTCATACATATGTTAAGTGTATGTTTTTAAATAACAAAAGCCAAACTGTTATTCAAAGCAGCTGTATCTTTTTGTCTTCCCTATGGCAATGCATGGGAACTCCACTACTCCACATCCCACTATTACTTGGTATGACCTGCATTTTTGTTTTTAAAAATTTAACCATTATAGTCCATGTGTGGTTATATCTCACTGTGGTTTTAATATGCATTTCCTTCACGACTAATGACATGAAGCATCACTGAAATTTATATAGCTTTGTAGGTGACATTTCTGTTCAATCTCTGGCCCATTCTTAATTGGGTTCTCTCACAACTAAGATGTAATAGCTCTTTGTATGGACCAGATAAAGTTTTTTAATCACATACAGGTTTTGCAAATATTTTCACCTTCCGGTTTGACTTTTCATTTTTTCAACAGTCTTTTATTTTGATGAAATTCAGTTTACCCATTTTTTTTCTCTTTTACCTCATGCTTTTTGTGTCTAAAGAAATCTTTGTTTAATCCAGGTCATGAAAACTTTCTCACGTTTTATTCTTAAAAGTTTTATCACTTTAGCTTCTAACACTTACATCTATGACCCATTTGGGGTTTATTTTTATACATAATGTGAGGCAAAGATCAAGGCTTAGTGTGTTGCATATTAATATTCAGTTATTCTAGAACCATCTACGGAAATTCTTTCCCTAATGAATTACCTTGGCACACTTGTCATTTATGTGTTGATCTATCTTGGGGTTCTCTATTCTGTTCCACTGATCTATATGTCTGTCCTTATGCCAATACCACATTGTTTTGATTACTGCAGCTTTCTACAACTATCTCTAGGAATCAGGTAGTATGAGTCCTCCAATTCTGTTCTTAATTTTAAAAAATTAGAATGTCCAAGATGATGCCAGCTATAAATAGGTCTTTCCATCCTGTCCATTGCAGTAAAAAATTTGGTATTTCAAAGATACCCACAAGAAAACAAGGATTAAATCTCTGCTGTTTGAAGAATCTACTGTTTTAATAACACTTACCATACTGGAGACTTACTTTAATATATACCAATAGAGTTCAAAATCACATAAAATAAATGTTGAACCCTAAGACACCTGACTACTGAAGGATCAAAAGAATTCTCTGTAAGATTATATTACCTATTATGTGACTTTCTTTCCTTCCCCATACCGCTAATACAAGAATTCTGGGAACATACAGAGTGAGATTTGTATTGGCAATAATAATCCTTTAAAAGTTGACTCATATTCTTTAGGAACACATTTAAAATACTAAAAAAGTGGTAATTTTCACATATAAAAAAATCAGTAGTTATAAGAACTATTGCAATGAAAAGAATACCTCAGGAAAAGGGATATTATATATAATATATATATATATGTATGAATGAGCTATTATACATGAGAGAATTGTCTATGTATCATTATATATTCATTATATACACTTAAACATGTACATCTATCCATTTCCATATATCATATACATCCTTGCATCATACAAATCACAGGACAATATGTATCTTGGAATTTTTTACTTGTAGGTTTCACTTTTCACTATTGATAATGGTATTGTCCTTTTAAAGAGAATGCATGCAAATACAAAGCAAAACAGTTCTTTTGTTATAATATACAAATTAAAAATCATGAATACCAGGCCCTAAAGGACTTAAAGTGATTTGAATAGTTTATGAATGATTTGTATATATTATGTAGCTTTTCTGAAGGGGATTTTGCCATTTATTTAAATAGAAGTTATCTACCTGAAATTATGCAGAATACTAGTGTCTAACTTATCTTCACTTTTCATAAATTACAGGTCTCAAACCAATTCTTCTCTGAAGTTATTATATACTGTTTAAATATGGTAACTTTAGAAAAATTTCCATGACAATGATAAAATTCTGTTTAAGGTTCAATTTCTGTTTTTATTACTCAAAACATTTTACCTAATGAAAGCCACATTTTGTCCTTCTCAATACTTGTTTTGAAACTTAAATAAAAAGTTAACAGAATTCAACATGCATAGCGAAATGTGGGGAGGGCATAAAATAATACTGTGATATGCTACCTCCAGAAAATTTCAGTGTTTTAATAATCTTATATCAAACACTTGCCCATAAATTTCAGTGGTTCTGAATCATTGCTGGGAATAAGGAAGGATATTTTAAAATTACAGTTTTTCATTTCATTTTAATTACATGTCCAAATTATGGTGACACTTCAAAATTCTTTTGTAACCAGAGACTGTAAATTTTTCTTACTTAGAAATATCAGGTTAAAAAAAAGATTTACATGCATACAAATGAGAAAGTGTTAAGAAACAAAGAACATATTCAAAAACACTCAATGTATCTGCTCTAATATTTTTTGAAATTTATCTTACCCACACTCTCTTATATACATAGGTTCCCTTTGATAGAGAGAAACTGAGTATTTAGTCAAATGATTTTTCTCTAGTCTATATATGTGAAATATACATTTTTATCAGACAGCAAAAGCTGACTCTCCAGAGAAATAAATGTCACCAATTAAAAATTAATGGTGAATATGTGTTATTTTATCAGTTGCTTCTGGATGAATAAGGCCACAATCTATTTTTCTTTTCCTTTGAAATAATGATGTTCAGTTCAGCTTTCATAGGTATTACTTCAACATAAAAGTTCATTTTATCAGAGATGTCTCCCAAAAAGCTGGGCATAGAAAATGTTCACAGTAGCACTAGAAACTACTGCTTCTTCAAAGAATAAAAACCTCAGAAGAGTCATCAGCAGCAGTTTTTGGTTTCCAGGTTTTTCTAATGGTGTCTCCCTGATGCAGGTTTCCCAATGCAGAACATAATCCTTGGATGATAAGAACAAGTTATACATGGCTTGTACTTCCAAATGGGCATTTGTGAGCCTAGCAAACTTTGAATTAGACAGAAATGGTAATACTAAAAAAGTCATTAGTCTAGAACCATTTAAATCAGAAAAGATGCTGACTGGAGTTAAACTGTTCCATGGTCCTGTGTTATAACAAGAGGACATTAAGGCATTAACTTCTTTAAGCAGGAATGATAAAATTTAAAGGGAACCATAAGAAAATAGAAATAGTGTGTATCTTCCAAAAAATAGATAGAAAAAAAATGAAATCAAAGAATAAAACTACCTCAGAAGTAAAAAGCCTTGGATAAATTTAAAAAGGAAGGAAGAAAAGTTGGGGGAGGGCAGTGGGATAGGAGAAAAGTGAGACAGGTATAGGAAAGGACAGAACAACAGAAGTATAAAAGTAAGATGGCAGAAACAAGCCCCCAACCACACAATAAATATAAATGGATCATTTTTCAGAGATTATCAAACTGAATACACACACACACACACACAATAAAACGGTAGTTTTAAGACAAAAAACAAAAGCTATAAAGATAAATGTTCCAATTTACTGAGATATATTTTCAACTTGCTTTACCTAACAAAATAGCTTCAAGATACCTTGCTAAGGATCAGACAAATGCACACATTTCCACACCTTCTTTTGTTAAGCCAAGCAGACAAAAAAAAAAAAAGAAAATATAAAACATCTGAACTATGCAATTACTAAGCTTTATATAATGGGCACAGAGAACTATTGGACTATATACCTAACAATCAGAGAAGACACCTTTTTCTCAAACATACTGGAAATACTTACATCTAACAGTGCCTTAGGCCAACAAACAATCTTATTATTTTTATTATTTTTAAATCACAGAATCAGAGGAACTACAAAAGCAATATTTACAGGTAAATTTACAATTTGGAAGCATACATTAAAGAAGAAAAGCTGAAGAAAAGATAAACACTCAACCTAAAAAATTACAAAAGCACAGTCTTAAGCTACAATAAGTAAGTTATGAAAGTAAGAATATAAAGTAGTGAAACAGGACACAAACACAAAATAGAGAATCAACAAAGGTTTTTTTGTTTGTTTTAGCCAAGACTAATAAAATATACAAAACCAACAAGACTTAGAGAAAGAACAGACATCAAAAAATCTTAAAATAATGGTCCCATTCTTTAAAAAAGTACCACCTACCAAAAGAAACAGAATAGAATACTGCTACAATTGATAGAAATGGTTTGGCAGTTAATATCTTTTTCCCACCCCAAACACCCAAATCCAAATACTGTTTTACAGGAGTTCTATAACATTTTAAGCAAAACATCATTTCATCCTTAAGATTGTCTGGAGGATGAAAAAATTTATCTTCTGAGGCCAATATAACCTTGATATTAAAAACTGGCTAATAAGGTACAATTTTAAAGAGTTAAAACCTAATCTCAATAATAAACAGAGATGCAAAACTCTTACTAAAAAACCACATCCAAGAGTGTATAATAGAGTATCTTGACTAAATTGGGAATGTAAAGTTTGATATTAGAAAAACATACAAATACAATTTCTCACTATTAATAGATTAAAGGAAAACCATATGATTATTTCTTTTGACAGCAGATAAGCATTTGATAAATTTAAAACCCAATGATTTTACATAAGAACACCCACAAAACCAATCAAAATACCTTCATAGAAAACTAGAAAAAGGAAGGATTTCAATAACTGGTAAAAGCCTACAGCAAACATCATTTTCAAAGATGAAAATCTGTAGTACTCTTATTTAAAACCTGGAACATTACAGGAGGCCCCTTACAATTTGGTGGGTCTGGACATTACCATAAAAAAAATAACTAAAAGAAAAACGGATTCAAAAAAGAAAGAAAACTCTCATTCAGAGAGTTTTTTATTTACATAGAAAGCTCAAAAAATGTATAAGCAAATTATTAAATTTGATAAACAGGTTTAGGTAAGATTGCTAGATACAAAGACAATAGAAAAAATCAATTTCTATATAGCAGAACAGGAACAGACTGAAATTTTTATATAATGCAATTTACCATGCCATCAAAAATATTAAGTATCTAGGAACAAATCTAACAGAAGATGTGCAATACTTATCTAGAACAAATTTTAAAACTTTAACTGTAATCAAAGACGTCCCCAATTATAATGGTGTGATGTTTATGGACTCAACATTTTTAAGAATTTCACTTATCCCTAATTTGAAAAACAAATTCAATGCAATTCCAATAAAAATCACAATAAAAATTCTTCAAGGAATTTGATAAGCTGACTCTCAATTTCTATGAATAAGTTGTGCAGCTCCTGATGAAGGTTTAGATTCTTGCCCTACCAGACATCAAGTCTCATTAGAATTACAATAATTAAAAAACAGCATCATATACTATTTGTGCAGAAATAGACAACTTGATGAATAAAACAGAAGAGTCTAGCACAGAATCATTCAAATATAGAATCATGAAATGACAGAGCACTCCTGCCAATGGAGGGATTATTCAATAAATGGCACTAGAACAAATAGTTATCCATTTGGGGAAAAATGCAATTGGACCACTAACCTACACTGTCCAAAGAAACAATTCCAAATAAATTTAAAATAAATATGGGGGCCAAGCCTTTAAAAATACAATATTTATTATCATCTTCAAAACGTTGGTGCAGGTAAAGGTTCTTAATGACTTAATTAAGCACCAACCATACAAGAGACTGATATAACAAAACACATTTCACAGAAATGAAAGTTTGAATGAAAGATGAACATTAAAGTTCAACATCAATACTGGTCAGGAAAACACAAAATTAAACCATGACAAGATACCATTTTTTATACACATGCATTAGGAAAAAAATCAAGAAGTCTGAAAACTGCCAGTACTGAAAAGCAAATAGAGCTAAGGGAATTACTGCACTCTGCTGATGAGACTGTACAATGGCAATGACTAATTTGACATTATGTCACATGATACATATGCACATACCCTGTGACTCCAGCTAGTCCACTCCTATATATACAACTGAAGGATTTACTCCTTATGCAGAACACATATTAAATGATCCTCACATTAAAACTGCTCATAGCAACAAAATAAACACTGAACACACAATATTCCCTACTACAGATTATATCATAGTCACATGATGTAGTATACAGCTGTGAAATTTAGTGAACTATAGCTACATGCTATTGACTCAAATACTTCTTGAAACAAGATTTAAGAGAAAAAGTTCTGCTTCAAGATGGCAATGTACTCAAACTAATTTCTTCCCAAGGATATACTAAATCTACAGCTACATATGGAACAATTCTTTCCAAAGGAAACCCAATAGTCAAGCGATTCTTACACATCAGGTGAATGAGAAAAACCCACACTAAAATGCACACAAGAGGCTGAGACACAATCTTGCTATAAACCACATCTAAGGCTGAGTGACCCACTGTATGAAAAAACTCCTAACTCCAGTCTACTACTTGAGGAGGAAAAGGTTGCTTCCCCTGTTCTTGAGGAGTAAAGGGTTTAAACTCCACATGTGACACAACAACATTTAAGACCTGCACCTAAGGGATGGGCCCACAAATCAACTTTGAAAGCCAGTGGGACATGTGTCCACAAGACCCACAGGGTGACTGCAGACTGAGAAACAGTTCTTGAAGGGCTCACAGAGACTCATGAGGCTACACCACAGGGCCGAGCCCAGAAGCAGCTGACTGAAATACCCTGTCATTCTATGAAAGAGACCTATGTGCTAGTCTTGAAGCTTCTATGTGAGGGTCCAGCATCTTATTTAACACGCATTTAGGGGCCTAATGAAATACTCTCCAAAGAATACAAAGGCTGGCAGATGTCATCTTTCCTCTCTCCCTTTACCTTGCTTCAGGCTGCCACTATCTCCTGTAAAGGAGCGTGTGCACATGTCTGGTGCCCCAGTTAACAGTGGGGCTTGTGTTCATTGGTTGACAGGTGGTAGCAAACAATGAAACAGTTCTTACTTGGCTATCTTCCTAGGGTTCTCAGAAAGGGCAGACAGAATACCCACCTCCCAATCTTCCCCTGAAAGAGGTATATGTGTATACTTAAAAAGATATTACCTTGGAGTTCGTCTTCCAGTAAGACTAAATCTAGGTGCTGAGACATTCCTGGTTGGGACAATGACAGGTGTTGACACACCCTGAACTACTGGAAGCAACTAAGAATAAAGTAGGCTGCTTGGACAATCACAAGGTTTGAAAGATAGCTAAGAGCTAGGGCAGGGTTGAGCAATAATAAGGTTCATTTCTGACATGAGACCACACCTTTACGAAAGGAGGCCATTTAATTTAATGCACAGAAACCAACACAGTCAAGGAAGATGAAGAAACGGAGGACTATATTCCAAATAACAGAAAAGCTAAAACCTTAGAGAAGACCTAGAACAAGATAAAACATCAGAAAAAGACTTTTAATGAAACAGAGATAAGTGATTTACCTGATAAAGACTTCAAAATAGCAGTATTTTAGAAGTGGTATATTAAAAAGATGCTCATTGAGATCAGGAGAACAATGCACAAACAAAGTGAGAATTTCAATTGAGACAAAATATAAGTGCAAAAAAGAAATCAGAGCTGAAGAATATAAAAACTGAAAAATACAAGGGGTGGGGATTCAACAAGGCACTAAATGAAAGAAAAGAAAGGATCAGTGAACGTAAAGACAAGACAGTGGAATTCATCCAATCAGAGCAGCAAAAAAGGAAAAAGATGGAGTGAAGATAGCCTAAGGGACTTATGAGAGAACATCTGTAGACCAATATTCAAATTACAGGAGTTCCAGAAGGAGAAGAGAGAAAGAGAAAGGGGCATAAAACTTTTTTGAAGAAATAATGGCTGAAGACTAAACCTGTGGAAGGAAGTAGAAATACAGATCCAGGAAGCAAAATAAGACCCAGAAAGTACCAAAAAAGGTAACTCCAAAGAGAACCACACCAAGATACATCCTAACTAAAAAGCCAAAAGTAAAAAACAAAGAATCTTAAAAGCAGCAAGAGAAACAACTTGTAATATACAAGGTAACCCCCATAAGACTACGGGGCAGAAACTCTGAAGGACAGAAGGGAATGGAAAGATACATTCAAAATGCTAGAGATGGGAAGTGGGGGAGGTGGAGGCCAACCAAAAATGATCTACTGGCAAAGTTGTCCTTCAGAATTGGAGAGATTAGAGTTTCTCAGGTAAGTAAAAGCTAAAGGAGTTCATTACCACAAAACTGCCCTTACAAGGACTTTTCTTCAGATGAAATGAAAAGGTGCTAATTATTTATAAGAAAACATATTAAGTACAAATATCATTGGTAAAGTAAATATATAGTAAAATGCAAAGCTATTTAATGCTCTAAAGGTGGTGGGTTAATCACTTATGAAGCTAGTTTGAAGATTAAAAGTATTGAAAATCACAACTAAAAATTTGTTAATGGATACATAAAGACAAGATATAAATGATAAAATCAAAAATATAAAACATGGGGGAGGGGTATAAAAATGTACATATATCAAAAAATATAAAACATGGGGGAGGGGTATAAAAATGTACATACTTAGAATGTGCTTGAAGTTAAGTTGCTATTAACTTAAAAGGACTGTATTTAATGTAAGCCTCATGGTAGCCAGAAAGCAAAACCTATGGTGCATGTGCAAAAGCTAGAGAAAGGAATGTAAGCATCCACTACAAAGATAAACCACAAAGTAGAAAGAAAAAAATTCCCCAATCAAAAGGCATGGACTATATGAATGAAAAAAAAAAAAACCCACAAACTTGTCTATATATGCTGACTGTGAGACTTGTTTCAGATGTATGAGAACATAACAGTATGAAATGAAAGGGATAGACAAAGAATCCATGCAAATGGAAAGAAAAAAAACTAGGTCAGCTATACTTACATATAAGACAACATAGTCTTTAAGACAAAGAGTATAATAATAAAGGGACAATCTAGTAATAGGATACAACATTTGTAAATATTTATGCACCCAACCTAGGAGGTCCTAAATATACAAGGCAAACGCAGACATAAAAGGAGAAATAGCAATATAATAACAGTAGGGGACTTTAATACTCACTTTCATCAACGGATAGATCATCCAAACAGAAAATCAATAAGGAAACATTGTCCTTAAATGACACATTAGACCAGATGGACTTAAATACACAGAATATTCCATTCAAAAGCAACAGAATACACATTCTTCTCAAGCACACATGGAACATTTCCAGGATAAATCATAACCAGGCTACAAAACAAGTCTTGGGAGTATTCGAGAAGACTGAATTCATAATCAAGCATCTTTTCCAAACACAATGGTATGCAAATAGAAATCAATTACAAAAAGAAAACTGGAAAATTTACAAGTATGTATGTAGAGTGTAAACAATACGCTTTTTTTTAAACAACCAATGGGTCAAAGAATAAATCAAAAAAGTAAAAAGTACCTTGAGACAAACGAAAATGGAAATAAAATGTACCAAAACTGATGAGATGCAGCAAAATCAGTTCTGTGAGGGAAGTTCATAGCAATTAATGCCAAAAATAAGAAATAAGAAAGATCTCAAACAACCTAACTTGACACCTCAAAGAACTATAAAAAGAACAAACTAATCTGAAAGTCAGCTGAAGGAAATAAAGAGTAGAATAAATAATAGAGAATAAAAAGTCAAAGAAAAGATCAAGGAAACTAACAGGTGGAGTTTTGAAAAGATAAAATGACAGACCTTTAGTTAGACTCACTAAGGAAAAAAGAGAACAAGTGGACAAAGAGAAGAAATGAATAAATTTCTAGAAACGTACAACCTACCAAGACTGGGTCACAAAAAAAACCAGAAAATCTGAATAGACCAATTCCAATAAGAAGTTTGAATCAGTAATCAAAACTTCCCAACCAACATAAGGCCAGGACCACAAGGCTTCACTGGTGAATTGTACCAAACATTTAAAGAATACCAATCCTTCTAAACTCTTCCAAAAAAACTGAAGAGAAGGTAACATTTCCAAACTCATTTTACAAAACTAGCGTTACTGATACCAAAGGCAGACAAGGATACTTTTCTTGTAAAAAAAGAAAATTACAGGGCAATATCCCTGATGAACATAGATGCAAAAATTCTCAACAAATATTTTAGCAAACGAAGCTCAACAATATATCATACACCATGACCAGGTAGGATCTGTTCCTGGGATGCACGATGGCTCAATGTACAGAAATCAATCAATGTGACACATCACATTAACAAAAGGAATGATAAAAATTATATATCATCTCAATAGATGAAGAAAAAGCATCTGACAAAATTCAACATCAATTTATGATAAAAAATCTCAAACCAGATATAGAGAGACCATAACATAATAGAGGCCATATATGACAAGCCCACAGCTAACATCATACTCAGTGGAGAAGAGCTGAAAGCTATCCCTCTAAGATCAGGAACAAGACAATGATACCCACTCTCATCACTTTTATTCAACGTAATATTGGAAGTCGAAGCCAGAGCAATTAGGCAAGATAAAGAAAAGGCATCCACGATGAAAATAAAGAAGTAAAACTCTCAACTCTATTTTCAGTGATCTTATCTCTATAAACACTAAAGAAAACCCTAATGACTTCACCATAAAAACCATTAGAACTATTAAACAAATTATATTGCAGAATACTATATCAATACACAAAAATCAGGTGAATTTGTATACACTAGTAAAGAACTATTTCCATTTTCAACTGAATAAAAAATAGTAATACCTAGGAATAAATTTAACTAAGGAGGTAAAATTTAACTATAGTACACTGAAAACTCTAAGGCCTGATGAAAGAAACTGAAGATGATACAAATAAATGGACAGATATTCTTACAGACTGAAAGAATGCTATTAAACTCCATACTGTCCAAAGCAATCTACAAATTCAATGTAATCCCTATCAAAATTCCAATGACATTTTTCATAGAAACAGAACAATCCTAAAATCTGTATGAAATTACAAAAGACCCCAAACAGCCAAAACAATCTTGAGAAAGAAGACCAAAGCTAGAGGCAACACACTTCCTAATTTTGAATTTTAAGGCTATAGTAATCAAGCCAGTATGGTATTGGCACAAAAACAGATAAATGAAATAAATGGAATGAAATAGAGAGTCATAAATAAACTCACACATATAAGGTCAATTAACTTGCAACAAAGAGTCATGAATATACAATACTGAAAAAAGAGTCTTTTCAGTAAATGGTTCTACAAAAGAAACTAGACCACTATCACAAAAAATAAGTGTTGGCAAGAATATGGAGAGAAGAGAATCTTTGCACACCACTGATGGGAATGTAAACTTGTGCAGCCATTATGGAAAATAGTATGGAGGTTCCTCAAAATATTAAAAGTAGAACTACCATATGATCCAGCAATTTCACTTTTGAGTATTTATCCAAAATAAACAAAACACTAATTTAGAAAAATATAATGAAACTGACTCAGAAAGATATATGCACCCCTGTGTTCACTGCATTATTTACAATAGTCAAACTATGGAAGCAAATTAAGTGTCCATTGACAGATGAATGGATAAAGATACTGTGATGTGCATATGTGCATTTACACATTCTTGTATTTATATTACATATATTATTCAACCATAAAAAAAATGAAAACTTGCCATTCGTGACAACATGAATGGACTTGGAAGGCATTTGCTAAATAAACAAGACACAGAAAGAAAAATATTTTATGATCTCACTTGTATGTGGAATTTCAAAAAATAAAAAGCCAAAAACAACCCCACTCCCCCAACACAAAAAAAGCAAAAAACAAAACTGAACTCATAGACACTGAGAACAGATTAGTGGTTGCCAGAAGTAAGGAGTATGAGGACTGGGAAGATGGGTAAAAGTGGTGAGCAGGTACAAAATTCTAGTTATAAAATGAATACGTCCTGGCCATGTAGCGCACAGTATGGTGACTATAGTTAACAACAATGTATTTATATTTGAAGTTGCTAAGTGAATAAATCTTAAAAGCTCTCATCAGAAGAAAAAATTTTTTTAACTATGGGTGTTTATGGATGCCAAGTAGACTTAATGTGCTGATAATTTTCATAATATATACATATATTAAGTCAATTTCATACCTGAAACTTATTACATAATATTATACATTAAGTATATATCATTAAAAATATTTTTTAAATAACAAGAGAAAAACATGATTGTATAAGTCTAATTACATTATAGTACCAACTATATAATATCCAAAATAAGCAAAAGATAAACTGTTTAGGAATACATACAGAACCTACATTTTTAAAAATAGTAAGGGAATAATTTTTAAAACTCTCATACAGGTTAGTTGAAGTAAAGGACTGCATAGAATGGACCCCATAGATGGATTCAGTGATGTACTGTAGTTCTTAAATTAGTTGATACGTCATTGGTGTTTATTATTATCCTGCACAGCATGTCACACCTATTCTTTTCTATGCATTATATGGTGTGTGGATACTTAATAATAAGAGTATACTTACATACAAAATAAAAGCGTATACTTTTTCTGTAGAATCAAATGACTAGGAAAACAGTTATAGTAATAGTAGAGTGGGAAATAGCAAATAAAACCTGGGAGAGAATTTGGGCTCTTCTGCCACTCCAAAAGACCTTTAAAAGATATAATATGCTCCAGTACTCTCGCTTTTCATGATTATATATTGGCTTTTATTTTAGACCTCAAAAAAATTTTTCTAGTTTTCATAATGCCATAATGCACAAATGACAAAATTTTTAAAAGTCTACCCATGAATGAATTATTACATTTTTTAAGTTAAATCTCAGAAGTAAATTACTTTACATCTATGACTTCCTGGTAAGATCTTTTCATTCAATGGGTCAAACAGTTCTACTTTCAAATTTGGCATTTTTAATTATGGTTAACCATGCCTCTCATTTCAAACAAGAGGTTTGGCTGGCCAGTATGTAGTTATATCTTATTTGGAAAAGCAAAAAAGCAGGATATTGTGACTATAAAACCTGCCCACACTTTTTATTACAATCTACCTTTTAAGATTTAATTTATATACACATAAATATACATATGTATTTTACAAAGTGAAATTCACCTGTTATAAAATATACAACCTTTAATTTTAAAAGCTGAAGATAACATTTTAAAGGGAGAATTTAGAACTAAGAAAACTTGAATAAATTTTTAATGAAAATACTAGAAATTCCCCTATGCAGTATAAATTAGGAATATATGAAATTAACCATTCAGATATTCTGCAATATTTTCATTCACAAATCTTATTATTAACAAATAATTATCATCATAAGAGAGAGATTTTTCACTGATTAGTAAAATCCGAGTCAGAACATTTAAAATAAAAATTGCTTGGGTAACTGGTTGTCAACCTTAACTTTATAATAACCACAGAAATTATACAAAATGTCCTATGGTAAATAGACTCAATTCAGCCATAAATTTAAATCAGCATCAAATTAATATAAATTTATTGGCAATATATGTACAATAGACTCAATACTGCTATTGCCACAAATTTCATTAAACATAATCATATTGATACAAAAGACAGTATAGGCAATCCAGTTTAGATAATGTAGTGTACTTGAAGAGATGCTGAAACAAATCTTACACAAAAAGGCCAGAGTCAAACATTTAAACTAATGACATTATTAAAACCTGAAGAACACTAACTATCATCTAATAATTCCCATTATATGTAGCTCACCCCCTTCTATTTTCCTAACTTTTGGAAGACACTTCCCCAGCATTATCACAAATTGGTTGAAAGATCTAATAACTAGTTAACAACAACAACAAAAAAAACCACACACAGAAGTGCTTCTCCACTACTTTCAGGAAGATAAGATGAAGAAACCAGCAGACATCAAAATGCTCTACAGGACACTGCAGTTCTCTTTTCAGGAAATTTAACTGAAGGATCTATTTACCTAGAGTTTATTCAATGTCTTCTTACATTAAAAAAGAAAATAGCAGATTACAAGAATATGCCAAAATAATTTATATAATATGTAGTATAACATCGGCTATACTCAAAAACATGTTTTTCTGTTTCTAAGAAAAATGTCTACAATATTAGCCTCAAATCATTATGTTCAAAATTTTTTATTAAATCTTCCAAAGGGTTTTAGTCTTTTTGTTTTTCCTGCTGTTTTAATTAATACATCTTAAGTATTCATTATCTCAATAAATTTATTAATACTTTAGCAAAAGTCCCTTCATTCTGTCATAATTTTGTTTATTAACTACTCTGCTGACCTGCTAAATGAAAGAAAATTGCTCCTTTGTATAGCTCAAATTTTAGCATTTTTTTGAACACTAAAAACAATTTTTACAGATTTTAGATAAAATGTTAGTACAAGGCATTAAACAAGATGGTGGTGTGAGAAGTGAGGCAGAAACCTCCTCCCAAAAAAACATGTAACACAAAATTACAACAAATACAACTAAACTTGAAAGAGCGACTGGAAAGAAGACTGCAACAAGATGGCCAACATGTGGGGAAAAGAAAAGACCTCACTGAAAAGGGTAAAGTAGCAAAGCAGCAATCCGGAGGAACCCAAGCCCTCCCCCAAACCCAGCTCACTGGCGAGAGGAAGAGAAAGGGAGCGGGGAGGAAACAGAAGCACAGGACTGCTTAACACCCAACCCTGGAGATCTGCTCCAGGAGCACAAACCCACAATTGTTGGTGCTGTGGAGATGAGTAGGGTTGGAAAGCAAAGACAGGTGGAATACACAGACTGAGATTCCAACCTCTTGTAGAGAACAGGTACCCAGAACCAGCTGTTCTGGGACAAAAGAAAGCCGGGCACTTTGAAAGATGTCACAACGGCGAGAGGGTTGCTAAAGGGGCAAGGATTACACAGAGCTTGCTGTTCAGGAGAAAGGACAGGTGGACAAAATAGTCCCAGCACACTCTGCCCAGCAGACTGGGACTTTCAGGAGCAGAGAGTTGCCCCCTTGGCTGGCAAAGCAGTGCCAAGGCCCCCCAGTGGGACACAGCCTGCTGCTCCTTCCTCCTGGCTGGCCCCAGTTGGCAAACCTGATGCTCCCCACACTGCGCACCAGACCAGCTGGAGGGCAGCCCCACCAACGGCAGCTACAAGGGTGTAGCATAGAGGCTCCTCCCTGCACACTTGGTCCACTGGCCCTGGCAGTGGACACAGGAACTACAGCTGGAAAGCAGGAAAGACCTCTTTCCTCCTCCAGGCAGGCACCGGCATCATGAGCCTGTGACTCCCCCCATCGCTCCAGGGACTGGGCAGGTCCAGAGAGTACAGCTTGTGGGCAGTAGAGGTCTCCGCCTACACAGTAATCATTAGAAATATAAAACGGCAAAAGAACCTGGTACAAATCAAAATCCCACAAACATCAGAAAGAGGGCTAAGTAAACCGGAAATCACCAATCTTTCTGCAAAAGATTTCAAAATAAAAATTAAAAACATGCTCACAGAGCTACAGAAAAAAAGGTCAAGACCTCAGGGAGGACTTCAAGAAGGAGACAGAAACTTTGAAAAGTACAGTATCTGAAATGAAACATCCAATGAAGGGATTTAAAAGCAGATCAGATGAGGTAAAGGAGACAGTAAATGAAACAAATTATAGATCAGGAATATAAAGAAGCTGAGGCACAGAGAGAAAAAACGATTGCTAGGAATGAAAGAATATTAAGAGAACTGTGTGACCAATCCCAAGGGACAATATTTGCATTATAGGGGTACCAGAAGAAGAATAAGAGAGAAAAATTGATAGAAAGTCTCCTTGAGGAAATAATTGCTGAAAACTTCCCCAACCTGGGAAGGAAATAGTCTCTCAGGCCATTGAAGTCCACAGATCTCCAAACACAAGGGACCCAAGGAACACAATATGAAGACATATAATAATTAAAATGACAAAGATCAAGGACAAGGACAGAGTATTAAAAGCAGCCAGAGAGAGAAAAATGATCACCTACAAAGGAAAACCCATTAGGCTATCATCAGACTACTCAGCAGAAACCTTATAGGCCAGAAGGGAGTGGCATGATATATTTAATGCAATGAAACAGAAGGGCCTTGAAACAAGATGTACTCCACCCAGCAAGATTATTGTTAAAATTTCCAGCAGGAATTAAACAATTTCCACATAAGCAAAAGTTGAGGGAATTTATCTCCCACAAATGGTCTCTACAGTGTATTGTGGAGGGACTGCTATAAATGGAAGTGCTCCTAAGGCTAAAGAGCTATCACCAGAGAAAATAAAACCACAGTAAAAGAAGCAGACCAATGAACTACTAAGCAAATGCAAAATTAAACCAACTATCCACAAAGTCAGTCAACGGATACACCAAGAGTACAGAATATGATAGCTACTATATAAAGAGTGGAAGAGGAAGAAAAAAAAGAATCTTTAGACTGCTTGACATAGTGTACTGTGTAAGTTAAATTAAAATGCCAGACACTAAGGAAGCTGCCTTTAAACCTTTGGTAACTACAAATCTAAAGCCTATAATGGCAGTAAGTATGTATCTGTTGATAATCAACCTAAATGTAAATGGACTGAATGCACCAACCAAAAGAAATAGAGTTACAGAATGGATTAAAAACAAGGCCCATCTATATGCTGCATACAGGAGACTCACTTCAAACCCAAAGACATACATAGCCTAAAAGTGAAGGAAAGGAAAAGATATTTCTTGCAAATAACAGGGAGAAAAAAGCAGGGGTAGCAGTACTTATATCAAAAATAGCAAAATAGATTTCAAAACAAAAAAAGTAACCAGAGACAAAGAAGGTCATTATATAATGATAAAAGGGAGAGTACAACAAGAAGATATAATCACTAAAAATATCTATGCACCCAACATAGCAGCACTTAAATATGTGAAACAAATACTAACAGAATTAAAGAGGGAAACAGAATGCAATGCAGTCATGTTAAGACACTTCAACACACCACTCACTGCAAAGGACAGACCAACCAGAGAGAAAATAGGTAAGGAGACAGAGGCACTGAACGATGCATCAGAACAGATGGACCTAACAGACATCTACAGAACATTCCACCCAAAAGCATCAGGATACACATTCTTCTCAAGTGCAGAGGGAACATTTTCCAGAATACACCACACACTAGGAAACAAAAAAAGCCTCAGTAAATTCAGAAGGACTGAAATTGTACCAACAGCTTCTCAAAAGACAAAGGTATGAAACTAGAAATAAATTATGCAAAGAAAACAAAAAAAGCCCACAAACACATGGAAGTTTAACAACATGCTTCTAAATAATCAATGGGTCAATGACCAAATAAAAACAGAAACCAAGCAATATATAGAGACAAATGAAAATAACAATTCAACACCCCAAAATCTATGGGGCGTAGTAAAGGCACTTCTAAGAGCAAAGTATATAGCAATACAGGTTTACCTCAAGAAAGAAGAACAATACCAAATGAACAGTCTAAACTCACATTAATGAAACTAGAAAAAGAAGAACAAATGAGGACCAAAGTCAGTAGAAAGAGGGAAATAATAAAAATCAGAGCAGAAATAAATAAAATTGAGAAGAATAAAACAATAGAAAGAGTCAATGAAACCAGGAGCTGGTTCTTTGAGAAACAAACAAAATAGATAAACCCTCAAGCAGACTTACCAAGAAAAAAGAGAGTGTACACACATAAACAGATTCAGAAATGAGAATGGAAAAATCACTGTGGATACCACAGAAATACAAAGAATTATTAGAGAATACCATGAAAAATTAGATGCTAACAAATTGGATAACCAAGAAGAAACGGACAACTTTCTTGAAAAATACAAACATACAAACTTCCCAGGAAGAAACAAAAAAAAATTGAACAGAACAATTACCAGCAATGAAATTGAATTAGTAATCAAAAAACTACCTGAGAACAACATTCTGGACCAGATGGCTTCACTGTTGAGTGAAGACCTAATATCCATCCTCCTCAAAGTTTTCCAAAAAGTTAAGAGAAGGGAATACTTCCAAACGCATTCTATGAGGCCAGCATCACTCTAATACCAAAACCAGGCAAAGACACCACAAAAAAACAAAATTACAGATCAATATCCCTGATGAGTATAGATGAAAAAATCCTCAACAAAATATTAGCAAACTGAATTAAAAAACACATCAAAAGATCATCATGATCAAGTAGATTTAGTCCAGGGATGCAAGGATGGTACAATATTCAAAAATCCATCAACATCATTCACCACATCAACAAAAAGGATAAAAACCACATAATCATCTCCATAGATGCTGAAAAAGTATTCAACAAAATTCAATATCCATTCATGATAAAAACTCTTAACATAATGGGAAGAAGGCAAGTACCTCAATATAATAAAAGCCATATATGACAAACACACAGCCAACATCATACCTAACAGTGAAAACCTGAAAGCTTTTTCCTTAAGATCAGGAAGAAGACAAGGATGCCTACTTTCCCCACTTTTATTCAACATAGTATTGGAGGACCTAGGCAAGGTAGGTAATCAGACAACACAAAGACATAAAAGGCATCCAGGATGGTAAGGAGGAAGTTAAACTGTCACTGTTTGCAGATAACAAGATGTTGTACATAAAAAACCCTAAAGAAGCCACCCCAAAACTATTAGAATAAGTGAATTCAGCAAACTTGCAGGATACAAAATTTATACAGAGAAATCTGAAAAACAATTCCATTTACAATTGCAGCAAAAAGAGTAAAATACCTAGAAATAAACCTAACCAAGGAGGTGAAAGACCTATACCCTGAAAACTACAAGACACTCATGAAAGAAATTAAGGACAGCAATAAATAGAAATACATCCTGTGCTCTTGAATAGAAATAATATTGCCAAAATGGCCAACCTGCCTAAAGCAATATATAGATTCGATGCAATCCCTATCAAAATACCAACAGCATTCTTCAATGAACTAGAACAACTTGTTCCAAAATTCATAAGGAACCTCAAAAAACCCCAAATAGACAAAGCAATTGTAAGAAGGAAAAATAAAGCTGGGGTATTATGCTCCCCAACTTCAAGCTCTCCTACAAAGCCACAGTAATCAAAACAATTTAGTACTGGCACAAGAACAGACCCATAGACCAATGCAAAAGACTAGAGAACCCAGATATAAACCCAAGCATATATGGTCAATTAATATATGATAAAAGAGCCATGGACATACAATGGGGAAATGACAGCTTTTTCAACAACTAGTGTTGGCAAAACTGGACAGCTACATGTAAGAGAATGAAACTGGATTATTGTCTAACTCCAAACACAAAAGTAAACTCAAAATGGATCAAAGACCTGAATGTAAGTCATGAAACCATAAAACTCTTAGAAGAAAACATAGGAAAAAATCTCTTGAATATAAACATGAGCAACTTTTTCCTCAATGCATCACCTCAGGCAAGGAAAACAAAAAATGAACAAATGGGACTACATCATGCTAAAAAGCTTCTGTACAGCAAAGGAGACCATCAGCAGAACAAAAAGGCATCCTACAATATGGGAGAATATATCTGTAAATGACATATCCGACAAGGCGTTAACATCCAGAATATATAAAGAACTCACATGCCTCAATACCCCAAAAGCAAATAACCCTATTAAAAAATGGGCAAAGTGTATGAACAGACACTTCTCCAAAGAAGATATTCAGATGGCAAACTGGCACATGAAAAGATGCTCCACATTGCTAATTATCAGGGAAATGCAAATTAAAACCACAATGAAATATCACCTCACACCAGTTAAGATGGCCAACATAGAAAAAAATAGGAACAACAAATGCTGGCGAGAATGAGGAGAAAGGGGGTGAACCCTCCTACACTGCTGGTGGGAATGTAAACTAGTTCAACCATTCTGGAAAGCAGTATGGAGGAGGTTCCTCAAAAAACTATAAATACCATTTGACCCAGGAATCCCACTCCTAGGAATTCTTCTAAACAAAACAATATCCTTGATCCAGGAAGACATATGCACCCCTATGTTAATCTCAGCACTATTTACAATAGCCAAGATATGGATGTAACCTAAGTGTCCATCAGTAGATAAATGGATAATGAAGAGATGGTAGGTACATATACACAATGGAATATTATTCAGCCATAAGAAGAAAACAAATCCTACCATTTACAACAATGTGGTTGGAGCTAGAGGTTATTATGCTTAGTGAAATAAGCCAGGCAGAGAAAGACAAGTACCAAATGATTTCACTCATTTATGGAGTAAAACAAGAAAGCAAAACTGAAGAACAAAACAGCAGCAGACTCACAGACTCCAAGAAGGGACTACAGGTTACCAAAGAGAAGGGTGTGGGGAGTGTGGGTGGGATGCAGGAAGAAGAGGATTAAGGGGCATTATGATTATCACACATAATGTAGGTGGGTCACAGGGAGGGCAGTATAGCACAGAGAAGACAAGTAGTGACTGTATACCATCTTACTATGCTGATAGACAGTGACTGCTATGGGGCATGGGAGGGGGTTTCTTGATAATATAGGTGAATGCAATAACCACATGTTGCTCTTGTGAAACCTTTATAGCACTGTGTATCAGTGATTCCTTAATAAAAAAATATTAGTACAAGTTTCCATAAATCCATTTCCTGCTCTTTTCAATATTGTTTCCATACAAAGTTGAGCATTTTAAAAATAAGAAAGGGCTATACATTGACATTACACTTGTTCTTACAGAGGGTATGATATAAACTCACATTTTTTTGTTTTATTGCATCTAACAGATTGTCACTAAAATGATTCCTTACTGCTAATATATGTAGATGTGACCCTGGAAGATTATAAACAGCCAATAATATAATTCAAATTCATAATTAATTTAATAAGATGATTCCATATTTCCATCATCTCTGAGACAATTCAATAAACATACAATGGTAGTCATTTGAATCCAGAAAAAAAGGTGACATATGTAATATAGCAATTATAATTAAGGGTACTTCTTAGATACTCTTCAAGAAAATATCCCTAAGCGCACATATTCCAGGCAATTATACCTGTTTCCATAATAAATACTGAAGGAAAATACCAAAGTTACCTTACTTTATTAGGAAAACACATTTTAACATCAACTACTGGGGGAAAACCTTCAATGACAAAATTAACATGACACTGAAAATGACATTTATTTGTATATAAAATATTGGCAGTAAAAATGAAAACATTTTCAGAAAACACACTTCACTGCCTTCTGTGTTAATAAGAGCAAGATTATTGGTCTATGCAGGAAAGTGTCTACGCTTGTGATTATATTTAGGCATTCAAGTATATGGGCAAAGTGGTTTGGACCCACAAATGCCTAGATCCACCCTAAATCCTAACCGTACCTCTAAACACTACTGTCCCTAAAACTTACGTATTTTGAACTCTGAGAATACTGCCAACTTTGGTGTCAAAACCTACTCATGTGGTTTTGGATTAAAGATGGCGGCATGAGAGGTGAGATAGAGGCTTCCTGAAACCACATATAATATGAAAATATAACTAATACAACTACTCTTGAAAGAGCAACAGGACAGAGGACTGCAACAAACTGCATACACCTGGAGACAAGAGCAGCCCTCACAGAAAAGGGTAATGTAATAATGCTATGGTTCTGCGGGATCCAAGACCTTCTCCCACCCCAGCTCACCGGCAGGAGAAAGAGGAATGGAGCAGGGAGGGAGTGGAGATCTGGGACTACTGAATACCTAACTCTGGAGATCTGCTCTGGGAGCACAACCTACATTTCATGGTGCTTGCATGATACTCTCGTAATTAGGGGGTTGGAAAGTTAAGACAGGCAGAATTCCTGGAGAAGCTAAGATTCCAGCTGCTTGTGGAAAGCAAGGATCCATATCCAGCTGCTCTGGGACAAAAGAAAGGCGGGCAGTCTGAGAGACTTCCTAACAAAGAAGTCCTTAGCAAGAGGGCGGCTAAAGGGGCAAGGATTGTACAGAGCTTACTGCTCAGGAGAAAGGACACGTAGACAAAATTCTCTGGGTGCACTCTGTCCAGCAGATTGAGAGCTTTCACGATCTTCAGGTGCTCCAGCTCCCTGGCTGTCTACACAGCTCCAAGAACCCCTTTTGTAACAGGCAGACTACTGCGCCTTTCTCCTGGCCAGCTCCACTGGGCTGCAAACCGGGAAACCCTACTCTGGCGTTAGGCAAGCCAGAGGGAAGATCTGTCTACAGCAACTAAAAACACAAAGCACAGAGGCTTATACCTGTGTGCTCGGCCCACTGGATCAGGCAGTGGAGACAGGCATAGCAGCCAGGAACAAGGAAACAGCTCTTTCCTGGCCCAAGGCACCAATACAACTCCCCTGCAATCCCCGACATTGCTTCAGGGGCTGAGCAGCTCCAGAGAGTAGAGCCTGCAATGCCAATAAGTACATACCTACCCATAATCACCCTAAATGTAAATGGACTGAATGCACCTGTCAAAAGACAAAGAGTCACTGAATGGATAAAAAACAAGACCCATCTATACGCTGCCTTCAAGAGACTCACTTTAAACCCAAAGACATACACAGACTAAAGGTGAAGGGATGGAGAAACTCATTTCATGCAACTAATAGGGAGAAAAAAGCAGGAGTAGCAGTACTTACATCAGACAAAATAGACTTCAAAACAAAGAAAGTCACAAGAGACAAAGAAGGACATTACATAATGATAAAAGGGTCAATCCAAAAAGAAGATATAACCATTATAAATATCTATGTACCCAATACAGGAGCTCCTACATATATGTGAAACAAATACTAACAGAATTAAAGGAGGAAATAGAATGCAATGCATTCATTCTAGAAGACTTCAACACACCACTCACTCTGAAGGACAGATCAACCAGACAGAAAATAAGTAAGGAGACAGAGGCACTGAACAACACATTAGAACAGATGGACCTAACAGACATCTACAGAACTCTACACCCCAAAGCAGCAAAATACACATTTTTTGCAAGTGCACATGGGACATTTTCAAGAATAGATCATATACTAGGCCACAAAAATAGCCTCAGTAAATTCAGAAAGATTGAAATTGTACCAACCAGTTTCTCAGACCACAAAGGAATGAAATTAGAAATGAATTACGCAAAGAAAATGAAAGTCCAGCATACACATGGAAGCTTAATAACATGCTCCTAAATAATCAATGGATCAATGACCAAATAAACACAGAGATCAAGCAATATATGGAGACAAATGACAACAATAATTCAACACCGCAAAATCTGTGGGATGCAGCGAAGGCCGTGCTAAGAGGAAAGTACATTACAATACAGGCCTACCTCAGAAAAGAAGAACATTCCCATATGAGCAGTCTAAACTCACAATTAATGAAACTAGAAAAAGAAGAACAAATGAGGCCCAAAGTCAATAGAAGGAGGGGCATATTAAAGATTAGAGCAGAAATAAATAAAATCGAGAAGAATAAAACAATAGAGAGGATCAACGAAAGCAAGAGCTGGTTCTTTGAGAAAATAAACAAAATTGATAAACCCCTAGCCAGACTTATCAAGAAAAAAGAGAGTCTACTCACATTAACAGAATCAGAAATGAGAAAGGAAAAATCACTACGGACAGCACAGAAATACAAAGAACTATGAGAGAATACTATGAAAATTATATGCTAACAAACTGGATAACCTAGAAGAAATGGTCAACTTCGTAGAAAATACAATCTTCCAAGGCTGACACAGGAAGAAACAGAAAATCTCAACAGACCAATTACCAGCAACAAAACTGAACTGGTAATCAAAAACCTATCTAAGAACAAAACCGCTGGATGAGATGGCTTCACTGCTGAATTTTATCAAACATTTAGTGAAGACCTAATACCCATCCTCCTTAAAGTTTTCCAAGGAGTAGAAGAGGAGGGAATACTTCCAAACTCATTCTATGAGACCAGCATCACTCTAATACCAAAACCAGGTAAAGACACCACAAAAAAAGAAAACTACAGACCAATATCCCTGATGAACAAAGATGCAAAAATTCTCAACAAAATATTAGTAAACCGAATTCACAAATACATCAAAAGGATCATCCATTATGATCAAGTAGGATTTATTCCAGGGATGCAAGGATGGTACAACATTCGAAAATCCATCAACATCATCCACCACATCAACAAAAAGGACAAAAACCACATGATCATATCCACAGATGCTGAAAAAGAATTTGACAAAATTCAACATATATTCATGATAAAAACTCTCAAGAAAATGGGTAAAGAAGGCAAGTACCTCAATATATTAAAGGACATATATGACAAACACACAGCCAACATTATACTTAAGAGCGAGAAGCTGAAAGCTTTTCCTTTAAGATCGGGAACAAGACAAGGATGCCCACTCTCCCCACTTCTATTGAACATAGTACTCGAGGTTCTAGCCATGGCAATCAGACAACACAAAGAAATAAAAGGCATCCAGATTGGCAAGGAAGAAGTTAAACGGTCCCTGTTTGCAGATGACATGATATTGTACATAAAAAACCCTAAAGAATCTACTCCCAAACTACTAGATCTAATATCTGAATTCAGCAAAGTTGCAGGATACCAAATTAATATGCAGAAATCTATGGCATTCCTATACACTAACAATGACCCAGCAGAGAGAGAAATCAGGAAAACAATTCCATTCGAAGTTGCATCAGAAAGAATAAAATACCTAGGAGTAAACCTAACCAAGGAAGCGAAAGACCTATACTCTGAAAACTACAAGACACTCATGAGAGAAATTAAAGAAGATACCAATAAATGGAAACACATCCCATGCTCATGGATAGGAAGAATTAATATTGTCAAAATGGTCATCCTGCCTAAAGTAATCTACAGATTCAATGCAATTCCTCTCAAAATACCAACAGCATTTTTCAACGAACTGGAGAAAATCATTCTAAAATTCATATGGAACCACAGAAGACCCCGAATTGCAAAAGCAATCTTGAGAAGGAAGAATAGAGCTGGGGGGATTATGCTCCCCAACTTCAAGCTTCACTACAAAGCCACAGTACTCAAGAAAAATTGGTAATGGCACATAACTAACCCAGAGACCAATGGAACAGACTAGAGAGCCCTAATATAAACCCAACCATATATGGTCAATTAATATATGATAAGGGAGCCATGGACATACAATGGGAAAATGACAGCCTCTTCAACAGCTGGTGTTGGCAAAACTGGACAGTTACATGCAAGAGAATGAAACTGGATTATTTTTTAACCCCATACACAAAACTAAACTCGAAATGCATCAAGTAAGTCATGAAACCATAAAACTCTTATTAGACAACATAGGTAAAAATCTCCTGAATATAAGCATGAACGACTTCTTCTTGAACACATCTCCTCGAGAAAGGGAAACAAAAGCAAAAATGAACTCATGGGACTACATCAAACTAAAAAGTTTCTGTACAGCAAAGGACACCAGCAACAGAACTAAAAGGCATCCAACAGGTTGGCAGAATATATTTTTAAATGACATATCCGACAAGGGGTTAACATCCAAAATATATAAAGAACTTAGACGCCTCAACACACAAAAAGCAAATAACCCGATTAAAAAATGGGCAGTGGATATGAAGAGAGAGTTCTCCAAAGAAGAAATTCAGATGGCCAACAGGCACATGAAAAGATGCTCCACATTACTAATCATCAAGGAAATGCAAATTAAAACCACTATGAGATATCACCTTACACCAGTAAGGATGGCCACCATCCAAAAGACTAAGAACAACAAATGCTGGCGATGATGCGGAGAAAGGGGAACCCTCCTACACTGCTGGTGGGAATGTAAGTTAGTTCAACCCTTGTGGAAAGCAATATGGAGGTTCCTCAAAAAACTAAAAATACAAATACCATTTGACCTGGGAATCCCACTCCTTGGAATTTACCCAAAGAATACAACTTCACAGATTCAAAAAATCATATGCACCCCTATGTTTATTGCAGCACTTGTTACAATAGCCAAGATACGGAAGCAACCAAAGTGTCCATCAGTAGATGAATGGATAAAGAAGATGTGGTACATATACACAATGGAATACTATTCAGCCACAAGAAGGAAACAAATACTGCCATTTGCAACAGCATGGATGGAGCTGGAGGATATTATGCTCAGTGAAATAAGCCAGGCGGAGAAAGACAAGTGCCAAATGATTTCCCTAATTTGTGGAGTATAACAACTAAGCAAAACTGAAGGAACAAAATAGTAGCAGACTCAGAGACTCCAAGAAGGAACTAGCAGTTATCAAAGGGGAGAGGTGTGGGAGGGTGGGTGGGGAGCATGGGAGAAGGGGCTTGTGGGGTATTATGTTTAGTACACATGGTGTGGGGAATCATGGGGAAAACTATAGCACAGAGAAGGTAAACAGTGAATCTGTGCCATCTTACTACCCTGATGGACAGTGACTAAATTGGGGTATGAGTGGGGACTTGATAATATGGGTAAATGTAGTAACCACATTGTTTTTTCATGCGAAACCTTCCTAAGCGTGTATATCAATAATACCTTGATAAAAAAAAAACCTACTCATGTGTGGCTGACTAAAGCCATAAGAAATAGCTATGATGGATTCTAAAAACTTTATTAATTTGTTTTTTTTTAGTTTGTGTTCCCAGTGGGATCACAAGAATTATTCTGGTGTTGCTCTACTTTTACTAATGGAGCTGATGTGAAAGAGTATAATAGTATACATCGCAAACATCTACGTTTGAAATTACATTTGAATTACTACAATTCAAGCAAATTACCTAAGTAAAAACACAGACACCCTTATTTCATTTTTATTAAAGACTCTGGAGAATCATATATTTGTTTTTTAGAGTATACATCTTCTCATTTATAATACTGTTACATCAAATTACCTTTATAAAAGTAAATTATTCAGTGATAGAATCTAGGTGTTGAGTGAACAGGTAATCACTAAAATGTTTAACTTTGCTATGTTTAAGCATTTTCATAACATGCCAAGAGAAAAAATAGATCGCTGTAATCCTTGTATCTACATAGCAGCACATTACGATTATATACTTACAATAGCATTACATATATAAAATGTTAAGTTTGACAAGAAATTGAGAAAAAATTCAAAGTACAATTCTATTTCATTGGAGTTTTACCTAATCTAGCTATTGCTTATTCATTCTATGATGACTGAAACTCAGTTTCCAAAATACTTCATTAAATGTTTCTTCCTTTTTGAAAACTTTGCTGTATTATTTTTCATATAATGTGAGTGGATGGTAGGATGGAATGTCACTTTTTCCTAATAAAGTCTTAATGTAATCTATAATTCACTTTAAGGGTTAATCTTATATACAATGTCAACTATTTTCTGAGAACAAGTCAGTCAATGGCTAATCTTAGAAAAAGTAAAGATATTAATGAATATTTTTAGAAAACAATCCTTTAGTGAGTATCGCTAAAGTCCTCATGTCAACTTTTGGCCCATAATGGAAAACTGAATATACATGTTTATCTCTTTTGTTTTGTAACCTTAAAATGGTAATAAAAGGGGTGAGTGGGATAGTAATCAGATGGATGGAGTGCTGAGAAAAGGTCACAAATATCAGAAAACACAGGGTTTTTCAGTTACTCTTTTACTCATGATAGTTAAGGGACAGGGACGAATAGGGTCTATTTAAATTAAGGATTGTTAATAACAACAGTAGTAATGAGGACAGCTAACATTTACTGAGCACAAGTGGAGGGCACTATTTTAAGTACATTCTATGTATCCGTGAATTCTCACGCCAAAATCATGAAGAAGAAGATAATATTTTCCTCATGGTATAAATTGAGGCACAAAGAACTTAATAAATTTAAAGTCACACATCTAATCAGTGATAAAACCAGAGCCCATGTTCTTGGCCCCTTTGTGTACTGGATATCCCTAATTTTTATTCCCAGAAATACATGAAGGCTGTCAGAGAGGAGTTACTTAAAAAGAGCACAGCTATTTCTGGGTCAGAGAGTGTAAGGGATGTATGCTGTATACTGGCCAAAGTTCTCTGTCTTCTTTCTGATGCCACAAAGCAATTCGTACTTCCTTTATGTAGCAGATTCTATCATCAAATGAAAAAGGCAAGGCATTAAATTAATTTTAATTATTTGTTACAAATACCATTGCTAATGGAGATTTTTTCAAGAAATCAGAAGACAGAAGATGTACTACTTACTGTAAACATAAATTTAAGAAATTACGATTAAAAAGTATCTGACTCCAACTTTAACAACTTAAGAACTTAACCCAACTCATTCTTTCACTGTTCAGTATACAGTTGACCTCATTGGATTTTTGTACTTGTGAATACACCTACTCCCCAAAATATATGCATAGAGCCCAAAGCAATACTAGTGGCACTTTTGTTGTCATTCAAAGCATGTGCAGAGTGGTAAAACATTTGAGTCTCAGCTGAGGTAGAACAAGGCAGCACTCTACCTTCATGTTTCAGTTCTCAAACTGGAAACAAGTGCTCTTTTCACGGTCTACTTTAGTACCATGTTTTTTGCATTTTTGTGCTTTTTGTTGGTGGTTTGAAATGGACCCCAAGTATAGCACTGAAGTGCTGTCTAGTGTCTCCAATTTCAAGAAGGCTCTGACATGCCTTATAAGAAAAATATATGTGGTGGATAGGCTCCATTCAGGCATGAGTTACAAGTGCTTTTGGCTATAAGGTTCAATGTCAGTGAATTAACTGTATTAGATAAGGTTTCTTTAGATAGGGAACATAAACAAGGTGATGTATCAACCACAGAAAGTGTAACCACAGGGTCAAGGAACCTAATGTATTTCCCCCAGAAGCAGTAATTCAGTATTTACTGATTCAGTTATTCATGGCAACATTATAGAATACAACCACTGCAAATACTAAGAAGTCAACTGAATTCCTTCTTCCAACTATCTAATGAATTTCCTCAAGTAAGTGGACTAGCAAAATTAAGCTTATTTTCAATGTTGACAAGGTTTAATTTCCTAACTATCAGTAACTATTAAACATTCATAAAGAAAAAAAGTCTATGGTTCCTAGATTTATATTTACCATAACAGAGAAATCAATATACATTTCACCTAAGTTCTATTACTAGTGATATCTTACTACATTTGTCCTGTACTTCACAATTTCCAAAATGACTGGAAGTGTGAGTGAGGTAGAAGTGTGAGTGAGGTAGAAGTGTGAGTGAGGTAGGGAAGCCTGTATTCTTAAAAGATTCACACATAAAGAAGATCAAGGTCATGGATTCTCAGGACTGTTACTCTGAACCTCCAGGAACACTTAGAAATCACTTAAGAAAACAAAATCTAAAGACATTTTCCACCTACAAATGGTCCTTGAAAAAGATGAAGTAAAAGCCAAGAGAAATAGATAATTCATTTGTAAAAATATTAAGAAATCCATCAGTTCAAACACTACTAAATTAGTTGGTTCCATGACCACCGATAATCGATACAGCACATCTAAAAGAAAAATTATAATGGGGGTGGTGGTGGTGGCAGTGATTTACAATATTTGAATAGTTAATTTTCAAAACTTAGATGAAGACAGAAAAATGTAATTTAAATGAACACATAATTTCAAGAGGATAACAATACTCCACTGGAATTAGTATCATTTGCAGTAAAAACACTACAATCCTGAATTTTACGTTTTTTAGTTGCAACTATGTTATTATATATGCAAGTCCACAAAGACTGGTATACTGCTCTAGCAATTGTCTACCATATTTCTGTGCCTGCTAAACCACCTTCACTGAAATAATTACTGTTTTTTTATGCAGAGTACTCTATAAATTGTTGACAGTGTATGCAATAACCTTTCATTAGTTTCAAATGCATATACATTAAAATACTGAATCATTTCCAAAAAAAGTATTATGAAATGGAAGGATAAAGATACCCCTTTCTTTTTTAACTTGTAGCATTCTCTAACTATAAAAATTTAACAGGAACTTTTATCTACACAGTCAGCTTCAACATCACTATCTTTTACATTCACATCAAGGAATTCCTGGATATGTTAGGGATAATTTAAAGTTTTCTACTTCCTGGGACTAATATTTTTTCTTATGCATTACATATGAAACCCACTTTCAACTATTCACTTTCTCTCTCTTAGCTTTATATGAAAACTAGTTTGAACATTCCCTCTGAATCTACTAAGGATTTTATATGATTTCAGATACCAGAAACAAAGGAGAGTTCAGTTAACATTTGCTCAACAGATGTAAAAGTGGTAGCAGTAGTGCTGAAAGGATTTTGAAATGAGGAGTAAAAGGACAATAATCTGGTCTTAGTGTATTATTATTTACAATCAAAATCTTATAATTGTTATGAGTTGAACAGTCCTCCCCCCAACATGTTTACATCCTAACTTACAGTACCTCAAAATGTGACTGCATTTGAAAACAGTCACTGCAGTAGTAGTTAAGGTGGCCCTTAATCCAATATAGCCTCTATCTTTACAAGAAGAAAAGAGATAGATACACTCAGGGAGAAGATGGCCATGTGACAATGCAGGCAGGGGCTAGAATGACACATCTGCAAGCCAAGGAGTGTTAAGGATTGCCTGCAAATATCAGAAGCTAGACACCAGTAGCAGGGAAAGATTCTCCCTTACAGGTTTCAGAGGGAGCATAGCCCTATCCACACCTTGCTTTACAGAATGTCTAGCCTCCTGAACTCTGAGGCAATAAATTTATGTTTAAAGTTGCCCAATTTGTGGTATTTTGTAATGGCAGCCCAAAGAAACTAATATATCAACCTTCAAAAAAAAAAAAAAACTAACACTTAACAGACTTAAAAAAAATTACTGTTACTCTATGCCCTCCAATGAAAATAAATTTTCAAAGAATTACAAATGAAGCTCTCAACTCCTGTGAGTTCTGTAGTTGCTACTATTTCTGCAAAATGCAAAATGAAAATAAAATCCATGTTGTCCTTTTCAAAGTAACAAATCTGAAACAAGTTAAAAATGCCACTGCACACTGTAATTTGAAAATTTGTAAGTTTATATTGTAGAGTGAAAAGGAGACTAATGCAAAGTTAATATGCTTCTGAGTGACATTTATGGGCAAAAATTTTAAGCACTGGCTGAATATGCTTCAGTGATTTAATGTCTGTCAACTAAGAATTTCATGGACCCATACCCTCATAAATTTTAAAGCTGCAAGGGGACTTCAGTTTTAGTATTTCCAACTTTCTCATTTTACAATGAAAAATCTGAGACCAGAGAACCTAGATCTCTCCTGCTCCTAGCCCATATAACTGTTTATCAGGAAAATAATTTTCCCCAATACAAAAGGTATGAGGTTTCTCTAGTTCATCCAGGTACTGCACACACACACATACACACAAATATATACACATATATATGCTATTACTACATTATGGCCACTTATTAAGACATTACCATTGTATCAAATCAAAGATGAAGAATCACGACAGAATGGAAAAGCAGAATGAAAAAACCCTTACTCACTCCTGCAACTAAAATGACTTCCTTCTTCAAACTATTTAGAACCTGCTTACTAAAAGGTCTTTTAAAAGAATATACACTAGAAACTGAAACAAAACGCAGAGGTATTAGCAAATAAGAAAGGTACACAGTTGTAACTACGTACACTCCTCCAGGTCCTTTGGCAAAAAACCTAATAAATAACGGACCATCTGTACTGAAATCCTTGTCTATTATATATACGTATACAGATACACAACCCCCTGTACATACATACAAAACACACAATATGTCTTCCTGCAGGTAAAACAGATATATGTATAGATGCAAATATTAACCACATGTAAACATGGATGCTTGTTGTATATTTATGTGTGTGTACACCACCAGAATATATTCCAAGAGGAACAAAATCTTTAAATATAGCGTTCTTTAGATTTTAGTGTCATAAAGTACCACTGTAATATAACCTTTTTTATTACTGATCCAAGAATATTCATTGTAGAAAAGATGGCAAACAAAATACCAAGGGCAAACTGCTAGTCCAAAACTCACTTCTCTGACCTGTTCTGGCATTTCTAGACTGGTCTCTAACCCAAAGAGATTTTTGTCTCTGAGTCCTTGATTCTTCCTACCTTTCATATACCTTTTCTGTTTTCTTTCCTTTTTTGGGGGGTTGGGGGGAGAAAGAGGAAATTGCTCGACTTTTCCTACCAGTCTTTGATGAGTTTGCTTAGTTTTGGTTTTACTTAACTAGCAGTTTCCTTCTGAAATAAAAGCTCAGTAAAATATGTGAATACAGGGTTAAAGAAAAATATCATGTAAGTAACAGTAGTGGTGACACACGGATAGGGCAACAGTTGTAAAAAAAAATGGATGAAATTTGAGACATACTGATGCTATGCAAATGTATCAGTTTTGGAGTCAATATAATAATTGGAATTCTACTTTTGTCACTTACCAGCCAGGTAATTTTGTCAAGGTACTCAGACTCATCTGTAAAATGGGGCTAACATGGGCAGCCTCACAGGGTAGTTATAAGGATTAAATGAGAAAGTACTAAGTAAATGACTGTCACATTGTCAGTGCTCTATAAACGTGAGCTTTTTCATAGCTCTGACTCCAATTCCACCATTTTACTGAAAAAGACAAAAAGGTATAAAGAAGGTGAAGGCTATATTATGTCTTCCCAGGCTTGTGCAACTAAATTGGTGGCATATATAGGATTAAAACCCAGTTCCGCTAGCACTGAACCCATTACACTGTTCACTGCCTTTTATTTCAAAGGCTGCCATACGAACTCCAGAGATGGCATGTGAATATTTTATATACCTATGCTTTTATAACTAGGTTAACTG